>OY757309.1:257547922-258037347 GCA_963583905.1 Stenurella melanura
CCATTTTGCATCAGATGATAACTTGCTACATGACTACGAACGTGAATCTGCAACAGAAAAATCAGAAGTGTGGGCAAAACGAGTATCGTGATGGTGCTCAATGAAGTTGAGTTGTTGCTTCTTTTTATGCTGATGATATAGCGTTTTAAATGCATACAGTTGTCTAATATCTAAGATGTCACTTTCTTCAAACAATAAACCACTTGGATAACTTTTGTTTCTGTCGCTCATAATTTTAAGTAATATATTTTGCATTACCTCCAAATGTTTTAGGTTACTGGCAGGAAGTCCCAAAAAATTGAAGAAGGAAAAAAATTAAGGCCACAAATAACATTTAGACAATAATAAATCAACTTAATATGATGCTTTAATATGAATTTGCTTGAGTTTTTTGAATTTAAAGAGAATAAATCTTAGTTTCTTAATGAGATACTCCACGTGAAAGTTCCATTTCAAGTGTCTGATATTTTATATGCTCTACGCTGCAAATTATTAGTTCATATTGTGGAGTTTAAATTTTTAATGAATTGAATGTTGGTAGTTTAGTTTTATTGCATGAGAAGAGTAAGTATTTGGTTTCAGAAAAATTTATTTCATCAAACCACAATTTTATTTATTCAAGTCTTGTTCTGCAATTGCTTTAACATCATCCTAGCTTTTGGCTTCATAAATTAACATTGTATCAGTTGCAAATGAGACTACATCTGACTGTGTTTTAAGTAGAAGAAGGCCATTAATATATATTGAAAAAGAACCGGCCCGAGAACTGTGCCTTGGAGAACATCAAATTCCACTATATCTGGCTCACTTTGACAGTTTTCAATTTTTACATATTGAACTCTATGACTTAAGTAGTCTTTAATTAAATTTAATGATATTCCTTTAAAACCAAAGTCTTCGACAGTTTCATGCTGTTTTGCCAAGTCTAGAAACACACAAAGCACAGCCTCCCCTTTATCAAGACCCTGGTAAATGTTGTTGGTAAGATTAACAATAGCATCTTCGGTGGAAATGCACTGTCTAAAGCCAAATTGCTTTTCTGATAAAAGCTTGTATTTATCTAAACATGATATAATTCTTTCTTTTATTACCTTCTCAGCCACTTTAGTCAGTAGATATTAAGTATTTTGGGCGATAATTACCTACGTCCTGAATACCACCTTTTTTAAATAAAGGTTTGACAACAGCCTCTTTAAATGCTTGCGGAAACTTTCCAGTTTGTAATATTGCATTTATTAAATATGTTAAAGGTTTTTTATGTGTTGTACTGTAAGTTTTAAGTATTTACTTACAATGTGCAGTTAATCTGTCTGATATAATAAGTAGGTGTTACTTCTGTTATGTATTTAAAATAGTTTTGTACGAAACAACGGTTGGCAATACTGGCGGCCAGTCGGTAAGAAAGTTATTTTCATGAATACGTTAGAGAACGAGATAAAAAGAAGCCGTACTACTGTGCCGTAATGACCAGTAAAGAGCATACCTAAGTCTACGGTAGTAACTAGTAATAAGGTGAAGTTTAAGTTGTATTTGTGAAATCAATAAAGTGTGTTTCTTAGTAGAGGGTGTTTTTATTCATATGCAAATATACAACAAACAATTTTTGGCGACGAGGAAAATTAAAAATGGCGATGATAGGGAGTATTGAGCAATATAAATCAACCGAAGATTTTGTCTCCTATGTAGAAAGGATGGAGCAGTTGTTTATAGTTAATGAAGTTCCAGAAACAAGAAGAGTAGCGATGTTCATTACTTTAATGGGACCAGAAGCATATGGAGTGTTAAAAGATTTGTTGTCTCCCGAAGTGCCTAATTCCAAGTCATTTAACGAATTAGTGGACGAGTTAAAAAAACATTATGCACCACAAAAATTAGTGATTGCGGAGAGATATACATTTTATAAATTCATACAGAAGGAGGAGCAATCCATAAATAATTACATAGTGGAAATTAAAAAATTGGCACAGAGTTGTGAATTTGGCAACTTCCTAAATGAAGCATTACGGGACAAGTTTGTCTGCGGTCTAAAAAGTGAAGCTATTCAAAGAAAGCTGTTAACGCAAATTGATTTAACTTTTACAAAAGCGATCGCAATAGCAAAAAGCATGGAGAATGCGGAAATGCAAACAAAGTTATTACAACCTGGAAGTCTTAACACCATATCACATAATGAGAGGTTTAAGTTTAAACCAAATAATAGTCAACCTAGTCAGTCAAAAAGTCAGTCAAAAGAATATGCCAGAGTGCAGTATAAGGAATGTTGGAGGTGTGGAAGGTTACACGATCAAGAAAATTGTCCAGCACGTCAGTGGGAGTGCTACATTTGTAAAAAAAAAGGTCACACGTCAAGGAAATGTAGGCAGTCACAGCAGACCGTCAAAGTGGTAGAAGAAAAAAAAGTAGAAGAGGAGGAAGAAGTCGAAGAATATGTGTTGGGACAGATTAATAAAGTAGGTGATAGTGAGTCGCAGTTGGTGAAACTCAAGGTTAATGGAGTTATCCTATCAATGGAAATAGACACCGGGGCTTGTCGTAGTGTCATGCATGTAAGCGAGTTTGAACAAAATTTCTGGTCCAATAAATTAGACATACCAAAATTTAAATTAAAATCGGTATCTGGGGAACCATTGTCTGTAGTAGGTTCGTTTGATGTAGACGTTCAATGTAATAATTTAAAAAAAAAATTGAATATCACTGTGATCAAATCAACTAAACCATTTGTGGCATTACTAGGTAGAGATTGGTTAGATGTATTGTATCCAAAATGGAAAACTTATTTTCAAAATAATGTAAATAATGTGTTAAGTCAAAGTCAGTTCGAGAGTCAAACTGAAGATAAGGAAAAAAGCAATTTAGTAAATACCTTAAAAAATAAATTTAAATCCATGTTGGAATTAAAAAGGTCATCTCATATAAAAGATTATGTCGCTCAGTTAAAAATAAAGGATGATGCTAGTCCTATATTTCATAAAGCATATACAGTACCGTATGCTATAAAAAGTCAGGTGGAGTCAGAATTATTAAATCTAGAAAAGTCAAATATATTAACCAAAGTGCAATACAGTCAGTGGGCAAGTCCTATAGTAATAGTACCAAAAAGGCAAGGAGGGATACGCTTATGTGTAGATTATAAAACGACCATTAATAAGGTTCTTGTGGTTGATCACTACCCTCTTCCACTTCCGGATGATATTTTTGCATCGTTAAATAATGCAAACATATTTTGTGTGCTAGATTTGTCAGGGGCGTACCAACAGTTATTAGTAGATTCATCGTCTAAGGAATATTTAACAATAAATACGCACTTAGGGCTGTACCAACCAAATAGATTACAGTTCGGAGTGTCAAGTGGGCCTTCTATTTTTCAGTCTGTAATGGACAGAATTTTACTGGATATACCAAATGCATTGTGTTACATCGATGATATAATCATAAAAGGGGTAGATTTACAGAGTTGTTACGTAACTTTAGTGGAAGTATTTGAGAAATTAAGTAGTCACAATGTTCGAGTTAACTGGGAAAAATGTAGATTTTTTGAGAAGGAGATTGAATTTTTGGGGCACATGGTCAGTAACGAAGGACTAAAACCGGTTAAGCAAAAAGTAGCTGCAATAATTGATGCACCCGCCCCAGATTCAGTAAAAAAATTAAAGTCCTATTTGGGATTATTGAATTATTATGGAAAATTCTTGCCAAATCTCTCGGACACATTGAGACCATTGTATGACCTACTAAAAAAAAATAAGGTGTATACTTGGTCCCAGAAGTGTCAGTTAAGTTTTGAAATGAGTAAAAAGTTAATAGTAGAAAATAACTTACTGGTACACTATGATCCTACTAGAGAACTTTTTGTAACGTGCGATTCTAGTAGTTATGGCGTAGGTTGCGTGTTGAGCCACCAAAGTGAGGCTGAACCCATATACTTTGCATCAAGTACCCTTACTGAGGCTCAAAAAAATTATTCACAGTTGGAACGGGAGGCAGTCGCATTATTATTTGCAATAAGTAAATTTCATAAGTTTTTATATGGAAGAACATTTACGTTGGTTACAGATCATCAACCATTAAAAAGTATTTTTGATCCAACGAAAAATATACCAATTACGGCAGCAGGCAGAATACAAAGATGGGCTATAATACTTTCAGGGTATCAGTATAAAATTGCATATAAAAAGGGCACTTTAATTGGAAACGCAGATGCTCTTTCTAGGTTACCTTTGCCTGAAAAGACTAATATTCCAGAGTCTATAAATTCATTCAATTTTAGTGAAAATGTCCCAATATCACACAAAGAAATAGCCGAGGAAACAAAAAAGGACTTGATGTTAATCAAAGTGTACGATTTTATTATGAGAGGTTGGCCTGAACATATTAATGATTATATGCTACTCCAACCTTATTTTTTGAAAAGAACAGAGTTAACAGTGGATCAAAATTGCATTTTGTGGGGTAATCGAATAGTAGTACCATTGAAATTAAGAAAACAAATTTTAGATCTATTTCACGAATCGCATAGTGGAATTGTTCATACTAAAATGTTAGTTAGAAATTATTGTTGGTGGCCAAAGATCAATGATGACATAGAGGATTTAATTGCAAAGTGTGAGGTCTGTCAGTTATCTCAAAATTTTACAACAAATTGTACAACGGTACCATGGTCAAGAACTTCGGTAAATTTTGAAAGAGTTCACATTGATTTCTTTCATAAAGATAAGGTTACTTATCTTTTAATAGTAGATACTCGTACCAAGTGGATAGACATTCACATAATGTCTAATACATCAGCAGCTCAAACTATAGAAAAACTCTGTAAAACGTTTGCAGTAGTAGGATTACCAATAGAATTAGTAAGCGATAATGGACCTCCCTATACTTCTAACGAGTTTGTAAAATTTTTACAAGCGAACGATATAAAACCTATTAAGAGTCCTCCATATCATCCTCAGTCAAACGGGATTGCCGAAAGGAATGTCCAAACTGTAAAGAGAGCCTTGGAAAAACAATTTTCAAATTGCAATTTGAAATTGTCTCTAGAACAAAAATTGCAAAACTTTTTATTCGTTTTTAGAAATACTCCAAATTCAACGGGAATGTCACCAAATGAAATGCTTTTTAAACAGAAACCTCGAACTCGCTTTGATATCTTGAAACCTAACCATATAATAGAAAAAAAGAATGTAATCAAATTAAAAGAAAGAAATCTGTATAATGTAGGTGAAATAGTATTGTGTAAAAACTTACAAAAAGGAAAAAAATGGCAAAAAGGGAAAATTGTAACAATTTTAAGTAACATTACATATTTAGTTGAGGTAGAAGGGGTGATAAAGCAATTTCATGCGGATGCATTAAGGCCATGTCATCTTGTAGAGGATGTAATTGATGAGTCTGTAGATGAACCATTAAATGGTTCAGCTAGTTATCCTAAGTTAGAGGACAATAATATAGTAATGCCAAGTAACAAGTCTGAAAATTTCACCACTCCTTCCAAAACAGACATTATAGTCGATAAAGATGTAAAGTCTCCAGGTGAAATTTTGCAGAAAGAGACAGTGAATATTAATGATCAAGGTTTACGTAGGTCTTGTAGAATAAGTAAGCCCCCAGTTAGGCTTGACCTATAATCCACGATAGTATAACCATATAGTTTTTCTTAGCTTAGGAAGAGAGAGATGTTATGTATTTAAAATAGTTTTGTACGAAACAACGGTTGGCAATACTGGCGGCCAGTCGGTAAGAAAGTTATTTTCATGAATACGTTAGAGAACGAGATAAAAAGAAGCCGTACTACTGTGCCGTAATGACCAGTAAAGAGCATACCTAAGTCTACGGTAGTAACTAGTAATAAGGTGAAGTTTAAGTTGTATTTGTGAAATCAATAAAGTGTGTTTCTTAGTAGAGGGTGTTTTTATTCATATGCAAATATACAACAACTTCATGAATTGCTTAGCGCATGCTGAAATATACCGGGTGAGTCACGAATTGCGCTCGCTCCGATATTTCCTAAAATATTTGGAATAGAAAATTGAAATTTGGAGGCCTTATTATACGACTAAAATGCCATCTTTTCAATAAAAAATCAACTTTCGATTTATAAATGGAACACCCTATATATTGTTACATTTTTGGAATCTAGAGGAAATTTTGAATACAATACATCCATTTTGGTCACTTTTTGATAAACATTAAAAATTTTATTAAAAAATCTATTTCTGAATCCAGAGTGCTGTGGTGCCCAAAATATATTTTAGTTTGTGTGCTACGTTACTATAAAAATAAAAAGAGCAATATGATTGCATTACTTAATTCTCTAGAGGCGTTTAAAATTTTTAAATGTGATTTGTACCCACTAACTCGGTTTTTTTAAATGGGAATTTAATCGTTCACCAACATTTTTAAATACCTCATTTTCATACGAATCTAATGATACCAAAATTTTGAAAATCCGCTCAGAAATATTTGAGATTTCAGTCAAAATACAATGCAACTAAGCTTTTAGAAACATGCGGCTAATAGATAATAGATTAGTGGGCTTTGGAAACTAAAATGGCACATTTCTGTGTAAATCTGGTAACCTAATAACATTGGAAAAATCATAGTAGCCATTGAATGTAATAAAACAATATCAGCTGTCAGACAGATACAAAATAAAGCGTTGCGGAAATCTCCTTGAGTAAAAATTAAAGAAAATGAATAATTTTAGTAGAAATGAAAAGGTCGATATGTTACTGATATATGGAGGGCGTCTCAAAAACTCAACTGCAGCTGCAGAACTATATCAGCAACGATATCCCAACAGACGTCATCCAAGCAGACACTTGTTTGCCAGAGTGGAACAAAAATTAAGAAACGAACCCAATCAACAAGATGACCATCAAACATTTATTGTAAGTGAGGACAAAGAAATTGATGTATTAGGATTTGTGATGGTACACCCAACAACATCAACAAGGGAATTGTCAATGGAATGCGACATTAGTCAGTCTTTGGTTTGCAGAATTTTAAAGAAACATAAGTTTCGGTCTTATAAATACCAAATACACCAACATCTTTATGGAGATGATAACGACAGGAGGCTAGTATATTGCAACTGGTTCTTAAATGCAGTACAACAAAACCCAGGTTTTTCTTTTCATATTTTATATTCAGATGAAAGTAAATTTACAAACCAAGGTATGTTTGACAGAAATAATACTAGGTACTGGGCTCAAGAAAATCCGAGGTTGGTAGGGCGGGGGAATATTCAGGAAAGATTTGGGTTTAACTGTTGGCTTGGAGTACTTGGAGATCGAATAATTGGACACATATTTTTTGATGGAACACTTACTGGCGAACGATATTTATTCTTTTTACAAAACCAGACAGCAGAATTTCTTGACTTACTTCCTCTTGCCTATTTACAAAATCTGTTTTTCCAACAAGCTGGTGCTCCCCCACATAATTCCAGAAGAGTGATGGAATATTTAAACAACTTTCATGGTGAACGCCTTATCGCAAATCAAGGTCATATCAGGTGGCCTCCTATGTCACCTGACTTAACACCCCTCAACTATTATGTATGGGGCACTCTCAAAAATAAAGTTTATAAAACTTCTTCAAATACCCGTGAAGAGCTGCAAAATAAAGTTGTACGGGCTCTTAATGAAATAACGCCGGCTGAATTGTGTAGAGCCATTCAAGCAACTGTACGCAGAGCCGAATCGTGTATAGAAAAAAATGGTGGACATTTTGAACAATATCTATAAATGTCAATTTATGGATTAATTATATTAATTATTTTAACGATACCTACTGTTACCTAGTTTAAGTTTAATTGTTCAAACGGAATTGATTTTTATTTATTTATAGGACCGATATTTATGTTCATTTAAATAAAACTCTGAAAACCGAACTGATGTCGCATTCTATTGCAAATGTCCTTGTGGATGTAATTGTGTTTACCTCCACATACCTATGCTAAACATAATTGTAACGTTCTTTGCGCTCACAATTATTAAATGTTTGATAGCTCAAGATTGCCTATAACTACACGAGTCGTAGGGGATCATGTAGATACTAGTTTAGCCTGCTTAGCCGTAGGGCACTAAGTTGGATGCTAGTGTTAAAATGAGAATGTCAAATAAAAATTGTTACTTGTTAGCATAACCAGAAGTCAGGTTATCGAAAGAATGCAAAGATTTCATTAATATTTTTATATATAGTTTTTTCCTTTAGTTCTCATAGATAGCTTTTCTTTCCACTGTTTGCAAAATCCTATAAAGAATAGGTTTCATTACAATAAGCAAACAAATAATAAATAATTCACTTTTAAATACACGAGTCTGTCTGACAGCTGATATTGTTTTATTACATTCAATGGCTACTATGATTTTTCCAATGTTATTAGGTTACCAGATTTCAACAGAAATGTGCCATTTTAGTTTCCAAAGCCCACGAATCTATTATCTATTAGCCGCATGTTTCTAAAAGCTTGGTTGCATTGTATTTTGACTGAAATCTCAAATATTTCTGAGCGGATTTTCAAAATTTTGGTATCATTAGATTCGTATGAAAATGAGGTATTTAAAAATGTTGGTGAACGATTAAATTCCCATTTAAAAAAACCGAATTAGTGGGTAAAAATCACATTTAAAAATTTTAAACGCCTCTAGAGAATTAAGTAATGCAATCGTATTGCTCTTTTTATTTTTATAGTAACGTAGCACACAAACTAAAATATATTTTGGGCACCACAGCACTCTGGATTCAGAAATAGATATTTTAATAAAATTTTTAATGTTTATCAAAAAGTGACCGAAATGGACGTATTGTATTCAAAATTTCCTCTAGATTCCAAAAATGTAAAAATATATAGGGTGTTCCATTTAAAAATCGAAAGTTGTGGGCATTTCCGGTCAAACCGGATGTGCACCAAACTTGATTTTTTATTGAAAAGATGGCATTTTAGTCGTGTAATAAGCCCTCCAAATTTCAATTTTCTATTCCAAATGTTTTAGGAAATATCGGGGCGAGCGCAATTCGTGACTCACCCGGTATAAAGGATGGAAATAAGCACAATATTACAAAAATAACGTTCACATTTTCTTGACAGAATGGACAGATGCAAGTAATTACTGAAGCAATATTGAAAGCCTGTTGGTCGTAATATCCACAATATTCCCTGTCGCATTTGTTTTGTTTTCTAGTCTAGTAAACTGAAAATAGGTTTACGATAAGTGGCTGAATATACGCACATCCTAAA
Source organism: Stenurella melanura (assembly GCA_963583905.1). Taxonomy (NCBI): domain Eukaryota; kingdom Metazoa; phylum Arthropoda; class Insecta; order Coleoptera; family Cerambycidae; genus Stenurella; species Stenurella melanura. The sequence continues at coordinate 257,557,161 of OY757309.1, forward strand.
TTAGAAATCCTAAAATTTCCTCACATAATTTCTAAATGTCCATTATGTAAATTTCGGAAGAGTAAATATTAATTTGATAAATAATAACCAGAATTATTGCTGTTGCTAGCATACATAGAAAGTAGGCAAGTCGATTCGGTCCATATTATTATCATTGAGCTGAAAACTGTAAACAGTGTTTATTTCTACCATATTTTGCATGAAGTTGAAATAGATTGGTCAATAACAGAAACCGGAAAATTATTCTCGCAAGCTGTTTTCGGTTGTAAATGTTTCAACTGTAACGGAAATTTGCGTGTTATTGTTCAACTTTTAACTGGCCAACATTTACTGCAGAAATTCTTGTTTGCTTTGTACCACAATAACGAATTAAAGCTAGGTACGAATATAAAGCTAATTTCAATTTTATTAGACGAGATTTCAAATCAAACGGTAAATATTATTGTTTAGGTAACCTAATTTGATAGAAACGGAGACGTTTTCTGACGATGCCCCTCAGAATATATGCTCCATAGAATTAAATTTTTATTTTGTATTTAGCTAGTAATTTAGAGCATACAATGAATAAAAAATAGTTTTTAGGAATACTGCACCGGCTTCAACGTGAAAATCGTCGTAATAATAGGATAATATGGCATATTTTGTAAATAGCTTTTAAAATACTGTATTTTTGGATTTTTTAACGTGTTATCAAAGATAATGGTAAATTTTATACATATTTTATATTGTATTTTATTTTCAACTTATTATAATCTACAAATGTACGCAAATACAAAACGAAGAGTACAAATTTCATGGTTTTTCTACCCCTCCCCCCCTATGTCACAGGTTGTCACATTAGAGTCAACCCCTCCCCTCCCATTGTGACGTCTCACATTATATATTTGAGGTAGAATTTTCTGATTTTTGCTCTTTAATTCCATTCAATTAAAACACTCTGTCACACTTTATGGACCCCCCCCCCCCTCAAAGTGTGACGTAATTAATGGATGGCGAGTAATTTTACCTGTTTAACAGGTAAAATTACTCATAAAGAAAAATATTTCATATCTCTGTATTGGTGACCAAATTCTAAACAATTTGCATGGGGATTAATTGTGACAACATACAAGAAGCTGATATTGCAAAAGACGACATTACTAAAGATGTAGATGATGATATCGATATGCAGTTTGACAATATTATTGTTGAAATGTACTAGCACCATTTTTCCAAACATTAATTTGTTGTAACTGTCATGTATTACTAAATAATAAACGTAAAAAAACTTTTTTGAGTAAAACAATAATTTTTTCTATATGACATAATCAATAGCCTATAAGGCAGTGCTCGTACATTGAGCCCTTTCAAATTTTTCATGGCTTTTGCTTCATTTAGAGCGTCGGCAGTTATCCAATGTTGTTTCACATTTCTGCGTATCACGCTTTATGTCTTCGTTGCTGCTCGTGTTATGTGGTTTTCTTTTAACGACTTCCACAACCATCAGCTGTGATAGGTAAACGTTTTCATATTTTCGGCACGTCAGCCTCTACTAGAATATGTACATAACCAATTGGTGATCTGAACCATATTGAGCACCAGGTCACAGTAGAGAAATATACAGTAGACTCTAGTTTATGTAGAAAAAATGGGACTTGGTCTCGTTTTTTATGCTCTAGACCAGACCAGACCAGTGAGCAAGACCACGCGCACAGAGGGGAATGGCGCCAGTTTTAAAATCGAGTACCGAACTCTCCTATTTGCGCGCTGTAACCGAGAACTAACTTATTTCGTACTGAGTGTAGCCCACGCGTCGATGGCAAGAGTGGAGGGTCATGGACAAATTTGAGGGGAAGTGACCCAACTGTATATAATTAAACTGTGACCAGGTAAAGTCTTGCTGAACTTTGTTGAAGATATCCACTGATTTTTTATCATAATATAATCAGTCTGATTCGGAAATCAGCCGCCAGGTGGCAGTCAAATGTAAATATGTTGTGGATGTTGATGAAATACAGATTTAGATATTATATAGGTATCGTCTAGACAGCACTGAATTAGTCTTTCCCCCTTTCATTCCGTTCTTCAATTACCTTCGCCGACAACAGCCGCAGTTGATCATGTTTCAGTGTGGAACCGACTTCTTCGTTGAAATTACCCATAACAAAGGTAATTTCCCTGTTTGGAATAGTGTGGAGTGTGGTTTCTAGATCTTCGCGGACCACTTCCAACTTCCCTTCTTTAGCAGCTGTTGTAGGTGCATATCCTTGTGGCAAATTTACTATTGCTGACGTGGCGTTGATTTTGTTGGCCTAGCGAATTCTACCCCAGTTGGGCTGATATGTCTCCTATCGGGGATCTAAAATGTTCGGAACTCGGATACATATTCAACGTTTCGCCATAGATTTGTGATTCTCGTCAGATAATTCTTATATATGGTAACGTTCGATTAAAAAAATTAACATTTTATAAAAAATGATCAGCGTCTATTACTGGGGTAGTTCTATTTCAAAATTGGTCAAGAAATAACCAACAATTAAGGAAATCGATAGCCAGTGATACAAAAGTTAACGTTTGGTGTTCAATAACGTATAATAAAACTGTAGGGCCATATTTTCATGATGCGAATGTACATTACTATTCGTGTGGGCCACACTATACAGGGTGGACCATTAATAATAGGCCATAGTGCAGGGGTAGATTCTTTGGGCCAAAATATGACGATATAATCAAATATGCTTTAGTAAAATGTTGTTGTGGAAAAAGACACAGGGTGTCAAAATTCAAATTATTTGTTCGTTTTTTTGCAGTCAACACTCAACAGCCTCTTGACTGATCTCTGACAAATTTGCTAGAGGAACTTTTTTGTATTCTAAGAAACAATAATTTATGTATTACGTCACGTTAGATCATAGAAGGCACAGCATGACCTGTACCTGATGATGAATTTTTTTATTTTTTTTTACGAAACGTTGTGGTACTTCTGACTAGAAAATCTAGCGAAGGCGTCATTTCCACGTATAAAAGGTACACTTGATAGAACTTGATAACTCCAACCGGTTTCGAGGAAATTGCCGTTAAACATTTGAATAATTTTTTTAAAGACAAATTCAAATTTAATGAAACAAATGTATTTATTGAAAAAAGTACAAAACGTAAGGGAAAACAAAATCCAAATAACAACGTAAACTCTTTCTCTCTTTCTGATAAACTAATGGAGTATTTTCATGGTATTGAGATAAATACATAAATCTAAGGATTGTGTAAAATAAGGATCTAATCTTATTAGAAGACCAAAAATAACATAAAAGTTGACTCAATGACATTAGTATTTATTGTATAAACTTCCCCCTCATGCAAAAACCCCATTGCTGCAAATTAGAATAAATTTTCGATATGGTCCCCACCTACTTCTATGCCTTTTCTACTTCTTTTTATAAAAGATTTTCTTACATTGAAAAATACATGCCCTCTAATAGAATTGGCTGCGTTTTGTATTTTGTGTCACAGTTCTTCTCTTGAATTGATAGTATTTGTATAGACTAAGGACTTCATATGTCCCCACACATAATAATCCAAAGGATTATAATCAGGACTCTTTGGTGGCCAAGCAAACTCAGTTCCTCGACGGATCCATCTGCGTGGGAAAGTCCCATCAAGATAGTTCCTGACTTCAATGGACAAATGAGGGGGATCTCCATCTTGCATAAACCACATTCTTTTCCTTATGTCTAGCATGAAAGCATGTAATGTATCAGCAAGAGATTTTGAAGAAAAACAGATAAGACTGTTCATTTAAATTTAGAGGAAGGACAAATGGTCCCAATAACTGATCGTCGATAATACCACACCAAATGTTAATCTTAAATTCGTGCTGAAAGTGTCTTTGTTTACCAGCATTAGGATTTTCTACTTCCCAGTAATGGGTATTTCTCCAGTTAAAAACGCCTCGGCGAGTAAAAGTTGCTTCGTCGGTAAATAAAATGTCTCAACAAAATTTCGATCCCTGTTGTGTTTATTGGTCAGAAGTACCACAATGTTTCGTCCACTATTTTAAGATGCCGCCCCTACTCTTAAAAAATATAACATATATATACTACCCAAAAAATGTTTCCCAAAAAGAAGAATACTTACTAAACTTTTTCTTTTTGTATATTTTAAATAAAGGACAAAGGACACTACACATTAGAGATGAGTGGTGGTATATGAGTACTTTTCTGTATAACACCTATTTACTAAAAATAAAGAAAATATAAAATACTTTTAAAAACAAAATAATATAAAAAAAATTATACAAGGTCCAGACGAACTTTTCTTGCTTTTTTTACAGCAAATCTCGAGCAAAATCATTGATTATATCGCCTGTTTTCATAGTTTTTAAAATTTCATTTTCAAAATTTAATACTGCTAGTGAATTTAACCTTTCCTGCGTCATTGTGGACCGTAAGTAATTCTTTACCCGTCGCAAAGTCGAGAAACTCCTTTCTCCAGAACAGTTTGTAGCGGGTTTGCTTAAAAATATTCTGAAGCATATATGTCGATACTGGGGTATTGAGGTCTTCTAAATTGTTTGACCTCAGCAGCTTGCTCAATTCTAGAATTGTTAAAGATTTCTTCTTCTTCGTCAAATCGTTCAGTTGAATTTTGAACTGACCGCATTATGGCAGTAGGGCTTCTTCTCAATCTCGGCTAAAATTTGTTGCTAATGTTGCATCTGATTTGTCTATGTCCTGGTCACTAGTAGTAATTAAGTTCTCAAAAAAAGTCAAATTGTTCCTTTAATTTCTTGTAAACTTCACCTCGTCTGTGCAGCTCCTCGATTAATCTATCGATTACTACATGGCTTATGGCTTCAATAGAACTGTCGCATTAGCGGAATCATAAAAACGACTAAAGCAACATTCAAAAGAAAATATTTTTGCTGCCCTTGAAATTTTGCCGCCCTGGGCACTCGCCCAGTGTGCCCAGTGGTAAAACCGCCACTGGCGGAGCCCTCTATGATCTAACGTGATGTAATACATAAATTATTGTTTCTTAGAATAAAAAAAGTTCCTCTAGCAAATTTGGAAAAGATCAGTCAGTCAGCTGTTGAGTTATTGCAAAAAAACGAAAAAATAATTTGAATTTTAACACCCTGTATCTTTTTCCTCAGCAACATTTTACTAAAGCATATTTGGTTATATTCTCATATTTTAGCCCAAAGAATCTACCCCTGCACTATAGCCTATTATTAATGGCCCACTCTGTATATTTGGTTATTACCTAACTTGAAATAAAAGGCAATTTCAGGACATATGACGAGTGGTGAGGTTTAAATAATGCCAATAAGACGTCAAATCTAATTATTTCAATATAAAATAAACATCTCTCAAAAGTACCGTTATATTTAGATTAATAATAAGGTAACGTCTTGAACAAGCCTTAAATGTCTGATTAAATATTTCCATAAAAATTTGTAATTCACGTCCATCAAATACGAGCCTGTCAACTCACTCTCGTTTACACTGAGTGGTTTAATGTTGGCGTCGTGCGTTGTTTACAGTCAAATTAGCCGAGGCGCTTCCGAAAGCTGTATCAAGTTTAGTAGATAATGACTAATGAATGATTTTATCTAAGTGATCTACGTTGTCTTAGTTTATTTATTCATAGAATAGGTAGGCATCTATTAACTTCAGTTGATTAAAATGAACGCTTCGTTTTTAATAATCTAACATTTTGTCTAATAATATAATTATCTCCTCTCAATTTTTATATCTTAAATAAATAATAAATTAAATTATTATGGCATTACTGAGGAAAGCAGATCTCTTTTAAGTTCTTACTTAAATAATAGACAACAATGCTGTTCAGAACGGAGTTAAATCAGAGTCACTAAAAGAAATTAAAACATGGTGTTCCCCAAGGATCCGTCCTGGGGACTATACTTGTTTTCAATTACATTAATGATTTCCCCAGGGCACTTGCAAATAATACTCCTGCCATATTGTTTGCGGATGACACCAATCTAACCATCTCTAACCGTGATCTTATGGCTTACTGAATAATACGCCTAACGCTGAACTGGTTTCTTTCAAATAATTTATGTTTAAATGCGTTAAAGACCGAAACGATGATATTTAGTTTGCGCAACTTAAGAGAAATAAACCACCCAGGTTCCATAAAATTTCTTGGGGTCAATTTAGACCCTAAATTGTCATGGGAAAAGCACAGCACAGCACGCTTATGTGGGCCGTAAAATCTCGAAATATTGTTACCAACTTCGAAATCTTGTTGGGAAAATATCGCAAAATACTCTAACAACTGCATACCACAGCCTCATTCACTCTACTGTAACATATGCCATTCTAGTTTGGGGGCATGCTACTACTATTTTCTGCTCAACGAAAAGCGATACGCATAATTTCGGGTCTCAAAGAGAGAGATGACTGTAAACAACAGTTTGTCAAACTGAAAATAATGACAGATCCTTGTACATACATACTCCAGTGTCTCCTACATGTAAAAAATAATAAGGACTCATTTTGCCCTAGAAGTCAAATCCATTCCGATCACACCAGAATTAAAGATAATTTAAATAACAACTTCTTACGTATATCTAGAACTAGAAATGGTACCTACTGGCTACTTGGGAATTCATTTCTTCAATATATTACCACCTGAAGTAAAGTCTTCGACGTAAAACAGTTCAAGGGGAAAGTAAAGCTATATTTGCTTGATAAACCTTTCTATAATATACGTAAATTCATAATTTTTCAACTATTAGAAAATGCACTTTGTTGTATACTAATGCATCATTCTCGAAATTATAACTCGATTCATGGTGGAGTCAGATGTTCATTATAATACCTTTGGAATTTAAGAACTTACAGAATCACACTTTTGAGGTATGGCTTGGAGTCAACCTTAAAATATCTGACTCCTGATTGCGAGTAACCATTTTGCATCAGATGATAACTTGCTACATGACTACGAACGTGAATCTGCAACAGAAAAATCAGAAGTGTGGGCAAAACGAGTATCGTGATGGTGCTCAATGAAGTTGAGTTGTTGCTTCTTTTTATGCTGATGATATAGCGTTTTAAATGCATACAGTTGTCTAATATCTAAGATGTCACTTTCTTCAAACAATAAACCACTTGGATAACTTTTGTTTCTGTCGCTCATAATTTTAAGTAATATATTTTGCATTACCTCCAAATGTTTTAGGTTACTGGCAGGAAGTCCCAAAAAATTGAAGAAGGAAAAAAATTAAGGCCACAAATAACATTTAGACAATAATAAATCAACTTAATATGATGCTTTAATATGAATTTGCTTGAGTTTTTTGAATTTAAAGAGAATAAATCTTAGTTTCTTAATGAGATACTCCACGTGAAAGTTCCATTTCAAGTGTCTGATATTTTATATGCTCTACGCTGCAAATTATTAGTTCATATTGTGGAGTTTAAATTTTTAATGAATTGAATGTTGGTAGTTTAGTTTTATTGCATGAGAAGAGTAAGTATTTGGTTTCAGAAAAATTTATTTCATCAAACCACAATTTTATTTATTCAAGTCTTGTTCTGCAATTGCTTTAACATCATCCTAGCTTTTGGCTTCATAAATTAACATTGTATCAGTTGCAAATGAGACTACATCTGACTGTGTTTTAAGTAGAAGAAGGCCATTAATATATATTGAAAAAGAACCGGCCCGAGAACTGTGCCTTGGAGAACATCAAATTCCACTATATCTGGCTCACTTTGACAGTTTTCAATTTTTACATATTGAACTCTATGACTTAAGTAGTCTTTAATTAAATTTAATGATATTCCTTTAAAACCAAAGTCTTCGACAGTTTCATGCTGTTTTGCCAAGTCTAGAAACACACAAAGCACAGCCTCCCCTTTATCAAGACCCTGGTAAATGTTGTTGGTAAGATTAACAATAGCATCTTCGGTGGAAATGCACTGTCTAAAGCCAAATTGCTTTTCTGATAAAAGCTTGTATTTATCTAAACATGATATAATTCTTTCTTTTATTACCTTCTCAGCCACTTTAGTCAGTAGATATTAAGTATTTTGGGCGATAATTACCTACGTCCTGAATACCACCTTTTTTAAATAAAGGTTTGACAACAGCCTCTTTAAATGCTTGCGGAAACTTTCCAGTTTGTAATATTGCATTTATTAAATATGTTAAAGGTTTTTTATGTGTTGTACTGTAAGTTTTAAGTATTTACTTACAATGTGCAGTTAATCTGTCTGATATAATAAGTAGGTGTTACTTCATGAATTGCTTAGCGCATGCTGAAATATACCGGGTGAGTCACGAATTGCGCTCGCTCCGATATTTCCTAAAATATTTGGAATAGAAAATTGAAATTTGGAGGCCTTATTATACGACTAAAATGCCATCTTTTCAATAAAAAATCAACTTTCGATTTATAAATGGAACACCCTATATATTGTTACATTTTTGGAATCTAGAGGAAATTTTGAATACAATACATCCATTTTGGTCACTTTTTGATAAACATTAAAAATTTTATTAAAAAATCTATTTCTGAATCCAGAGTGCTGTGGTGCCCAAAATATATTTTAGTTTGTGTGCTACGTTACTATAAAAATAAAAAGAGCAATATGATTGCATTACTTAATTCTCTAGAGGCGTTTAAAATTTTTAAATGTGATTTGTACCCACTAACTCGGTTTTTTTAAATGGGAATTTAATCGTTCACCAACATTTTTAAATACCTCATTTTCATACGAATCTAATGATACCAAAATTTTGAAAATCCGCTCAGAAATATTTGAGATTTCAGTCAAAATACAATGCAACTAAGCTTTTAGAAACATGCGGCTAATAGATAATAGATTAGTGGGCTTTGGAAACTAAAATGGCACATTTCTGTGTAAATCTGGTAACCTAATAACATTGGAAAAATCATAGTAGCCATTGAATGTAATAAAACAATATCAGCTGTCAGACAGATACAAAATAAAGCGTTGCGGAAATCTCCTTGAGTAAAAATTAAAGAAAATGAATAATTTTAGTAGAAATGAAAAGGTCGATATGTTACTGATATATGGAGGGCGTCTCAAAAACTCAACTGCAGCTGCAGAACTATATCAGCAACGATATCCCAACAGACGTCATCCAAGCAGACACTTGTTTGCCAGAGTGGAACAAAAATTAAGAAACGAACCCAATCAACAAGATGACCATCAAACATTTATTGTAAGTGAGGACAAAGAAATTGATGTATTAGGATTTGTGATGGTACACCCAACAACATCAACAAGGGAATTGTCAATGGAATGCGACATTAGTCAGTCTTTGGTTTGCAGAATTTTAAAGAAACATAAGTTTCGGTCTTATAAATACCAAATACACCAACATCTTTATGGAGATGATAACGACAGGAGGCTAGTATATTGCAACTGGTTCTTAAATGCAGTACAACAAAACCCAGGTTTTTCTTTTCATATTTTATATTCAGATGAAAGTAAATTTACAAACCAAGGTATGTTTGACAGAAATAATACTAGGTACTGGGCTCAAGAAAATCCGAGGTTGGTAGGGCGGGGGAATATTCAGGAAAGATTTGGGTTTAACTGTTGGCTTGGAGTACTTGGAGATCGAATAATTGGACACATATTTTTTGATGGAACACTTACTGGCGAACGATATTTATTCTTTTTACAAAACCAGACAGCAGAATTTCTTGACTTACTTCCTCTTGCCTATTTACAAAATCTGTTTTTCCAACAAGCTGGTGCTCCCCCACATAATTCCAGAAGAGTGATGGAATATTTAAACAACTTTCATGGTGAACGCCTTATCGCAAATCAAGGTCATATCAGGTGGCCTCCTATGTCACCTGACTTAACACCCCTCAACTATTATGTATGGGGCACTCTCAAAAATAAAGTTTATAAAACTTCTTCAAATACCCGTGAAGAGCTGCAAAATAAAGTTGTACGGGCTCTTAATGAAATAACGCCGGCTGAATTGTGTAGAGCCATTCAAGCAACTGTACGCAGAGCCGAATCGTGTATAGAAAAAAATGGTGGACATTTTGAACAATATCTATAAATGTCAATTTATGGATTAATTATATTAATTATTTTAACGATACCTACTGTTACCTAGTTTAAGTTTAATTGTTCAAACGGAATTGATTTTTATTTATTTATAGGACCGATATTTATGTTCATTTAAATAAAACTCTGAAAACCGAACTGATGTCGCATTCTATTGCAAATGTCCTTGTGGATGTAATTGTGTTTACCTCCACATACCTATGCTAAACATAATTGTAACGTTCTTTGCGCTCACAATTATTAAATGTTTGATAGCTCAAGATTGCCTATAACTACACGAGTCGTAGGGGATCATGTAGATACTAGTTTAGCCTGCTTAGCCGTAGGGCACTAAGTTGGATGCTAGTGTTAAAATGAGAATGTCAAATAAAAATTGTTACTTGTTAGCATAACCAGAAGTCAGGTTATCGAAAGAATGCAAAGATTTCATTAATATTTTTATATATAGTTTTTTCCTTTAGTTCTCATAGATAGCTTTTCTTTCCACTGTTTGCAAAATCCTATAAAGAATAGGTTTCATTACAATAAGCAAACAAATAATAAATAATTCACTTTTAAATACACGAGTCTGTCTGACAGCTGATATTGTTTTATTACATTCAATGGCTACTATGATTTTTCCAATGTTATTAGGTTACCAGATTTCAACAGAAATGTGCCATTTTAGTTTCCAAAGCCCACGAATCTATTATCTATTAGCCGCATGTTTCTAAAAGCTTGGTTGCATTGTATTTTGACTGAAATCTCAAATATTTCTGAGCGGATTTTCAAAATTTTGGTATCATTAGATTCGTATGAAAATGAGGTATTTAAAAATGTTGGTGAACGATTAAATTCCCATTTAAAAAAACCGAATTAGTGGGTAAAAATCACATTTAAAAATTTTAAACGCCTCTAGAGAATTAAGTAATGCAATCGTATTGCTCTTTTTATTTTTATAGTAACGTAGCACACAAACTAAAATATATTTTGGGCACCACAGCACTCTGGATTCAGAAATAGATATTTTAATAAAATTTTTAATGTTTATCAAAAAGTGACCGAAATGGACGTATTGTATTCAAAATTTCCTCTAGATTCCAAAAATGTAAAAATATATAGGGTGTTCCATTTAAAAATCGAAAGTTGTGGGCATTTCCGGTCAAACCGGATGTGCACCAAACTTGATTTTTTATTGAAAAGATGGCATTTTAGTCGTGTAATAAGCCCTCCAAATTTCAATTTTCTATTCCAAATGTTTTAGGAAATATCGGGGCGAGCGCAATTCGTGACTCACCCGGTATAAAGGATGGAAATAAGCACAATATTACAAAAATAACGTTCACATTTTCTTGACAGAATGGACAGATGCAAGTAATTACTGAAGCAATATTGAAAGCCTGTTGGTCGTAATATCCACAATATTCCCTGTCGCATTTGTTTTGTTTTCTAGTCTAGTAAACTGAAAATAGGTTTACGATAAGTGGCTGAATATACGCACATCCTAAATTAGAAATCCTAAAATTTCCTCACATAATTTCTAAATGTCCATTATGTAAATTTCGGAAGAGTAAATATTAATTTGATAAATAATAACCAGAATTATTGCTGTTGCTAGCATACATAGAAAGTAGGCAAGTCGATTCGGTCCATATTATTATCATTGAGCTGAAAACTGTAAACAGTGTTTATTTCTACCATATTTTGCATGAAGTTGAAATAGATTGGTCAATAACAGAAACCGGAAAATTATTCTCGCAAGCTGTTTTCGGTTGTAAATGTTTCAACTGTAACGGAAATTTGCGTGTTATTGTTCAACTTTTAACTGGCCAACATTTACTGCAGAAATTCTTGTTTGCTTTGTACCACAATAACGAATTAAAGCTAGGTACGAATATAAAGCTAATTTCAATTTTATTAGACGAGATTTCAAATCAAACGGTAAATATTATTGTTTAGGTAACCTAATTTGATAGAAACGGAGACGTTTTCTGACGATGCCCCTCAGAATATATGCTCCATAGAATTAAATTTTTATTTTGTATTTAGCTAGTAATTTAGAGCATACAATGAATAAAAAATAGTTTTTAGGAATATTGCACCGGCTTCAACGTGAAAATCGTCGTAATAATAGGATAATATGGCATATTTTGTAAATAGCTTTTAAAATACTGTATTTTTGGATTTTTTAACGTGTTATCAAAGATAATGGTAAATTTTATACATATTTTATATTGTATTTTATTTTCAACTTATTATAATCTACAAATGTACGCAAATACAAAACGAAGAGTACAAATTTCATGGTTTTTCTACCCCTCCCCCCCTATGTCACAGGTTGTCACATTAGAGTCAACCCCTCCCCTCCCATTGTGACGTCTCACATTATATATTTGAGGTAGAATTTTCTGATTTTTGCTCTTTAATTCCATTCAATTAAAACACTCTGTCACACTTTATGGACCCCCCCCCCCCTCAAAGTGTGACGTAATTAATGGATGGCGAGTAATTTTACCTGTTTAACAGGTAAAATTACTCATAAAGAAAAATATTTCATATCTCTGTATTGGTGACCAAATTCTAAACAATTTTCAAAATGTCCGTCTGTCTGCCTGTCTGTCCGCCCATCTGTCCGTCTTGTAAGCACGATAACTTAAAAACGAGAAGTCCGATTGCATTGAAATTAGGACAGTAAGTTAGTGTTAGCTAAAGGAAGAACTCTATTGTTGCTATTTTTGAACAAAATCGAGCAATAAATAAAAATGTTATTAATTATTGTCTAAATTTAAAAAAGATTTTTTTAATGTTTTGTAATTAAACAAGAAATGTCTAAAACTAATATTATTTACAAAAAATCTGGGAAGAGTATCCTATAGAAAGTGCAATAATTATATTGTTGCGTGTTCTCCACCTTTTTGGAAACACCCTGTATGAATCCGTGGGTTCTAAATAATTTCAACAAGAGATAAACACCACTAACACTTTATTTAACAATTTACTGACTATACAATACTTCAAATTCAAAATAACCTTTACACTTTGTTTACTTGATATTTAACCTCACTTTTTCGCTTTTCAACTTGTTCACTTTGATAAACTGCCTTCTTAATAAACTTCTTCTTCTGCGCCAGTTATCGCGCCTTATATACTCTGAAATTACCTCTAGATTGAACCAGAATCTTCTCCGCCACACTCTAGAAAAGTCCATGGCTCTTTCTACAAGTTTCCAGTCACTATTAGTAGGCATAGGCGTATCAATTTCCAGTTCCAAGGGGGTGTAATTCATCCCAAGGTGATTTCAGTGACTTTCCTTTCCTTCGCTGTGGGTTGTACAGCCAAACCAGCTCTCCCACCTTGATGAACCCTTTTGGATTACCCTTCCGGTCGTATCGAGCCTTCATTCGGTCACTGGCTGGTGATGGTTCCGCTATATCGTTAGCCAACCTCTTGAAATGAGCTCTAGCGTTGAACTGCTTCTTTTCACCCTTACTTCCAGTCTGTGCTCCCTTACTGGCTGCACAAATCTTGCATTTGCGACTCCAAGCCTCCACATTCTGACGACTTCTTATCCAATAAAATCGTTCTCGTACTTTCTTCAGGGTCTTGTTAACACCGAAGTGTCCATCGGATGTTCCATTGTGCACTTCCTGAAGCACCTTCGCTACTCGACACCTGGGAATCACTAGAGGCATAACCACCTGCTTTTCATCCGGGCTTTCCCATGCTCTCCGCGACAGCCGGTTCACGCCTTTCAGAGAGCCCCACTGCGCCCATAGTGCCTTCAGTCCCACTCTTTTGTCCGAAACATCTTTCCATTTTGGCAATATAGGCCCAATTTCCTCATCGTTTAGTTGCTCTTGTCTGAGCGGTTCATCTGTTCTGTCATCCGGCACCTCCACCTTGACAGTGTTGACTACTCCCGTGACCTGCAGTTTCTCCTGGTGGTAGTACTTGCAATCTTCCTTGCACCTTCTTCCGGATGAAATATCAGCATCCTTCTGGGGTTTCATTTTATTTTCACGTCCTGGTAGTAGTAGACTTCTCGGAATGCTTCGAAGCTGGGAAATCTTTACTTCTCTCGGAGTACCATGTTCCCTATCTGTCACAGTCTCTCTGGTACCAGCTTCCTCTGATTTTCCCCTCAGCTTCACAGCTTCTCCGGCCTTCACTCTCTCCAATCCCCTTCGTGGACATTCAAGCTGGATATGTCCTAGTTCTCTGCACCTGTAACATTTCATACGCCGTCCACTTGGCCTTCTACTAATCTGTTTATTCTGAGCCTCTTCAATCTTTCTAGCATTGATATGCCCTGCTCTGCCGCAGTTGTAACATTTAATACCTCCGCTTGGCTTTCCTTGTCTTCCTGTAGTATCCAATTGAGCCAGTAACTGCTTGCACATTTCATACATCTTGATCAACCTAGGGTCCTGGTTCTTCTTTTCTGGTTGCGGTTCTTCGATACCCACAGCTTGTACTCTTGGACTCGGGGCATCCTGAAAGACAGCATAAGCAAAACGATAAAACGCGCATGAGACGCGTGCGGCGCCACAAGTGGCGCCAAAAATCAAATTTCCCCTTATATGGGACTCAGTAGCTGTGTTAAACTTGAGACCATCGAGTTCCAAATTTGAATCCTAGCTAGGGATGGATATAGTGACGTCTTTAATACGTTATCCGGATGGTGGCAATGGGCTAGACCGCGTTTGAATGATATATTACGGCTAATCGCTGTTATCTCTCCTGAGTACGAATTTAATATAGGGCAAATGGCAAGACGCAGGGTGTATTATACACTCCAAAGGAGATAATAAAATGTGTAAAACTAAACATTATATTTAAAACTTCTAATTAAAAACAAAGCTATACAGGGTGTAATTAGTTTCATGTAATTAAAAAAAACTGGTGGTAGGGAACGACAAGACAAACAAAAAAATCTTATATAACATGGGGTCTAAAGCTCATAGTTTTGGAGAAAAAAAAAATAACAAAAATTTCGCAAATTTTCAATAAAATCTTTTGAGAACTGCTGGAATTATGAGGTAGGTTTAGATCGTCGTGCGTGTCTTTGCCTATGATACTCAATATTTGTGTAGATAGCTATAAAATGTCGGCGGTCTTTAAGATGAAAGACGTCGACGTTTTCTGAGTGTTTAGTAGATCTGATCTGAAGAAAACTATATTCTGACTCTCCCTTGTGCAATATTTTAGTTTCTTTAAATGTTTGGTTATGTACACACGTCCAACCCGCCGTTCGTTGTTTTTGTAATTTTTGAATTTCGGGTCGCTGTGTATTTATAGTGAAGATTTATTTTATTGACTTTACCGTTCAAGTCGTTAAATTCTTGATTACGTACAGACACCACTTACTTGTTCGTTCTTTTTGTATTCCGTTTTGGATTTTGGACCAAGTTTTTGTTTTATTTTTCTTTATTGACAACGTTAGTTGATAGTTTATTGTTTAGTGTTGAACGGAGTACGTATGTCCTGTGTATTGATGCAGATGCAGATTTCGAATCATTTACTTAGGTGGTAAGCTTTTAACCCAGGACACTCATTTATATTACAAACGTTAATAAATCCCATTTAAATATTCTAAATTATAAACATTAATCCAATATTTTGTTCCAAATTAAAAGACACACATGTAAAGAAATGCTCTGTTTAAACTTCTACGGCCATTATTTGCTTGCAGTTGTGCAGGAAAAGAATTATTTACCTCTTTATAATTGTCTCAGTTCGGTTGAGGCGGTCCATCAAAGGCGGTCGATGATCCAAGGCCTTTGCACTTTTTTATGACAATTTAAAAGTTGTATAATTGGGAACTACAAGTTCATTGACCAAGAAAAGCAGTGGTTCTCAATTATTTTCTACATTAATATTAAAAAGATTAAAAAGGTTGACCTAGGTCAGTTTTTTCAATGTGCCCTTAGAGGGAAAAGTCATAAAGGTTTTTTGTTTGTCTAGTCGGTCCCCATTACCAGTTTCTTTTAATGATATGAAACTGATTACACCCTGTATATTGAACACAAATTTAAATAAACAGTAGTAGGGAGAGATAATGTGGATCGACTCCCCACCGCGCGTGGAATTATTTAAATAATATTTCTTAAAAAAATTTTATAACAATTATATTTCAATCATTTTGCTACCATTGCAGATCAACCCCTTGTGTAAGTTAGATTTTTTGAAATATTTTTCCTATGATTAACACGACTGAATTAATCACAATGTAATGTTTTGTTGATATAATTTGTTCCACCGTTTATACCTACCCCTCATTAAAATTTAATTTTTTAAATAATATTTAATGTCTGTTTGCAGCTCACCGCCAAATTTCAGCATTTCTGCTAACTTTTCCTGATTTTTCTGGCACTGGCACTGTGCGACGCTACGCTGAAAATTACTTAAAAAATTTTAGTGAACGATTTTCTTATTACGGTAATTTTTTTTATTTCTTTTTTCTTCCTCGTTATTGGTCTCCCTTGTAGCTTCTACAGAGTAAAAGAAAATATCCAACGTTTGGAGTTTCTAAACTTTAACATATGACTTGTTATCAGAGAATCCGGATATTCTCATGTACCTCTCATCTAATTCAGCAAAGCTATTGCAATTATGATAGCCCTATCGGATTCGCCATCGTGAATTTTTAACGTTGGGCAGTAGACTCAGTATGAGTAACGAAAATACCTGACTACCGATTTTAATGCCATTCCGACGAAACTTGAATTTTGTCAATTTTTTATACTTCTGCTCACTGTGCACTGGTTGTAGCTTGATATGATAAAGAAAACCACAATAGAACCATTGCCAACCAATAATATCCTATAATCTGTAAATAAATATTATTGTGAATTGGTTTCCATTATCAGCGCATCCGTGCATTGAGCACTGAGAACCACCTCCTTTTTAATTTATGATTAAACTGAATTATCTGTTTTTAGGAGACGTGGCCTACCAAAAAGTGAACTACAGAACCCTATCCAAGCATCTACTTAGAAGACTGGACTCATCGTGCAGGAACACCTTGCTTCCGGATATAAAGAATGGCAAATTCGTCAGATTTAAGAGGAATAAAATACAAGACCGAAAATCAAAATCGAAATATTATTTGGTAGCAGAATTTAAATGTAACGAAGGTTATAAATTCAAAAATTCCCATTCTGGAAAGATGTTTTGTAGTAAGACAAAATGGGTAGGAAAGAAGCCCGTTTGTGACAAAATTAAGTCAAGTATAGGTAATTATAAAACACAAATTACTTGTATGTAACGTATTGTCGCGTATTTTCACCTCTGAAACCACCTTTCAGGATCTGTGGGTTCTAAATAATTCCAAAAGAGATAACCACTAACACTTTATTTGATAATTTACTGATAACTGCACAATGCTTTTTATGATCTACTAAAATGCACTTTAACTGTCTAAAATAACCATTACAATGTTTATTACTTGATATTTACTTCGGATTTCTAACCTCTCCCTTGTCACTTTTCGACCTCAACTTCTTCCGCCGGAAATCTCGCCTTATATACTCTGAAATTGCCTCTAGAGTTATCTAGAACACAATCGAGAATTTTCTCCAACCACACTCCAGAAAACTCGATCTCTTTCTACAAATTTCTAGAACAGTCACTATTAGTCATAGGCGTATCAGTTTCTACTTTCTAGGGGATGTAATGCATAACACTACCCAGTCGTTAAGCCTGATCGTCCAGGTGAGGCAATTCAGAATCATCAATGTATTTCGCCAGTCTATTCAAATCTTCATCTTGGATTTTTGCTTCGTTGAATCCGATAGAAGACATCATTAATTCGGGTAATAACAGTATATGGTCCGTCCCAAGGTGGTTGAAGTTTCGGTGACCTTCCTTTCTTTCGCTGTGGGTTGTACAGCCAAATCGGATCTCTCGCCTTGAACCCTTCTGAACTTCCCTTACGGTCATAACGAGCCTCTATTCGGTCACTGGTTATGGTGATTTGGTCTCTAACCAACTCATGGACATTTCTTAGCCGTTCATAATTGTTCACAAGAAGCCGTTCTCCGCCTGGTGTTCCAAACATCAAATCACACGGCAGTCTCATCTCTTGTCCAAATACTACACGGGTCGGTGTCTGTTTTGTAGACTCGTGGATAGCAGCTCTATATGCCATGAGGAAAAACGGTATGTGGAGATCCCAGTCACGTTGATTCTTATGAACCGCTTTAGAGAGATGCTTTTTCATAGTCTTGTTATGTTGGTCGCTCCACCATTCCATCTGATTGCGGGTGAAGGGCATAATAGTCCGTATTTTGTGTATTCCTAGATTTGCTGAAATACCCCTGACTCAAAGTCTCTTCCTTGATCTGAATGCAGCTCCAGGGGTACACCAAACCGACATACCAAGTTATCTACCAAGACTAGTGACCGCTTCCTGGTTCTGAATCGCATAGGCTTCCGGCCATTTACCAAAATAGTCCAAGGCAACCAGTATGTACTTGTTACCGTCCTTGGTTACTGGGAATGGTCCGGCTATATCGATTGCAATCCTCTCAAATGGTGCTCCGACGTTATATTGCTTCATTGCACCCCTACTTCTAGTCTGTGATCCCTTACTGGCTGCACAAATTTTGCAATTACGACACCAAGCTTCCACATCTTGACGACTATTTACCCAGTAAAATCGTTCTCGGACTTTATTCAGAGTCTTATTAACCCCGAAGTGTCCACCGGATGCTCCATTATGCACTTCCTGAAGTATTTTCGGTACTCGACACCTGGGAATCACTAGACGCATAACAACTTGCTTTCCATCCGGGCTTTCCCAAGTTCTCTTTAACAGCCCGTTCATAACTCTAAGAGAGTTCCATTGCGCCCACAAAGCCTTCAATGGAACTGCCTTGTCCGAAACATCCTTCCACTCTGGTTGAATTCCTTTTTCCGTTTCTCTCAATATAGCCCCGATCTTTGCATCGTTCAGTTGTTCTCGCCTCACGGCTTCAGTTGTCCCATCATGCGATTGCCAGTTAACCTTCTGGGGTTTTCAACTGCAACAGCCATTTGAACGTAGCATGGTTAGTCCGGATTCTAAAATGTCGCCCATAGAGATATTTATGAAAACGGTCCACTGATTTGACGATGGCCAATAACTCTTTTCTGGTTACACAATTCGTTCTGGTTTGGAGAGCACCTTGCTGAAGTACTCGATTACTCTTTCCTCTCCGTTCTGGATTTGGGACAGCACATAACCAACCGAAGAATTGCTGGCATCCGTATCTAAAATAAAAAGTCCGTTCCGTTGTGGGTATGCTAACACAGGACTAGTGCATAGAGCTGCCTTCAATTTTCTCCATGCCGTTTCACACTCCGGTGTCCACTGGTACTGAACTTTCTCCTCCGTTAGCCGGTGTAATGGCTTCGCAATTTCTACAAACCCTTCCACAAAGCGTCTATAATAAGTGCAGAGGCCAAGGAAACTTCGTACTTCACGAACGTTAGATGGTCTTGGCCAATCTCGTATGGCAGAAATTTTGTCGGGATCTGTTTGTATTCCCTCCGAAGACACAACGTGACTAAGGCATTTGACTTTTTTCTGAAATAGTAAACACTTCTTCGGGTTCAACTTCAGGTGTGCGTTCCTTACTCGCCCATATACGTCTTAATGATTTTTCACATGTTCCATAAAGTCTCGTCCCATAACCAGCGCGTCATCAAGGTAAACCAGGCACGTCTTAAAGGTTAGCCCTCGTAGTACGAATTCCATTAACCTTTCACAAGTGGCTAGGGCATTGCAAAGTCCAAAAGGCGTCACATTAAATTGGTAAAGACCACTGCTTGCTGAAAACACTGTCTTCTCCTTATCATCAGGATGAAGCCCCATTTGCCAGTATTCGCTCCTAAGGTCTAACGTAGAAAACTATCGTGAGCATGCTAATGTGCTTAACGTGTCGTCAATTCGTGGTAATGGGTAACTGTTTTTCTTCGTGACACCATTCAATTTCCGGTAATCAACACAAAATCTTAACGTTCCGTCCTTCTTGGCCCCCAACCCTTCACCGGATATGTTCAAAAAACAATCCAGTTATAGATCTTGTTATAATATACACTTACTACAAAATTTCAAGTCAATATCTTAAAACGATCCGGAGAAAACGTGCGGACGAAAAAAGTTACAGACAGACAGACAGACAGACAGACGCTCAAATTTAAAATCTCGACGTTTCATGACATTCTAAACCCATTTCAAGAAAAAAGAAATTCAGATCCTTGCTGCTCAATCAATCATACCTTTTGTTTTGAATAAATTCAAATTTAGTTTACTGACTTTCAGCCATCCACTCATTTCTTAGAGAACTTTCTTTATTCTACTCACCAATAAAACGTCGCTTTCCTCTATTATGCAAATAATCGTATCATTAGTAAGCAAATGATAATGACAGTTATCAAACAGAGCTGCTATGTCTTTAATGGATAAGGTGAATTAAAGCGGTCCCAAAATACTTCCTTGTGGTATCCCAACATTTATCATTTATACTTTTTTAGTCGATACACACTCGCCATGCTTTACTCCTTATGATCTCTCGTAAATTAATAAATATCAGAAATTATGTATTGCAGATACACCACAGGGCGACGATCCTAATGTACTACCCCCAGATTTATCTCATCATTCTGAAGACTGTCCTCCCGATAAGAAAGCGAAATGTTCACATTTGTGCCGTATGTACCGTGGACAGCCCACTTGTGAATGTCTTCCTGGATTCAGACAGGATGGGGAGGAATGTATAGGTAATGTACAAAAATTGAAAATTGATATTTAAATTGTCCACGAAGAATATATTTTGCCCGATGTAAAACAGTTTTATAGAAATTTCTTTCATCAATATTTTTTGCAGAACATTTGCGAATTACCTAATACAAAATAAGAAAACCCACTAATTGTTTGCCAAACTGTATTATTTTATTACTAAATAGACGAAAAATAATTTTGCCGAATTTTAATGCTTTATATTTACTACAGTTGTGATAGTGGATGAATAGTATAATCCTCACTGTTTCCCTTTACTACAATTTTTCCTGCAAGAATTAAATTGGCTTCAATAGTTTCATTGACCGTGTCTGTATGATCACGACCATCTTGCTAATTATTATTTAATGACTAGGTTTCGTAATATTCTAGTAAAGTTCAATTACTACTATCTACATCAGGAGCTTGTTATTATACGAGCAGGTATGAACCGCCTGGTATGATATCTGAATTATTTATTGAAAATAATTATCATTATCTTCGTTCAGACGTTCAGGGATTTTTAAAACAACTTTTCACTCAGTGTTATTAGCAATTTTATTATCTTCATCTTTCTACAAATAATTTCTTAGACAGTGCGAGCTTATTGTCACAAATATTATAGATGAATAAAAACAAAGTCTAAATAACCTAAACAGTAACTGTCTTAGTATAATAATTTTTCGCAACGACAAGAAATGCTGCACAAATTTTTGGATTTAATTCGAGTTCCGAAAGGCACTTGTTTAAACAAAAGTACGTTCAATTGTGTTTTTTCGCAGTTTATTTTAAATTTAAAAAACTTCTGGTTGTATAATTCGCTTTACAACATATTGTTCATAATGAAAATGCACAGAAAATATTTTTTTTTGAAAACTGAGAACAATTGAAACTGTTGATTTTTAAATACATTGTGATGATTTAAACAATAATTTACACGTTTTAACTAAGTCTTAGAATAATATGCCCCTAATAGAGTTAAATGATCATCCCAAATTTAAAATTGACATGTTTATAACATCGTTTATATCAACAAAGTTGAAAATTGAATTTTCGATTGATTACAATAATATTTCTCAGATTGTACTTTTACTTCAACGTCCTCGTAGTGGGGTGGAAGTATAGTAATCGTAAAAATTTTTATTTGTTGAAATAGCTTAGAATTGCTACACACCGAGATTTTAATTTTGAGAGAAAAGATATTGAATTTTCTGGTACACATACAGGGTGTTCCTTAATGACGTGTTAATATTTCAGAGTGTGATTTATTAGGTCATTTTATGACGAAAAGTTCATATGAACATATGACCGCAATGACTTAATTTTTTTTTCCAATCGATATTTTTTAATATTTCAAAAAGTATTTTAGATATTATTTTTAATTTTGGCATGTGTTAATATTATTACATACATACATATTTTAATTAGAAACATTATTTTATCGCTTCACCAGTGGCGTCCCCGCGAGCACGTATTCTGATATTTTTTACCAGAAAAGGGATACGCCACGGACATTTTTCCATGTCGATATTTTTCCTGATTAGCCTGATCAATTCTACATGAAAACGGTGTCTCGCGTTTTTCTCGTAAGACGCACAGTTGTTGATTAAAACAATTAAATTCATATTGAAACTAATTACACAGGCACACACACACACACACACACACACAAAAAAAAAATTGTCGATTACACGGACCAGACCAATAATCTTCACTGTATTTTGGTTTGCTGAATCCGAATCCGGTATCATTTTTGCTCCACCACGTCACAATTCCCTTCTGTATTCAAAAAACAGTTAGAAAAATGCAAAAATGGAAAATTGCATTTTTCTAACGATTATCTGAGGATAGAGAAAAATTGTGATGTGGTGGGGCAAAACTGATACCGGATTCGGATTCAGCAAGCCAAAATACACTGGAAATGATTGATCTGGTCCGTGTAATCGACAATTTTTTTTAGTGTGTGTGCCTGTGTAATTAGTTTCAATATGAATTTAATTGCTTTAATCAAGAACTGTGCGTCTGACGAGAAAACGCAGAGACCGTTTTCATACAGAATTGATCAGGCTAATCAGGAAAAATACCGACATGGAGAAATGTCAGTGGCGTACCACTTTTTGTTAAAAAATATCAGAGGACATGCTCGTAGGGACGCCACTGGTCGAGCAATAAAATAATTGTTCCAATTAAAACATGTGGTTCTATATCCTATTAACACATACCAAAATTGAAAATAATATCTAAAAGACTTTCTGAGATATTAAAAAATAATGATTAGGAATAAAAATTCCAACACCATATGACAAAACCGTTGGCAAAGCTTCATATGAAGTTTTCTTCATAAAATTACATAAGGAATCACACCATGAAATATTAGCACGTCATTAAGGAACACCCTGTATGTATCATGACTATATCTGGAACTAGATTATAATATTTCGTGCTAATTCCAAAGAAGGCTTGGGAGCTAAATAGAAGTAAACAAGCTAATCATTATACTCTGCCGATTTATTGCACTTTTTATATAATTGTTGCACATTCTACAGGATACTCTTCGCAGTTTTATGTAAATAATATTAGTTTTAGACATTTTTAAATTAATTATAAAACATACAAACAATATTGTCTAAATGATATTTGTGGCATTATCTTAATTTTTTTTTCCTTCTTGAATTCTTTGGAACTTCCTGCCACATGTACGTTTTCTTTTTAAACGGTAACCAGTATGTTACTGGTAAATAACCTCTACGCCTGTGATTTTTACGTCAAAGAATCAGTTAGAGGTTGCTTTTTTTAAATAAACAACACAAATTAATATAAAAACTTGAAATTAAATATTTCGCCGACGTTTCGAAAATCTAATCTGTTTCCTTCTTCAAGGCTTTTTTTGAAAAATCTTTTTTGCTGTGTATGATAAATACATAGCAGTAAGAATGTTTGTTATATTCAATATCCATAGATACTTACAATTTACATAGAACTGTTGATACAGTTAACAGGTTTTTCAGTTTTTATACAATGTTAAGTTTGTGAAGTTCTTCTTTTAACATTGGCAACCAAGTTGTACAGACATCTACGGAACAATTCGACACAACAAACAATACGTGGGTGAGTCATCCAGACCTTTTATTGTAAGATTGGGCGAACATCAAAATTATATCAGAAAAAATGACATTCAGAGGTCCAAGATCTGCGAACACGCTTGGGAGAACGGACATAGAATAAACTGGGACTCGGCAAAAATTTTAACAAAAGAGGCAGATAGCAAAAAAGAAAAATTAAAGAATCCGCGATAATATTATTGCATGACAGTGGCGGCTCGTGATATTGTCTGCAGAGGAGGCTTGATATTCTGAAAGACAACTGATGTGCAATATGACTACAATTTGTACATTTCCCCACCACCCCTGAGGTATTACAACGGCGCGTTACATTTTTTTGCCGTGGGTTGTTCGCCAGGATACCGATTCACGACTTGAGAGAATAGAACTAATAAAAAAATAGAATGAAGAGGAAATAGAAAATATGATGAGATGAAAAAATCATTCTCATGAAATTCTCGTTCCTACGACTCGAGTATCGGTATCCAAAGGAGTCCTACTATCCCACTTGTAATTAAATTATATAACTTTTAATAAAAATAAAAATAGTTTTGGTAAAGAAATTAAAGTGTTTTTCTACAAACAAAAAATTGTATTCATTATCACTGCCAGGCGTATAAAATTATAAGTTTTAATAGAAATTAAAATAGTTTTGAGAAAGAAGTTATATAAAAAAAATATAACCGCGGAACTCTATATTATGGAGAATTGTAAAAAATATTTCCTAAAAAATAAATAACACAAATAAATATTTTTTCTAAAATAACAACTACCTGTATTAATCTCTGCTTTAAAGCCTGAATATTTTTATAAATGAGTGGTAACCTGCGATTTTTGGAACTAGCAAAATGGTTGATTATTTCATCATAAAATGAATCGCGTTTACTCAATTCTGACAAAAAACGTTTTTCTATTGATATAAGCGATACATTTGAAAGGCGGTCTTGACTCATTTTGTTTCTAGTAAAAATGTTTTTATGCGTTTAAGTGTTGAAAATGATCATTCTACAGAAGCTTACCGGAATTGTCTCAAAAAATAGTGGCGTTATTCAAAAAGTGCTCTAATTTTGGGTCATAAGTTTTTAAAAAATCTACCAGCTCTTTGAAATTTCCTTTATTGCACGATTCTCGTTTTTCGTCATGTCCTCGGAAAGAATTTTCTTGTGAAGATAACTATATAACGGCATCTATTAACCTCTTTAATATTTCCCTATTCTCACGGACCTTTTCGTTAAGATTTTCTATTTCTCTCTTATGTGCAGAATCCAAGAAATTTACAATATTTTGTTTACCAAACATTTCGAATTTAATGCAAGATGAAATGTGCTCCTGGGATTTTTCGTGCCTTTCTAAATCTCGCGACAAATTTTGCAAATTATTAAACCCGGCCCTGCCCCAAATTGAGGATTGATCATTAGTAAAAAATAAACATCTCCAACAATATAATTTGTTTCTAACTGTTGATGCCGTTAACCACTCGACTTTTTTATAATTGTTATCACAACATCCTCTGTTTTGTTTACCAGTTTTAAAAACTAACGAAAGCATTGCTGGTGTAGGCCTGGCATTTCTTTTAATTCTTACCTTTTCGTCATAAATAAGAGTAGTAAATCCATTTAATAACAAATAATCCACCACGTCTGGACAACAAGACATGTTGTTGGGAATATGTTCACCTAAAGCACTTATTTCTAGCCCGCCTATCAAATGTTTTATGTATTTATACGTCAAATTGTTCTTAACCGGTTAAACGCAACTGTCAGACTGTCAGACGTCAGTTCGTTTTCTTTGTGAATCACCTGACTCTTGAATGACCTGTGCACATGCGCTATAAAAACTAAGATCTGAGGCTAGCCTCATACTTGGCTATTCCAAGTGTTGCTATTTTACACAGCGCAAAGAAATTCAAGGTCATTCATGTTATAAGTAAATGCGGTAAAGTTGGAAGTTATTTCGTATTAGCCTCCAGCGAACCGCAGTGTTCATTCAGTAAAAGACCGGCCTACCGGGAAATATGCATACAAAGACTATCCGGACTGTAACGTTATAGATATGTTTGTGGAAAGGAAATGCAAAAATGTTATATATAAACTGAAAATTAATTAATGAATAATAAACAATAAAAAATATTGAAAATTGAGATATACCTAATAGAAATTTCTTAAGATATTACTTTTGAAGATATGGTGGTTCTTCCAAGGGGAGGCTCAGAATCCCCTGCCTCCCCTGACGGGCCGCCACTGTTGCATGAGGATAGATATGTGTCGAATTGTTCCGTAGATGTCTGTACAACTTGGTTGCCAATGTTAAAAGAAGAACTTCACAAACTTAACATTGTATAAAAACTAAAAAACTGTTAACTATATCAACAGTTCTATGTAAATAGTAAATATCTATGGATATTGAATATAAGAAACATTCTTAGAGCTGTGTATTTGTCATACACAGCAAAAAAGATTTTTCAAAAAAGCCTTGAAGAAGGAAACAGATTAGATTTCCGAAACATCGGCGAAATATTTAATTTCAAGTTTTTATACTTATTTGTGTTGTTTATTTAAAAAAAGCAACCTCTAACTGATCCCTTGACGTAAAAGTCACAGGCGTAGAGGTTATTTACCAGTAACATACTGGTTAATTGTGATATTTTGTAGATTCCACGAGCACCGCTTAAAAAGAAAACGTACATGTGGTAGGAAGTCCCAAAGAATTGAAAAAGGAAAAAAAAATACAAACAATATATTCTTAATTTAAAAAATTAATAACTTTTTTATTTTTTGATAGACTTTCTTCAAAAACAATAGGGTTCTTCTTCTAGCTAACAGTAACTTACTGTCCAAATTTCAATACAATTTATCGTGCTTACAAGGAAAAAAAAATATGACGGACTGACAGACATACAGACATACAGACAGACAGACAGACAGATGGACAGATGGACGGACGGACATTTTGAAAGTTGTTCAAAATTCAATCACCAACACAGTGATATGAAATTTTTGTCTTTACGAGCAATATTACCGATTTTAGAAATGTGCCGATCGAATGCAATATACTCTTCGTTTTGTATTTGCGAAGAGTATAATAAAAGAAAATAAGTAAAGCAAGCTGGCAAGAGTACAGAAGCTTGAGATTTGGTGTATATACTAGAAACCAAGGCATCAGATTCTTTTATAATATTTTCGACCTACACTTTATTATAATTATTCTAGGGTATAAATATTTCCAGACATCAACGAATGTGAAGCAAGCTATGGAGGCTGCCAACATACTTGCACCAATACCTTAGGCTCCTTTTTCTGTTCTTGCCCTGAAGGTTTCCGCTTGGCGTCCGACGATAAGACTTGCGAGGATATCAACGAATGTTACCTGAGAAACGGTCACGGCCCGTGCCAGGATACTTGCCAGAATACTCCGGGTTCTTACAAGTGTGGTTGTTCGAACTTAAATGGCACTCGATTGGCTGCTGACAAACATACATGTTCAGATGTAAACGAATGTACTGAAGGCACTTCTGGGTGCTCTCACAGTTGCGTGAATACCCACGGAAGAGCCTTTTGTACTTGCCCAGATGGGATGGAATTGGGTTCAGACTGGAAGACATGCGAAGGTAGGTATATAGCTAAGATATATGTGATGGTTGGTGACTTATTTAACAACCACAGTGTGGAAAATTTAACTGAAATAAATTCTGTAACTTAGGTATGCGGTATTTCTATAAAAAGTCTTAAAATTGTACCTCTGAAGATGTACTTTCCGCAAACAGCAACACTCTTGAACACAATACTCGAATACCAACTTTATGCATGTTTCGCCAACCAAGTTGGCATAATCGAGAGATTATTAAAACTAAAGTACAACTAATAGCATGCCGATAATTATACTGAAATATTGTTGAACGATTTCAACCCATCCTATTATCCCTACCTAAAACTCTGTTACGGTTCAACGAACCGATTCGAAGAGTTTGTTGGCCCCTCAATGGTGTCATTTAGTCAAATTTCATGTTGCACTGTTTATTGGAATTGTGCGAAGTAATCATCAGATAGTTATTATACTGAATATTTGAAGTCGATCCGATAAGTAGTTACAGAAATATATTGCTTTAAAGTCCATAAACTCGTCATTGTCTCTTCAAGTTCTATCTCGCGGAAGTCAGTGTTAGTATTACCAGGTAGGATCTTTCACTGTGTGCGAATCCGGATATTTAAAAGATTGAAAGATTCGTCTAATCTGCCAGTGGTGGATTTAATTATGGTGAGGGACGATATAAGTGCCGAAATGAGAGGAGTATTTACACACGAAAGAAAAATAATATAATTGGAAAAATATTGTTGCTTGCTGGGGTTCGTTTCCCTATTTTCACACCCTCTGGAATGGCTAATAAACAGAGTTTGTCCTACCTTGAGGCGGCGTGCTCACTATTGATGGTTTGGGAGGCGATGGTGGTCGTCGTGAGGGATGTGGAGCCCTTCCAGGGGTGAATTTTAGCGATTTTAGAAAATTCACTTCTGTGCTCCTGATACTTATTTTATAAAAAAGCACTTATAAAACTTGCTTAATTTTGCTCCTATGGGGTTCAATTTTCCTAGGGAGGCGATGGTCGACCTGAGGGATGATTGGAGCAAGGTCGAACCATCCTAAGTTGAACTGGATGTCTGCTTGTTGATCCCAAGTCGGCTTAGCTAGCGTCGACCTGACTTTCGTGGTGAGGCAAATGTAGTTGTTTTGTGGAGATTACAGAAATAAAATTTTGTATTTAAATACTTTTTCTTTCAGGTTACGAGAGTTTTGTATCACAGCCTAAGGCAAATTCAAGTTTTCACAGGTACAATTATTGTTAAACACACAACACGAGAAAGTGCAGTGTGGCTTTCTTATTATTAACTTTTTGTCGTTTGTCGCGATTTTGTAGAATTTTGATTAGTTATGTTGTTGAAAAGATGTTCGCGGACGCGGAGTACTGCCCTTTCCGATGGTCTAGTCGCTACTTACTCTCTACGGGCTCGCAGTCTAGGGTTTTTATATTGGATTCTGAATAAGGGAGCATTGAGTTCTCTTTGTTCCCTTTGATGGCGGATAATCCTTTGAAAATTTGTTTTTCGAAAATCATATACTTAACTAGTTATTTATTATTATAATACTTCAAAGTTTTACTTCGGTATTTGCACTATTGATGATACAAACAGTACTTTATACTACTCCATTTATATACAGACTGTTAGGCATCTGGGCAAGCGGCTTCGTCTTTCGACACGACTGGAGAGCCTCTGTTGATGTTCTTAGTTAATTTTAAAGCCTATAGAGACTTTAGAAAATTGATTTCTTTTGCATGTCGCTCTAGAATTAAAAGAACTTATAGAAAATTTAATAAAATAAAAATGCTAAACGAGCCCATTAAACCTCTTCTTCCGATTCATCTATTTGTAGTATAGTCTGTTGATCTAGAGGCTTTCGTCTGGTAACTTTATTTAACTGATTTAAAAACCGCTACCTAAGGTATCACTACTTCCACATCCAGATTTTCCATCCAAGTCTCTTTAAAGGAACACATCTTGATTATATTTGCACTCTAGTGTGTGGAAATAATTGGTCATACTTACAATTTTAATAATTTTTAGGGCATATGCCACACAAGAATTTGAGGCATTGGTTCTAGCATATATGCCAAAAATTCTATACTCTTATTAGCTTGTTCTACTTATTAAAATTTTGAGACCTGGATTACTGGGCTTTAATATATACACCAAATCTCAAGTTTCTGTACTCTTACTAGCTTACTTTACTCATTTTCCCCTATTTACCTCCACTTACCCCCCACCCCTTCAACAAAATCATCTCAAAATAGAATCTAGTTCCATATGTCGTTATAATACATACGTGTAAGAAATTTCAAGTGAATATCTCAATTTGATTTTATCAGCCACTTTAATATAGGAGTGGGTGGTGGTGGTGGAGGGGTTAAAAAATGTTAAAAAAAAAATCTGAGGCCTTCGCTTTTAGTATATAGGTACAACAAATCCGAAGTTTCTGTACTCTCACCAGCTTTCTTTATCTATTTTCCCATATTTATCCCCCAACCCTTCACCGGATATGTTCAAAAAACAATGCATTTCTAGATCTCGTTATAATACATACGTGTACAACATTTCAAGTCAATATCTTAAACCAATAGTACAATGCAGGTTTTCACGGCCGTTGTCTAATGAAGTAGTTTCTTCCGGGTTTTGTCGCGGTCGTCGAACTTGACTTGACCGCATGATCAGCGAAACGTCAAGTCAAGTGCGACGACCGCGGCAAAACCTGGAAGAAACTAATTCTATATCTTAAACCGTTCCAGATAAAGCGTGCGGCCAAAAAAGTTACAGATCGACAGACAGACAGAAAAATGTTTTCTCAAATTTAAAATCTCGACGTTTCATAGCATTCTAAACCTATTTAAAAAAAAATGATATTTTTTCAATCCACTACGTGGATGTGGAAGTAAAATAAGGTCGCTATATTTGGAACGATATCAATCAATTCCATCAGTGACTCTGACTGTCTGTCTGTCGACTCTATATCTATTTGGCGGAGAACAGTGAAAGGTTGGCTACCTACAATGTATTACTTGACATCCCCTACATTAAATAAAGTTTGGGGTGGTTTTACCCCTCCAGGTGATGATGATCTCAGAACGTTACCGCTGAAAAGGTAAAATTGACGTATTTTAGGATTGTTTATGGAAATACTGTATCCAAGTGATCGAATTTATTCCAGTTGAACTTTTCACACTTTATAAACTGGACCAAAATATACTTCCTAGAGCATTAAAGAGTATAGATTTAACACGGTGGCTTTTCTTCTCTATTTCATAATTTTTCCACGACTATGCCTTTTCTAAGTCTCTCATTTCATAATATATATTTATTAACTATACTACTTTGGCTTGCAGCTTTTACTTGTGCACGTGGCCCAAATCACTGCGGTTATGTTTTAACTTCAACAAAATGTCTCTGTTAGTCGAACCTAAGAGACTGTATATTGTAGTTTTGATATCTTGTACATACTCGTATTTGTATGTGCTTAATAGAGAATACAAATTTTCAACTTAATGTACTAAAATATAATACTAAATCACCTACATACATCCATTATATTAAAAAATGTCTGTATATATGTAATTCTTAAAACAAGCTCTTGTAGATATTAATAATACCAGAACTTTTTTCAGATATAAACGAATGTGAGGACCCTGAAATAAAATCAGCTTGTGCATTTGGCTGTGTGAATTTTATTGGATCTTATTACTGCGCAACACATTCGGACGACACTCTTGCTGACCAACCAATAACTGATAGTGGAACAAATTCAAAGCAGGATAAGGAAGACTACGAGGAAAGTGACTATGCAGATGAGGATTATGAAAATTATGATGACAATGAAGAATACGATGAAAATGAAGCAGTAGAAGAGGAGGTTAAAAAGCTGAAAGAGGATAAAGAATCTGTTAAGGACAATAACGTGGATGGCGATATGACCGTGAATCCTCCAGAAATAAACAAAAGAATCGACAAGGAAAAAGCGGATGAGGAATTTATTAAAAATTATGAAGGGAAAACTGAGAAACATATTAGTACAACTACTCAACCAGCAACAACGATCACAACTGTTGTACCACAAGTAATTAGACGAGAGCAGAAAGAAGTAGATAGTAAAGATAAAGAAATCGATGAATATGATGACGATTACAATGAAGGTGATTACGATGACGAGTATGATGAAGAAGATAAAGAAGAAAATGTGGAAAATAAAAGCAAAACCGTCGCAGGAAATCTAGATATTGTTAAAATTGACGAAACAACACTTCAAACAACGATTACATCTACTACAGTTTCGTATGCCGACAAACAGAATGAAATAAAGGAAAACGAAGTAGGTTTTGATGTATCCATTAGAAAAGATGATGCATTTGATAACTCTTCCTTGGTAACTTCCAGAAATTCAAGTGAAGTTACAGAAACATCGAGCCAAATTAACGATATTAAATATAACAAACATGGAGAGAAAGATTATAAAGAAGAGTCATCAAGTACTATCGAAAATATACCTGTGTATGAAAATCAAAAGAATGAAATTGAAAACGAGATATACAACAAAGACTATGAGGAAGAAAACAATATATCAAAGGCAAAAGAAAGCAATGAAGAAAACGATTTATTACCAACTGAAACCTCATTTTTGAGCAATCGAACCGAAGTAAATACAGAAATAACTTTAACTAAAGGTGATGATGATGACGATGAAAGTTATGATGAAAACTATGATGAAAATGAGGAATATGACGAAGAAGATCTTATGAATAAGAAACCCGTCGTTACTAGTCCCAGCCCGATGGAAAATAAAGAAATAAATAATGAAGCAGCCATTAATTCGAATATACCTGACGTAGATATTGACAAAATTAATGAAGATATACATCAAATTATTTCAATTAATACACACAATTTATACGATGAGCAAGAAAAAACTGCAACTTCTGTTAGTGTAAATTCAGTAACAAACCAAACCATAAGCACAAATTCAAGTAAAGATGACGATGAGGAGGATGAATATGATTATGATGATAATTATGACGATGAGGATGACAAAGGGCTTGATAAAGAAGAAAGCATACCAGTGGGGAAAGAAGTAGCCAAATGCGAAAAAGGATATACCTTGGGAAATAACGGAGAATGTACTGGTAAGGAAATTTAAAAACTTAGAAAAGGCATAAAAATATTGTTGAATTAAATTAGGAACACAAAAATTATATCGCAAAATAGAGAGCTGCTAATATGAAAGTCCTCGCTTTAATTTCGCACTCTATCTATCGCTGTGAAAATTTAAACCTGCTACAGTCAGATATAGAAACTTTACTATTATTTATAATAAAAGTTTACATATGTGTACTTCATTTCATACTTGTAGCTACATTTTTAGAATTAAATGCTTCTCATAACTCACTGGGAATAGCTATGCAAAATTTCTGCAAAGCATACATTTTTCTAAACTAACATACGTTAGAAATGCAATTAGTGAGGTCCAATTACTAATGGATACTTCCAAAATTATCTAGAGTTATATTATAAGTACATAAAAAATAACCCGTGTTTCTATACATTTATTTTATTTATTTATTTAACAATATACTGCCCAACAGAGCATTCCAATTACAGGGCAGAACATGATAAGTACATACAGATATATTAAAAAGTATTAAAAGAATATAAACAGAAACATGTTTTAATGTATACAGTTAATCTCTTTATCTCAGCTACATTGCAGTGGAATATATCAAACTGATCTTGAAGACTATTATAGTTCTCACACATTTTGTACAATGGCGAAAATTTCTGTACGTTAATTCTGGGGGTCGGCAGATAGAATAAAGAGTTTTGTCTGGAACCTGGTCTAGGTCTACAATCTGTTATATTATGTATTACTTCAAAAAGAAATATTTGTCGTGAAATAGTTCGGCGAGTCTCCAAACTCGAAAGTGAAAATCTGTTTAAAAGTGCAGTCTGGGGAAAACCAGTAGCAGGATAGACACACCGTCCTCCTTGCAACTTAAAGTCTTTAAGAAACATCTCTGAATTCTCCCTATATTTTGTATATGTATCTTGTAATGAGGAGACCAAATAATTGACGAGTATTCTAATTTTGATCGAACAAAAGACTGATATAGTAGTTTCAGCGTGTTACTGTCGTTAAAATCATGAGAGCATCGTGTTATAAATCCCCGTGTTCTAAAACTTTCATTGGTTATGGTGTTTATATGACAATTAAAGTTTACTTCATCAAGTGTTACACCGAGATCGCGGAAGGTTGATGGACGTGTAAGCACTGACTCATCTAAACAATAATTAAATTTGACCAGCTGATGTTTATTGGTAAAAGTTATAACATTGCACTTCCTTGCGTTCAACTGTAGTTTGTTCAAATTACACCATTCGTTTACTTTATCAAGGGCCGTTTGTAGAGCGACACAATCAGTAACATCATTGACTTTATTGTACAACTTCATATCATCTGCGTATAAGAGACAATTGACACCCACTTCTACTGTGATGTCATTAATGAAAATATTGAAAAATAAAGGACCTAACACTGAACCCTAGGGTACGCCTAAAGTGGATACAAATTTTAGAGACCGCTGACCACAGTATTCAATGTGATGGTGTCTGTTTTCAAGATATGATTTGAAGAATGATAGCAAATTTTTTGAGAAACCAAATTGTTGAACTTTGAATATAAAATACTGTGGTCAAGTCTGTCAAATGCTTTAGTGAAGTCTGTATAAATTACATCAACTTGTGAGTTTGCGTCGATAGCATCAGTTATATATTGGGTAATACAAAATAGATTGGTTGAGGTAGATCGACCCTTGAAGAAACCGTGCTGGTGTTCAGTAATGCGATCCTTTGCATAAGAAAATGTTGGCTCATACAGTAAGTTTCGAAAGCTTTGGAGAAATTGTTAATAATCGTTATGGGTCTGTAATCCGCAATATTGTTTTTTTCACCTTTTTTATAAACAGGAATTATCTTAGAACATTTGAGTGAATCGAGGAATATGTTAGATTTAATGGCGAGGTTGAATAAAAAAGTGAGAGGAATTGCAAACACGCTAGAACAATTATGTAATAGAAATGAGGGAATATTGTCAGGGCCCATCGTACATTTAGGCTTGGTTGTTAAGGTGGCCATTCCCTAGAAAGAGACATCCGATAGGGACATAATTATTATTTTTGGCCATAATTTTTTTTCTCAGTACGTATATTAAAAAAAAACTATGAGACTACCTAAGTAGAATAATAATAAGGCTACTACTATGAATTTTCACTCAATAATGTCAGTAGTTTGCTAAATAGTTAGATTTGAATTTAAAGATTATGCTAATCTTCCTATTTTGTACTTTTAAATCTAACTATTTTCTAAACCACTGAAATTATTGAGTGAAAATTCATATTAATAGCCTTGTTATGGTTTTACTTAGGCAGCCTTATGTTTTTTTTAAATATACGTACTAAGAAAAAAAAGTGATGGTAAAAAATAATAAATATTAACCATCAAAATGCAGTTTGCAAAAGTCAAGGCTTCAGCACAAAATTGCCTTATGTAGTATCACCTGTGCTTACAATTTTATCGGTAATTTTTTCCAAAGCCTGGTTGTCTAGCATAAAGGGTAAATTAACATAACCATAACCTGCAATCGCTTAAAAAAGGTAGCCATAAAATAATTATCACTACGGCGATGAAATGTAAATAGAAATGTCTGCCAAGCAAGCAAATCAATTATTATGTGTATAGGAATAAATGACATGAATCTATATATAGAGATAAGTTATTTACACTTTATATGGAAAGATATAAGTTAAAAATATACTTACGATAATCCATAAAAAAAATAACGACACATTAGCAATTTTGAAAATCAAAACTGTGTACTGCACTTTACAATTCGTAGCATTCGCTTAACATTGTATATAGCACTTTCTGCTTAATTACATTTAGTTAAGGTTATTTTCTTAGCTTGATTTTCAAAAGTTTTAAATCTTTATATCTACATTCTATCTTATTAGATGGGTTGCTTTGAAAATACATCTTTATGTGATATGAAAGATTAAATTGAAAAATAGACTAGTAATCATTAAAAAAATATAAGAAACTATTGTTTTCTTCTCTAGTAAAGTTGTCAAAAGAGATTTAATGAGATAATAAACTGTTAGTTCACACGAATTGTATTACTTTTGGCAACCTCCTTTTCAAAAACATTTTTCCAATAAAATTCCAAGCACTAGTGACATTACATACAATAAAACTGCATACTGTTGCTCTATCGGTGCCGTCGAGAATCGAGCTAACTAATCGGAGCAGTTGTTTAAAAAATGGCTACCATGTTAAGGAATGTAATAATGATTGTAATTCTTAATAACGTCCTTATTTTATTTAGTAGGAAGTACGCTGGATCAATTACAAAGATTCTTTGTCATAGTAGTGCGGCATGACTGGCAGGAGTAGAAATTTCAGCTCTTTCTGATGTGTTTACCTAATTTTTTTCACCATGATTACATGAAATAGAAATTTTGCAGCAATTATAACATACAATATTTCAGATATAGATGAATGCGTAGGCGACAATAATCCATGCCCCGATGGCTGTCAAAATACCATAGGCAGTTTCATCTGCACCTGCCCATCTGGTTTCACCGTCTCACCGTCAGATCCTTATTCTTGCCAGGACATCAACGAGTGCCTCAACGAGCCTTGCTCAGATATATGCGTAAACGAAATCGGTTCCTTCCATTGCGAATGCCCCTTTAATTTGACCCTACAAAATAATACCTGTGTTAACCTGACGTGCTCACATGGTCAAACAAAGATCAACGGACTTCTTCAATGTACTTGCCCATCCGGGTTTGTGCTGAGCTTCGACCAACGCTCCTGCGAAGATGTGGACGAGTGTCAGCTAGATAACGATTGTTCTCATCTTTGCCACAACAGCGTTGGATCTTATGAGTGCGGCTGTGAAGCAGGGTTTGAACTTAAGAACGAGAAAACATGTGTGGACATAGACGAATGCAAAGTAAATCACACATGCCCGCAACTTTGCGAAAATCTCCCAGGAAGTTTCCGTTGCTCTTGTGAAGAAGGTTACGAATACCGTAAGGACGAACATGCTTGCGTGGATATAAACGAATGCGACTCGAAAGACTTGAACGAATGTAGTCAGGTCTGTGTAAACTACGAGGGAGGGTATGAGTGCGCATGCAATTTTGGTTATAAACTTGGCTCTGACGATTCCACTTGCGACGATGTAGACGAATGTTCCAACAATAACGGAAATTGCAGCCAAATTTGTACTAACCTATCAGGCTCGCATCAGTGTGGTTGTAAAACAGGATACGCTTTAGGCGAAGATAACATTGCTTGTGAAGTTGTGGATCCGTGTGTAGAGGAAAACGGAGGGTGTTCCCACCAATGCGTCAACGATAACGGCGTGGCAGTTTGCCAATGTCCAAAAGGGCAGGTTCTAGAAGAAAAGGATTGCTACATATACGATCCTTGTGTGACGAATAATGGTGGTTGTTCCAATGTTTGCGTAAATGCCAACGGAGCTGTGCGCTGCATGTGTCCCGATGGGTATGAATTGCAAAATGAGACGACCTGTGTTCAAATCAATTTATGTACCATTAATAATGGCAACTGTTCCCATTTCTGTGAGTTCGTTGACGGGTACGTCAACTGTATGTGCCCGGATTTGTACGTTTTACAAAACAAAACACATTGTGAGGAACTCGATCCCTGTCTGGATGACAATGGAGGATGTTCACATACTTGCTCGTTTGCAAATCATACTTTGACTTGTTCCTGTCCACCAACTCACGAATTAAGCAATAAAACTCACTGCTTTGAGAAAGATCCTTGCTTGGT
Source organism: Stenurella melanura (assembly GCA_963583905.1). NCBI lineage: Eukaryota > Metazoa > Arthropoda > Insecta > Coleoptera > Cerambycidae > Stenurella > Stenurella melanura. Next base: position 257,594,518 of record OY757309.1, read on the forward strand.
TGAGAATGGGGGTTGTTCTGACTTCTGCGATTTCTTAAACCGAACTTTAACTTGTAGCTGCCCGGAAAACTTCTACTTGGAGGGAAAGACCTGTTACAGAATCGATCCTTGCTTAACAGACAACGGTGGCTGTTCTCATGATTGTTTCTCAGATGAAGATGGAAACGTTGAATGCCTCTGTCCGGAACATTTCAAGCTACAAGACGACCAAGAGACTTGCATTCCGATTGATCCATGCTTGGTAAACAATGGAAATTGTTCACACACATGCAACTTTTCAATTGGATTTCCTGTTTGCTCGTGCCCAGAAGGGTTTAAATTAAAAAATAAGACGCACTGTGAAGAGTACAATCCATGTTTAATGGAAAACGGTGGGTGCTCTGATATTTGCGAAAATATCAAAGGGCAAGTTAAATGTTCCTGTCCCGAGCGATATATTTTGAAGGATCTAAGAAACTGCGTGTTGGCAGACCCCTGCCAAGACAACAACGGAGGTTGTTCCCACGACTGTGAAAACATCAATAATGAAGCAGTATGCTCCTGCCCAGAAGACTATGTTCTTGAAGATGCGCAAAAATGCGTTCTAGTTAATCCTTGCCAAGCGAACAATGGTGGATGTTCCCATATCTGCGAGAATATCGACTATCAAGCGGTATGCTTCTGTCCAGAAAATTATGCCTTGAAAGATTCCAAAGTTTGCATTTTGACAGATCCTTGTCAGAAAAATAACGGAGGATGTTCGCATGACTGCATTAACGTCAACCATAAAGCGATGTGCTCTTGTCCAGATCATTACAATTTAGTGAACAAAACGACTTGCTTACAGGTGAACCCCTGCGTCATTAACAATGGAGGTTGTTCACATGAATGTGTTAGTGAGAATAACGAAGTATTTTGTTTGTGTCCTGAAGGATACCAACTTGATGGTAAGAAATGCAAGCTGATTAATCCTTGCGATACCAAAAATGGAGGTTGCTCCCATATTTGTACGAGCATCAATGGCCAAGTGATATGCAAATGTCCTCCGGGTCATGAGCTGATCAACAAGACTTGCTTCAAGATAAACCCGTGCATGATCACTAACGGGGGATGTTCCCACGGCTGTACCAACGTCAGAGGGCAAGCGAAGTGCTCTTGTCCTCCTGGCTACAAGCTCTTCGGTGGTAAGACGTGTTCAGATGAAGACCCATGTGCGAAAAATAATGGTGGATGTTCGCACTACTGTCAGAATCGGGAAGGAAGAAGGGAGTGTTCTTGTCCACGTGGTTATATTCTCAGACCCAACAAGAGAGTCTGTAAAGAAGTAAACGAATGCCGAGTAAATCGCGGGGGTTGTTCTCATGGTTGCAGAAACATTCCCGGGTCTTATCAGTGCACTTGTCCATATGGATTCGTGTTGGACCAAGTCAACAACAAAACTTGCATAGATGTAGACGAGTGCCAGACGAATAATGGAAACTGCGAAATGTTCTGCAGAAATTTGAAAGGTGGTTTTAGGTGTGAATGCGCAGAAGGCTACGTTATACAGGTAACTCGTTTATTTTAAATAGAAAAGTAAAAAAATACTGCAGAAATAGAAACAAAAGAAATAAATATATTACCAGAAAGTACTTAATTTTTCTCCTTACAGATGAGTATAAAATAAATAATAAAAAAAAAATAAAAACACGCTTTTAAATACAAACTGAATTTATTTAAAAATGCCCTAAAAGAACAAGTTATGTTAATAATAACAATAATTATGCTAATAAACACAAAAGCGTAGGATGCTCAATGATTAATTTTCAGTTTTTCCAGATATTTTAAGCGCCCTGCGTTTTTACGTTTATTACAACAATGATTATATTATTATTATTGACATTATTTTCCTTTTTTGGTGCATTTTTTAACAGTTTCAGTTTCTTCTTTTTAAAAATTATGTATTTATTTATTTATTTTTATTTAGTTTTATTCCAATTAGAATAGTGTGTTTGTTTGTTGAAATTTCTTCCCTGTAAATGACAAAACCTTTTCGTCTTCCTGAAGCCGCCATTTTAAATTCTGGAATTTGGACTAAAGTATATTCACGGACGGCTGAGACCAACAAATACGCGTGATTGCCTCGTGATCGTGACGTATTCCATCCCCATTGGTTGCATTTTTCACGAGAATGCCAGCGGTTTTCTCGACTTCAGTTGTATGTAATTTGCGTAAAGTGTATTTACATTTATTCGAACATTTAAGTGAATATAACACATATACAGTTTAGTGAATCCATTTGAAGTTTATGGTAGTGTATTATCAAATTTAAAAGAATAATGTCCTAATACCCAATCGTTCTAAAATCGATCAGAAAACTCCTTGTGTATTCTTAATAATTTTACACACGAAGGGCTCTGGTGAACTAAGCGCACGTGAACAGCACATGTATTTGTTTTGACGCAGTGTCAGCGGCCTGCGAATATACTATAAACATATAGAATCTGGGGATTCGAAAATCCCCAGATACCGATTTTTATACGAATCAGACCATAAATTACAAGACTCCATTTTCACGCTGCCATTTTTAATTGTTAAATTTTGAGCAGATAATTGTAATCTGTAATCTCGATAACCCTAAGCACCGATTTACCAGTCGAATCAGACGATAAATGATAAAACCTATCCGTCACATCGTCGCCACCATTTTGAATGTTTAAGTTTTGATCACATATTTGTAATCCGTGACCTGAACAATCTGTAGATATCAATTTTAACATTGAAAATGTTAATATCTGCGTATAGCGTATAGAACAAAAGGTTCAAATTTTTTCCAAGGCCGTCGATATGAAAGTATGATGTAATACTGAACGAGAGCCTGTTGCCATGTGGGAAGCGATGATGCGGTGTAGTCGGTCAACGCCGATCGATATTGTACCGCCTCTTTAACAAAAGGCGATACGGAGAGAGCTATTCTTGTAGCATCGAGCCGGGACGCATTAGTGCTGCTGCGGCGGACTAATAAAGAAGCGTGATGTCATTTGTCTCACTATTTATTCCTTGCCCTAGTGTTCATAATCAGCCGTGCGGTTGGCGCATAGGTAATGTTCTCGCTTACGGTGCGAAAAGTGCCAGTTTAAACTCCTATGCCTGCTGAATTTGTTGCTTTAATTTTATGACGATTAATATATTTTTCACAAATTCTTTTCTATCATTTCTTTAGGTTAGGTTAGGTAGGTTTTTATTCTGCTTAAAATAAATTTATTCTTTTATGTGATTTCTTTAGGTTAGGTTAGTAAGTTTTTATTCTGATATCTAATTGTTAATAATTATTAGCGCCGCAGGCAGTATAAACGTCGCGTCCACAGAATAACACAAAATAATGTTTTCCTTTTTAACATTGGTAATGTTAATGTTCGTATATAGGGCCAAAGTTACGAGTTTTATCCAAGGTCGCCGACACGAAAGAGTCGGGATCAGATGACGTAATACAGAGCAAATGTGCACAGTATGAGTATGCGCGGAGAACATGAAGTTATAATGCGGTTGTGGTCAGCGCTAATCGTAGTCGCCATGGATTCACAAAGTTTGACAAATAGCGAATAGTTATTTTTGTAACAAGTACCTAAACTCATGTTTTTTGGGACGGATCGTAGCTGTTTTATGTTTTATGTATGGTATTTTCATTTCCAATATCCCGATGGTTGCAAGGTAGCGAAATTTGTCATTTTTTCTTAAGAAGACAATAGACTGTCCGCCATCTTGAATTTTTCTATAAAAAATGTCAAATTGTATTGTCATGTCAACTACAGACACGTGCCAAATTTCAAGTCAATACGACATCTGGAAGTGGATGAAAAGTAAACTGTAAGATTTGCTTACAATGTTACAGGTCAAACAATACAAGTGTGTTAATAAAAGCCTGTTAAAAATATAACTTTCTCTACAACTATCTTGCCGGCTATATGCCACGATGAATAACAGATTACAAGAAAGATAATATACACATTACGTTCTTCGTGAATATATCCAATATTATCTATAGTTGATTATTTGTAACATATTCAAATTTTATTACTTATTATAGGGTATTTGTCCACTGAAAAATATTAAAAAATTTAATAAAAGATACCTCTGCGCCAAATGGATCAGACAGAGGTCGAACTGTTTTTAGTTTTCATTCTCAGTTTTAATTTTGTAAATTTTTACTAGTTTGTGTATTTTTACATTACATTTTGTAACAATCAAGTTATTCAAGAACCAACCTATCTAACACGACAAAAGTTTCAGTATTTAGTGTAGCTTTGAAAACAATTTTTTGGTGTCGAATGATGTCGGGCGATTTTACATTCGGGGTTCTGAATAAGTCAATTTTTTTGTGCAGTTTTTGATAAATTTATTTTTCTCAGTTTTTAATATTTTTATTTGGATGCTTTTCCTGGGTTCGTTAACAGGAGCAGCGGCCAAATTAAGCCAGATATAGGGTCTTTCATTATATCCATAAGTAGAAAAAAAATGAGAAAAAAACGCCAAATAAGTGCGACCTGACAAGTTAAATGTTGCTAGCTGTCTTTCATAACAAATTCCGCCGCTGTGGGCGTCGGTAACTAAAAGAAACATTTCGTGTGCTCTTCTGCCTTGCGTTATTTAGTTACAGGCTATTACGCCACTTACTAATCATACAATGTTGTCAATGGCTTTAATTTAGTTAATTTATGGGTTAATTAGTAGTAAGAATTAACAACACTGGATGTGGTAAACGAGATGATGAATTACAGTTGCTAAACAAATTTATATTATAACGAACAAAGAGTATTATTCTCATCACTAAAATGCATTATATGCAGCTAGATAGAAATGTTTCAATATCAGTTGTCTTATAGTGGGATTATTTTGCGCTCTGCCTAAAATACGAATAGTACTATCCATTCGTAGTTTAAAGTTCTCGGATCATTCTTGATTGTGTAATTAAAAATTACGTGACCATTTATTTCAAATGAATTGTAACGTATGTGTGTTTTGGAACTGATTAAACAACGTAAAAGTAAAATTTATATTATTTTCTCCCGTTTTAACGAAAATGTCATTGTTTCTTTCATCTCCTGTTAATAGTTTGAATTAGGAAAAAATGTATAAGAATTTTTTACTTCTCTTCGGCCAATACATCGTGTAAAATATTTGTGCGTATACACCAGACACTCTGTATTATAATTATCCTGTATTGATAATATTCGAGAATAAAATTTGTTTCATTCTGTTAAGATAAACCATAAATAATGATTGAAGAGGTATTTGTCTGAGGTATTTCTTCAACCTTTGAATGCATTCACACTGACGAGATGTAGACACTGAAACACGTGTATGTGGATGTTTTAATGTTTGTTATAACTGGTATTTTTTAGTGTTTTTGTTTTAATTGTTTTTTGTTTCATTGAACGGGATGGTATAAAATAAAATAACATTATCGAGACCGAGACAGTCTTGCTATACATAATGTACAGATTGTCTTTGCTGTACTTATCCAATATTGATCACGGCATCTAAAGTTGACTACACATGTTTAATGCACATAAAAAAACTATAGCAACCGACCGTAAATCACTGTCTCGTTAGGACAAGGGATATCCCACAGAGCCGTACTTAAAATTGTTGTGCACAATATCAGTAGAAATTTAGAAGTATTATCCTTGGTAAATAAATAGTTATTTGGCACAGTGATAAATTTAGAAATGTTACTCTGTTTTGTTTGTGTCAAGATAGGAATAATATGAAACATTTTCTTTATAGGATTTTGCAAACAGTGGAAATAAAAGCTATCTATAAGAACTAAAGGAAAAACTATATATAAAAATATTAATGAAATCTTTGCATTCTTTCGATAACCTGACTTCTGGTTATGATAACAAGTAAAAATTCTGATTTGCCATTCTCATTTTAACACTAGCATCCAACCTAGTCCCCTACAGCTAAGCAGGCTAAACTAGTATCTACATGATCCCCTACGATATGTAAATTCAGTTAAAAATGAGAAGAAAGGCCTGAAATTAATTTATTTACGTACCTTGTCTTTAAAAATTTTTTCATTCTAATAAATTACATTTTCATAAAATCTCATTCAGTTTCTTGGAAATGCTTAGCCTTTGAAACGTTTTTCGTCCTTATTGTGGACTCATCAGAAAAGCCTAAAGCCACTCATAACGATGTTCCATGCAAAACTAAGACATTATCCATGAATGGTATAAAATAATTATAATTGACATTGACTGATAAAAAACAACAGATCTTCACCTATCTATTAGCTAACTAGTATTGGAGCCTATATACTCTATGCATGTTTAAAAGTGAATTATTTATTATTTGTTTGCTTATAGTAATGAAACATTTTCTTTATAGGATTTTGCAAACAGTGGAAATAAAAGCTATCTATGAGAACTAAAGGAAAAACTATACATAAAAATATTAATGAAATCTTTGCATTCTTTCGATAACCTGACTTCTGGTTATGCTAACAAGTAAAAATTCTGATTTGCCATTCTCACTTTAACATTAGTATCCAACCTAGTCCCCTACGGCTAAGCAGGCTAAACTAGGTTGGATGCTAGTGTTAAAATGAGAATGGCAAATCAGAATTTTTACTTGTTAGGATAACCAGAAGTCAGGTTATCGAAAGAATGCAAAGATTTCATTAATATTTTTATATATAGTTTTTCCTTTAGTTCTCATAGATAGCTTTTATTTCCACTGTTTGCAAAATCCTATAAAGAAAATGTTTCATTACTATAAGCAAACAAATAATAAATAATTCACTTTTAAACATGCATAGGAATAATATCTTATATGTCTGTGGATCATTGACGAATTCGATATTCCATGATACCCTGACAATATTAAGTTCGACTCTGTCGTGGGTAGGGTTTATATACCTGCTGTAAACCGTTACATCCTAAAATATTTTCGGTAGGAGGTAGTCGGGTAACTTTAACAAAATTGTTTGAAATTATAATTCAGACAGGTGTGTTTCCGTTAATATCTTATTTTAATCATGGCAGAACATAATTCACATGAGAACAGTGTTGTTCTATGTACTAAGTAATACATTATATTTATGATTTAACACTTTCTACAAAAATAGGGCATGCTCCGCTCTCCCATCTGTACGTAAGCGGCAAAGCTTTGAGGCTTTTTATGAACATTAAATATACGTCTTTATACTTGTAATATGCAATAAGTTCTTGTAAGAGTATTTTCTGGTGATTTATTTATTTCGTTTGTTTCTATTTTCTAAGTTGAATTCCTTTTTAACATTTATAATACGTAGCATTATCACAATGGTGATTTTTAGAAGGATAAACGAAGTTGCAAGTTAGGAGCCGGAGTACAGTGCCGGATTCCCATGCCTCCAAAATACGGTGTTATGAAATGCTTGGAGCACAGAAGCGACTATGGCAGTTTAGTTCCGGCAGGCACTAAATGTAACGTGTGGTGTAATGAGGGTTACAAGCTGGAGGGAAGATCACAAAGAGTTTGCAATAAAGCTGGGATTTGGGAAGGTGAAGAACCTCGCTGTTTGGGTAAGTGTGCCTCTCTCTTCATTATTACCATTTTAATTATATTTTTTTGTAAAAATATCTTACCTTCACTATTGCATGTTCCGCTGACGCATGCTGAGTGATTTATTCTCGCACAGCACGCCAGCCCTTAGTGTTGCTCATAGAAACTTACTGATGTGTTTTCATATCTTTGTAACAATAACTTAATTATGAATCAGGAAAAAACTGTTAACATGAGCTTTCGCTCATCGAATGTAAAACCACAGTAGAGTGCACTTATAAGTAGTATTCGACGAACTCTTAAAATGGAATGGACATATCAGCCTGATGAATACGAAATTATCCAGCATATGGTATGCACTAAAACGTCTAAAACAACTCAAAGAAGTGTGTACTCAAAGATTAGAGAACTAACAAGATAGGACAGTCAGACGGAGAAGACGAAATAGACGTAGACAGTTGTGTACTCCAATTTAAAGGGACACGCCATCCAGCGGAAACGGTTTCAGGATTTTTCGGTTACGCATTAAACGAATTTGACCAAGCTTAGTAAATGATAGATTAGCTCATTAAAATCGACAAATGCTACGCCACGTATAGACCTCGATGACAGCTGCGTGTGGCTTCATTTTGTAGAAAAAAGTCGCAAAATTATTCTTTCAATGTACAATTCTATCCTAACCAAATAGATACCTTACATATAAACATAGAAATACTCCATGTGACATATTGTTATGTATTACACCCCCTTGAAACTGGAGATGATACGCCTATGCCTGATAGTGACTGGAAACTTGTAGGGTTTTCTAGAGTGTGGTAGAAGAAGATTCTCGATTATGTTTCTGGATGAATCTAGATGCAATTTCAGAGTATATAAGGCGCGATTACAGGCGCAGAAGAAGAAGTTTATTAAAGTGACGTTCTGTAAAAAGTGAGGTTAAATATCAAGTAAACAAAGTGTAAAGGTTATTCTGAAGTATTGTATAGTCAGTAAATTGTTAAATAAAGTGTTAGTGGTTTATCTCTTGTTGAAATTATTTTAGAACCCACGGATTCATACAGGGTGTTTCCTAAGAGGTGGAAATATGTAACAATATATTACAAAGCAACCTGCTTTTTTAGTGACCTTAGCTACTGACAGTCAGCTGAGTTCAGTCGTTCTATCATGACAGTGTTGTCCATTTTTCACTATTGGCCTCTCTTTCTAATGTTACCTTCTCCGTCACATTGTGGCAACTGCGCGAGTACTCCAATTTAAATGTCGAGATCCATGGCGCCATTGCTAAAATATAAAAGGTTTTTCGCCGGTTGTCCTATCTTGTCAATTTCTTAATCTTTGGTGTAGTCCCACCACGGTCAACACTTATTGCCACGCAAATTTTGAATCTATTATGATGTACGGTGTAATTTTACGAGATACATCATCAGAGTCTGAAAGGATCTTTAAGCTATAAAAACGGGCCATTAGATACGTGTTGGGCTAAGAATCTAAGAGACAGCTGTAGAGAAAATTTAAATCATTAAGGATACTTGTCCTACCTTGTCATTACATTTACAGCATATTAATGTATGTGAAATTAAATTTTAAGAACTTCACCCAACATTGCACGAATCATGATTACGCTACAAGAGGAAATAGCAATCTACAATATGACATTCATAGACTTGAGTTATACAGGATGAGTCCATACTATCAGGGTGTTGTGTCTACTTTATAACAAACTGCCTAAGGAAATAAAATTGTACCGCTCCATTACGCAATGTAACAATATTGTTGCGTTTATTCACTTTTTAGGAAACACCCTGTATGAATCCGTGGGTTCTAAATAATTTCAACAAGAGATAAACACCACTAACACTTTATTGAATAATTTACTGACTATACAATACTTGAAAATAACTTTTACACTACTTGTTTACTTAATATTTAACCTCACTTTTCACTTTTCAACTTGTTCACTTCTATAAACTGTCTTCTTAATAAAACTTCTTCCGCGCTGGTAATCGCTCCTTATATACTCCGAATTTGACTCTCTAGATCCATCTAGAAGCAATCAAGAACATTCTCTTACCACATTCCAGAAAAGTCCATTTCTTTCTGATAGCTTCCAGTCACAATTAGTAGGCATAGGCGTATCATCTCCAGTTCCAAGGGGGTGTAATTCATAACAATATTATATAATATAAATATATAAATTTAAACAATTTAAATAATTAATAACTTGTTATTTATTGATCGATTTTGTTCAAAAACAACAGAGCTCTTCCTCTAGTTGACACTAACTTACTGTACAAATTTCAATACAACCGGACTTTTCATTCTTAAGTTATCGTGCTTACAAGAAACGTGATGAACGGACGACAGACAGACAGTCAGACAGACAGACGATGAACATTTTGAAAGTTGTTCAGAAAATATACGTATACCAAATTTCAAGTGAATATCTCAATTTTTTACCAATCCCTTTAATAATGGAGTGGGGGGTGGTGAGGGGATGGAAAATATTATAAAAAAATTTAAGGCCTTGACTTCTAGTACATAAGTACACCAAATTTCAAGTTTCTGTACTCTTATCAGCTTGCTTTACTTATTTCCCCCCAACCTTTCACCGGATATATTCAAAAAACAATCCAGTTCCAGATCTCGTTATAATATATACGTGTACAAAATTTCAAGTCAATATCTTAAACCGTTCTGGAGAAAACGTGCGGACAAAAATGTTACAGACAGACAGACAGACGGACGGACGGACGGACGGACGGACAGACAGATAGACAGAATTTTTTTTCTCTCAAATGTAAAATCCCGACGTTCCATGACATTCTAAACCTATTTCAAGAAAAAAAAATCGATTTTTTTTTTACGATTACTATACTTCCAATCCACTACGTGGATGTGGAAATAAAACTAATAATAATAATTTGACCAATGGGCGAATGTAATATACATAGGATCTGTGGGGTGTGCGCATTTTGTATTACCAGTGATTGTCAAGTTTTTCTTTTATAGTAGCAACTTGCCCCAGCCTACCCCCAGTCCAACACGGTTGGTATTTACCTGGAATTTGCAACTCCGATAGAATATACCTGGGAGAATCTTGCAAAGTTTATTGTAGAAAGGGATTCAAACGTAAACCAGAGTTCGACAACTACTTGTGTGGAGAAGATTTGCAATGGTTCCCCCCTGTGGAACCAGATCACTTGCAAGACGCTTGCATAAGAGGTATGTATGCCACCATTAGAAGTGAATAAAACTTAATTAATTTTATTGAAAGAATATACAAGGGAAAGGTGGATTGAAAAAATCATTAATGAAAGAAAGTCGTTGAATTTTCGTATTTAGCACATACGTACATAATACTATTACAAAAGAACAGAACCGGATACATTTTTGCAAAAAAATATACAAGGGGAGTTAAGCAAGAATCAAGGAATAGTAATGAAAAATCGATATAGAACTTTTACATTTTTTATGTACATATCGAAACCTGAAAAAGCTGCGGCGTAAGGAATCACTAGTTTCACATTCAGATTTTCTGTCTAAGTCTCTCCAGACAAAAACATTTTGATATTATATTTACATTCTAGTAAGTGGAAATCATTGTTCATAGAATTTTAATATTGTACTATTTGAAATCGTCGGACCCGAGATGAAAATGCAGATGGCTGCTGTCCAAAAATTTTTTTGAAAACTTTTGTTCTCATACACACACTACAACACAATTTTATTTTCATTATCTCTATTAATGGAGTGGAGATGTTGGACGTGGTAGTGGAAGTGGTAGATCTCATAAAGAAAATTGAAGACGGTCGAGACTGCCCCCACCTTTGGCCTATGTGCTCTCCAGACATGACTATGACCTTTTTTGTATCGGGTACGATGAAACACAAAGTTAAATTAACGCGGAGCCTGTCAACGACGAGGCTGCCCTCCAGAAAAGAGTATTTGATTCTCAGATCAAGCGACATTTACAACTAATCGCACAGTTAAGGAGGTTAAGGCGTTAGACGAAAATAATGAAAAAAATCTGAAACAAAGTTTTTTTTTTCTAGATTCTTATGACACAATTTCCTGTAAAAAATCCAAAGTCATCAGGAAATTCATAAAGTTAAAATTTTTTAAAAACTTTTACATGTAGTCTTATGGAAAATATGTCAACCAAGCATGCAAACGGTACATTTTAATTTATAGCAAATAACCAAATAATGTCAGCAGTTGCGAAAACTAACTATGTAAAGCATTGATGTCTTACGCATATTTTAATATTGTTTCCAATTTAATTAGGAGACTTTTAATAAATAAAAAAAATTATTAAACGTTTGTAAACTGTCAAATTTCTCTTTTCGTTAATGATTTTTAACTTTAACTAAATTTTTCAAATATTTATTGTTTTAATTTTAATTTACTGCTTCTCACTTTTTTTTTTAAATTATTTACTGAAACAAATTTGTAGAATAGACAGATATTTACATAAATTTATTTTTTGTTAAATAAGTGTGGATAAAACATCCAAAAGTTAGTTCATTAAGAAAAACAATTAAATCTACGTAAATAATTAATTAACAATAAAAAATTATTTATTTATGCCTTTATGACAATAATTATTGGTATCATCGACATTTTGTAATAATTTATTATGGAAAAGTTCCGATTTAGAATCTGACTTACTTTTGGTTGGGACTGTAACACCTTAACCTCCTTAACTCACAAAAACTAGATATTGATCCGTTGAAAACCGTCATTGGCTTGTAACTGTCGACGCCTTTAGTTAAAAAAGGTGAGCGTGTGGTGTGGTATTTTGAATGAACAAATAATCGAGTCATATTTCTTTGAAGGAAATTTGAATGCGGAACGTTTTCTAATTTTTTTGCAAACTGAATGTTCAATTGAAATTGAAAACTTGCACCTTATTGCATACAACAATGTGATGTTTCAATTTGATGGAGACCCAATCCGCAATGCAAGTAGTACGGAATTGGTTAAACGATAACTTTCCACGGAGGTGAACTGAAAGGAATAGCCCTTTAATTCATTGGCCTGCGAAGTTACCTGATCTCACGGTCTTAGACTCATTTTTATGGGGATTTCAAAATTATGAAGTCTACAAAACGCAGCCACGAAATAGACTGCAAGTGGAAAATCGGATTAGGCAAGCTTGCGCTGAATTTACGCCCTCCGAAAAGTTATGAACGACAGAAAGCGAATTGAGGCATGCATTAGGGCTGATGGAGATTTGATAGAACATAACATTTAATTATTTTGGTTGTACCTATTTATTATTTATTTGTGTAAAATGTTTCAAAAAAATAAATAGAAATAATTTTTATTTAAAAGCCATTTTCTTTGAATTTAACTCAAATTCAAATTCAGGGTTTTGAATGATTTCCAACAAGTTTTGTTAACAAAATTTATTGATTGAAAAATGCCTACTATGATTTTTCTATATTTTAATATAATTTGGTTGTGGCTAAGAAAATAAGGTATTAGTTTGCCCAAGTGGTTCAAAGTGTGGGCCACCCTACGAGCGACGTAGTTAGCGTCACTGGTTTCACCTGTCTACCATAGTAAAGATACGGATAGCAGAAGGGCAGTGAGTTCAAGGCTTGGGCGCCATGATTACTGAGTATAATCAAGGTAAAATAAAGATAAAGATAAACAAAAGACAAATGTTACATATATACAATAGTACTATATTACAAAATATTATATTACAAAAGATAAACTATCACAGCATCAGCAATAGCAATAGCAAAATACCAAACAGAAATATGCACAAAAGAAACTATATTACAAGATACACTATATTACAATTTGCTCAACAGCAAGGTAAATTTGAGGCGTAGGTATACGAGACAAGAAAAATATATTACAAAAGATACGTCTCGTAACGTTACCTCAATACTAAAAAATCATATATTACAACAAAATGTGAGCATTTACGAGATTTAAACCGAAATATATTACAAAGGTATCTCGCAAACGATCCGATAAACAAAATATTTACAGCACTAGATATACTAAAATGCAACGCAAAATTTACACGATTAGATATACTAAAATGGCTACACAAAATATATTATAACGATAAATAATAAAACTTAGACTAATAAAAGATATGCAATTTCACTCGAATTATCTCGAAATATCTATTTGAGCCTACCAGTATATAGCCTTCCCGCTGCGTAATGCTAAATAGTCAAACCCCACCCCAAGTTACATAACCATAAAAAAATAATACTAGAACTTATCTCTAGCCCATAAAATACGGGACACCCCAAGTTATATAACCACAAAAAGATAATACACACTTCACATTTCACCGCGAACATCCGAATTCCTATAATTAAATAATCCACATAAGTGATGCGACTTGACGAGTCAAATCTATTAAATTTCAGATCATACGACGAGTATTATGTGCAAACAATTACCGACATGTCTAACTACTGAGACACATCTAAAACAAAAGTACTTTGACAAAGCGACTTTGCGATACTGGCAAAATTCAAATAATATCATGTTATCAAATAACTACGATTACGTTAAGCTTTGACAAGGAATCGATACTGCGACGAAATATTTGTAACAGCGAATTTAAGATTCGAGTATCTAACTACGAATTAATGTGCAGCAATACATATGTGAAAATAATCCCTTTTTCATGTAATAATCAAAGGTACTTACTTATCTTTTGTTATAATATCCTGATGAGAGAAATTCCTAAGTATGCCCCAGTTCCACGATGATTATAGATTTAAAAGTTGCGAAGATATGTTTCACATGTGGCTGCCTTAATCCAATTTTGAGGTTATGAAATTGTAGAAAAATGTTCGTACAAAATTTGTCGATATAGTGGAGTAGATCTGGCATTTGAAAAACAAGTGCCTTTCTTCAAAAAAAAATTTCCCGTCTTATAGAGGACGACTTCCCCCACTTCCCTGACACTTTCACATCCGAGATCTAGGTGGTGGGGGGGAGGGGAGGCTGTTAAACATATGGAAAAACGGTTTTTCTCAGTTTGCGCGCGATCGGGGAGACGGACAAAAAAACATTTCGGAAAAAAGAAAGGTCTCCTCGAGCCGCGTAAACTGGTTTTTTGTTTTTTAAAATCGGCCAATTAGGGCCGGAGATATGGCCGTTTGAAGATATTGAGTTTCAGGGTAGTAAAAGGAGGTATGAGGGGTGTTTAAGAGATGAGGGATAGGGTTAGGATGGTAATTCCTTTTCTATTGTGGGTGGTTATAGGAAGAGGTCAAACTCGCGGGGGGGCTCTCTAGGGCAATTAGGGAAGGAGAGGGAGGGGGGGGAACGTGCAAAGAAGGAAGACGGCCAATCTCCGGTTCTAATAGGACGATTTTAAAAAGTAATAATAGAGTTTCTTCCTATTTTGATCAGCTGTAATGTTGGATAGGTAGGAAATAATTTTCGCCGAATATGTAAAAATGGGGAGCAAAAGAAAAAATGATTTTTTTTTTCAAAACGATTTTTTTTATTAAGGAAAAATGTCAGACTTACCTTTCTGACCTTTGATTTTCCTTTGTGTGTGTGACTAAGAGCAGCGAGTGAGTAGAGAGGGTAGAGGCCACGCCTACTCTCCCGCCGCTGCAGCTACTGAATGAAAAGAAATAAATTTAAAAGTCTAACTCGCGCGCGTAGCGCAAGTTGCTGTCCGATCGAATTTTTTTTTTAATAGAAAGAGAAATTTGTTCTCTTTAAAATGAGCCCTGGCAAAATGAGCCCTGGCAGAAGGGCGTAGGACTTTCCTTTGCCCTTCTGCAGGGCTTAAACTTCAAGTTGTCGCCCTGCCTGTCGTAATGAAGGAATTTGAAAAATCCTTTTTTCATTTAAAATGGGATGAAAATCCCCGTTTATTAGGAGCATTTTATCCCCCCCCACTCACCACCTTCATAAAAAAAATCGATTTGAAAAAAATACATTTTTTCTGTTGCTCCCCATGTTTACGTTTTCTGCGAAAATTATTTCCTACCTATCCAACGTTACAGCTGCTCAAAGAAGGAAGAAATCCCATTTTGATTTTTCAAAATCGCCCTATTAGAACCGGAGATATGGCCGTTTTCCCTTTTTGCACGTTCTCCTCTCCCTCTCCTTCCCTAAGTGCCCTAGAGAGCTCCCTCCGCGGCCTCGACCTCTTCCTATAACCACCTACAACAGAAAAAAAGATTACCATCCTAACCCCATTCCTTATCTCTTAAACACCCCTCATACCTCCTGTCCGACCCCTTCTCCTACCCTGAAACGCAATCCCTTCAAACGGCCATATCTCCAGCCCTAATTGACCGATTTTAAAAGACCAAAAACCAGTTTACGCGCCTCGGTGAGACCTTCCTTTTTTGTCTGAAACATTTTTTTGTGCGTCTCCCCGATCGCGCGCAAACTGAGAATAACCGATTTTCCGTATGTTTAATAGCTCCCCCTTCCCCCGCACCACCTAGATCTCGGATGTGAAAGTGTCAGGGAAGTGGGGGAAGTCGTCCTCTATAAGATAGACAATTTTTTTTTTTGAAAAAGGCACTTGTTTTTCACCTCCTTTTTTTTTGTTTACTTGGTAGATAATCTTAAATACGCGTTGTAGCGAAACATTTCGTAGTAAAGACAAACGCAGTATTCTTATCCAAAAAGTTATTATCAAGAGAACATAAAAGTGTAACGTTGAGATACTTTGACGTTTAAAAGAAAATTTGTTATTGTATGAAAAAAAGGTGTTGCGTTGAGATGCTTCGACGTTGAAAAGAAAATTTGTTATTGCATATAAAAAACCTTATACGTATATAAGGTTCCTTCATTTTAATATCCCCTTTAGGATCTAACAAAATTTCAATTGCGTCCATCTCAAAGGACGGCTTGAGTGAAAGAGAAGGAATTTAGTCTAGCGCGGCATATTGTTCGATATGTCCCGGACCGGTAGTCACGTGGCTCCGCCCAAAAAGTAGTTCTTTTTTTTAAGGAAATATTAAATTAAATAAGGGATCTGTATTGGAGTTGATAATTCTACGTTTCATGTAACTGACCGACTTTATTATAAATACTCGACTCAACTTCATTTTTCAGTTAGTTTGATTTATTTATTTAATTTAATTTGAATATTATCGAGCGTGCGCCGTTTAATATACTGATGCGTAAGCATAAGCTACTGACAATTTCAAATCTGCCTAGGAATGGTTCGTTACAGTACCAGAGCATAGGAGAATAAAATGTGCGATTAATAAAATTTTTCTAAAATGTAACGAAGGATGCTTTTGCGCATTCCGCATGTTACATGGTGTCCTACATGGCCTTGCAATTAAAGATGGAACTTTTTGGTCTTAAATAGATCTGGGTGGCCTCTATCTTTTAAGATCCGTTTGATTAAAATCGGACAAAAACGAAAGAATTATTACTCTGTTAAACTCTTAAGTGAGACACACTGTAGATGAAAAAAAAGTCTTATCCTAATCTGAAAAATCGATTCTGAACGTTTGGCGGTTTAACTCACCCTCACCCTGTATATTACCTTTTTATTTTCTGGTTTGAATATTCAATATTTCTTTAATAAATCATAAATCTACATTTAACAAATAAAACTTGTCGTGTGTTACAGAAATACCAAATACTTATATCAAATGCCCAGGAAACGGTATGCTTGATTTTACACTGCCCACTGGCCAACGCCATATGTTCGTCAGGATTCCCCGACCCGAATCCAACGTTGATTTTAACAGGTAGTATTATAACTGAAGTTACTGCATCGAAACTGTAACGTTTTGTATTTCCTTGGCAGGTACATAACTTCTTCTCCTTCTTGGGGAATGCGATTAGAGACTACATTACCGGTAGGTAGGTCAGAAATACGGTTTAGTGCCATGACACCCAGAGACTTCAATAGCTCCGTTTCCTGCAATTTGGTTATAAATGTTCTGGATAAGGAATCACCGCGCATCATGGGTTGTCCGGAAAATATCGAAATGACTTTGCTTAGAGGAGAAAACATGCAGATAGTTCATTGGAACGAGCCAACCTTTTATGACAATGTTGGAATAGCTAGTGTCTATAAATCGAGGGTATGTTAAATGTTGGTTATTAGAACTGATAAGGCAGTAACGCATTGGGTATATCATCAAATACAACAGTATATACCAATAAGCCAGAAGCCAGTCTAAGGATCAAATTTTGGAACAGATGTATTTACTGATGGCTTATTATAATCGATTGATTTTAATCAAGTTTATGTATAGTTAGTTAGTGTTTCAAATAATTGCGACATTTAGCTATCTATAGTAAACATAATCACTTTTGTAGTTAGAGCTATAAATATTAGACTGCACACAACTGAACAAAAGTATCAAATTTCCTGAGTATGCTTTGCTAAAAGCATCTGTTTTGAGTAGCTAGAAAATCCTGAAATTTTCAGCCAAATGTATTAAGGTTTATAGGTCGCTAGTAAACTTCTATTGACAGAACGGTCGTAAAATAAACAATGGCACTCAGAAAATTTTTTAAGGCTCTATCGTATATATTTTTAATCACAAAATACTATGTGCTGGTATGGAAACTCTAATATCATTACAGTTTTCGTTATTGCCAAAAAAATGGCAAGAACCGTTAAAAAAAAAATGAAATCTTGCTTTTCTAGCGCTCATATTATCTCGGAGGATAATTTTTATTTACTGTCCCAAAACGTTTATTGTTGTAGTATATTTCAGACCTCTCGCGGTATTTCAAACATTGTAATTGTCGAACTATTGGTCGAAAACCAAAATGTGAAGCATTTTTTTTTCATTCCGTCTTCTCAAATCGGCCATAACTTTTCACGGTTGTCACCTCAAACTTGGTCAGCTTTTTTCTCGAGAATGAACGAAGATGCTCCAAACGAGCCACGATGTTCCGACTAGAAAGACCAAGATACACGAAATTTTCGATTTTCTTCTGCATTTCTCTTATTTTTTCTCTTTGAATCGTCTATAACTATTCACGATCAGCTCCAATCGATTCAAATTCGGTCACCATCTTCCTTTGGGATAAAGGAAGATTCAGACGAAGATTGATATGAGTTGGACAAAAAGAGTGTTGAAAAAAAAAATCCCCAAAGTTTCGTATGCCTTGACGTTTCTAATTGGCGTGCCGTAGCTGGCACAGCATCTTCTTACATCACTGAAAAAGATGATGACCAAGTTTGAAACCAATTGGAGTTGACCGCGAAATATTATGACCGATTCAAGGAGTTCGGTCCGAAGAAAGAATCTCAAAATGTTGAAAAATACAATCTTACGTGTCTTGGTCGATCTTCTCGGTGTATCTCTAACAGGATAGTCCTTAAAAACTAACTTTTATATACGTATTTACATTGTCCCCCACTTGCATCTCAATCAATTATAACTCACTAAATAGGGGCAACCACATCCATCCAGCGTTCATGTTAAGATAAGAGTGTTTCATGTCCAGACACGAGCTTGGCAGTGCCATGCAGAGCCTGACTTGAGAGCTCAGTTTCCTGTCAGCTACTGTACTGTGACGAGTGTTTGTGCAGCTGTGTTTCTTAAAATTATGGTATTCTAATTTATTCTAACTGAAAATATATTTAGTTGTCTGCAATAACATATTATTGCAGATTATAATAATTTGTTAAAGTGGCTTTTTTTCACTATTTTAAATTTTGTTTAGCGCACGAAAGTGGACCAACCGTTTGATTACTAGGTCAAGAGAGGCCATATACTTTAGGACAAAGGTGCATTGACTGTTTTATTAAGTAAGCACGTTTGGAATTATTTAATACTGTTCGGACTTTAAGACGTTTGAGTATAGCAACTAGCAGTAAGGGACCCATTGTGACGAAAACATCTACATGTATTTGGCAACATAAATCACTTTTATTTTAACACATCCGAATTTTGACAGTTTGACAACCCAGAAGTAACGAAACATATATTCTTTATAGGATTTTGCAAACAGTGGAAAGAAAGCTATCTATGAGAACTAAAGGAAAAACTATCTCATAGATAGCTTTTCTTTCCACTGTTTGCAAAATCCTATAAAGAATATATGTTTCATTACTATAAGCAAACAAATAATAAATAATTCACTTTTAAACCAGAAGTAATGTTAATTAAGATCTCAGCTGTTCCGTGTATCACTGTGGCCAAAAACCCCGTTCAGCAGACAACTGATCTAATGATACGTGATCGCTTAGTTAACGCTATCGTGTGATGAACGCTGCCAAATGACACTAGTTTGGTTTGCCAACTTGACATACATGTAACGTCAATTTTTAATGTTGAATGATTTTATGCAATAACATAACATATAGTTTAGTTCCTGAGAGAATCCTTCGGGAAGCTGAAGAAGCAACTCTCCAATTATTGCCTACGAAGTCCAGGGAACATTATGAAAAATGTTTTCCGAATTTAATGAATGGAAAGAAAAACGGGGGGTAATGTTAATAAATGAGGAAGTTTTGCTATCGTATTTTTTAAATTTGACGCAGTATGCAATTTTATCCATGTGGTTGAAGTATTCGATGCTGAGGGCCACTATAAAGGTCCATAAAGACATAGACATTGGAAAATACAGTAAGCTCATTGCCCATCTGAAGAGTGAGCCGAGAGGGTACAAAGCGAATAAAGGTGCGGTATTGGAACGAGCACACGTGGAAGTCTGTTTGACAAGGGCTTGCGATAAAGAATATTTGATGATTAAGGTAATATCTCTTAATCTTTTAGACATTGTAGATAATAAACTTTCAAATATTTTAGGTTGCACTAATAATGGGGGTGTCTGGTGCCTGTCGTTGTTGGTGATGTAGAAGACAGGGGCGCATATCTGCTTGTCTCTATACTAGATACCAAGACCGGCGTCTCTAGAAAATTCGCAATTATGGAAGAAGGATTCTCTATCAATACTGTGGAGACGTGTAGAAAATACATGTCCTTACGTCCGAAGAAGTTATCCAACGACAGATTCTTTTTACGATACACTAATCAAAAATGTACTTCACAACCTGTTGGAATCAACACTTTCTCGAAAGTTACTTCAAGAGTTGCTTCATTTTTGAATCTGGCAAACGCATAAGCTTATAGCGGCCATTGCATGAGGCGCACTTCAATAACTTTACTGGCTAATAAAGGTGCTGACCTCACAACAATTAAACGACATGGTGGGTGGAGAAGTTCCGCTATAGCAGAAAGTTATATCGAGGATTCTATTGTCTATTAATATAAACGTTAATATTAATATTAATAAAAATTAAATAAAATGTAATTGATTTATTTAAGATTGTATTTTTCATAATTCTACCAGTGGAATAATTTCATTATTCCACTAGTGGATAAAGTGGTACTTTATATGCTTCATAAGTGTGAATAAAACTCCAATTATAATGTGATTATGGATAAAAAAAATATCCTACAAGATATGAGAGCTAGAAAAGCAAAATTTATATTTTTCTAAACGATTTTTTCCAGCCAAACGAAAAGGTATTGATTTTAGAGTTTCCAACCAGCATCATAGTATTCAGTGAAAAATATATACGATTAGGTCTAAAAAACTTTACTGACCGTCATGCGAACGCAGCAAATAAAATATTTTGAAAGTGAAAGAACGTTTACTAGCGATCTAACTTTAATATTTTTGGTTTAGCTACAAATTTCAGGATCTTCTAATTACTCAAAACAGAAACAAAACAAAACATTTTAGCAAAGTGCACTCAGAAAATTCGATACTTTTGTTCAGTTGTATGCAGTCTAATAAATATAGGCACACTCATGTATATTTTTTATAGGAGCCTGGAAGCGAGTTTGGTCCTGGACTGCATCATGTGACTTACGTCGCCAACGACGAGGCGAGTAATAGAGCCTTTTGCCATTTTACTGTGAATATTAAAGGTAAGCTAATTTTATTTGCCTATATACAGTGTGTTGTACTTAATATGAATCCAGCCTTGTATTTTCGTTACTTTTAGAGGTAAATAAATAATTTCTAGGAAGCCCCGTCCTCTATATTTAACTACCCTTTAAAGCTTACTAACACTAAAATTCAGACCCTAAATTAAATTATTTACGACCTTACGTGGCTTTCTGGAGGTAGTATATAAAAGCCCATTTTAAATTGTACAAATTTTGGTGCCTCATATTCCCTATCCACAACCGTACAACAATAGAGCTTCATAAACTGTATTTTTCGAGTTTATGAAGCTCTATTGTTCTACTGGTAATACTTAATTTACCAATAAAAATAGCGAAAGTACCAAGGTGTATTCATATTAAGTGCGACACACTCTATTTTGAAGAAACCCTGTGCAATTAGACGCATTAACTATTTAAGGTCCGTGATTTCTGTAGTGTCTATTAAACTTATATCTTTCTAGATGAACCTGATTCTGAAATCTCAAACTCAGTTCAAGAACGTGCAACTTATACCAACTATCATACTGCCGGAAGATACAAGGCAGTTTTGATTTGCCCCAGTGGCGTGCAGTACATGTCAAATCCTCCCGATAGCTACAGTGTAAGTAACTTAGGATTTATTAGATTTATATGGGCCTCTACAGCACGACAACCGGGAAAAAATTTTGGGAAACATCTAGAGCAATTTACCCCTCTAGTCAAAATTTAGCCCAGCTGCGTCACCTTCTTGAAACAGTTCATCACAATGCCCGACATTCTATTATATTGTTTGAAGTATTTACTTAGTAATATTGAAGAAACTGCAGAGCTGCATAGTAATATGAAAACAAGTGAAATTTTCTGAAGATTAAAACTAGATATAGCGGCTATTCAGAGTACCCCCACTATTCCATCGCTAAACGACGCCTCCTTCAAAACATCTGCAAAACTGCTATAAGAAGCTGCACCCAAAAAACTCTTTTACAGATCTGTATTTGGTACAGCACTTTGCCAGGCTGCGCTGTAGCTCTACAAATAAAATAGCAAATCACATAAATATGTGGATTATCAGAGAAATACAAAGGTAAATATTGGTATTTTAATTAGAGTTGAATTTTTTATTGGATAGATATATTGCAGATAAATTCATTTTAGATTTTCTTAAATTTTTACACAACCAGAGTGTAGGCTTTCAAAGGAATGCCAAGATTGGATGGTAATATCTTCATAGATAGCTGTTCCTTCTATTTACAATGTTTTGTAAGAAAGTTCTTGACTTCCTTCTGGTTATTATAAGTATAATTATAAGTAAGTATAAGTCTGATACGAAGATTTCTAAGTAGATTGGCAGATCTGGTTTTATATCCATGAATTTCAAACTGAAAAGAATAAGTATTTACATATTGATACATTTCAAGTTATAGAGACCAAATATAGAGAGAACGTATAAACTTAATTCTAAAGAGGAAGGAAGGGCACACTGGTCCATTAGATACATTGGTGTTTTTGCTAAAATTTTAACTGAAATCATTCGCTGTCTAAACTGTTCATAGTATTTGGAAATGCACTCCACAAAATTACATCCTAATTTAAATACGTATGAAATAACTAGGAAATATTCTTTACATCAACATTAAATTATATGAAAGTAGTATTATATAGCTTATGACGTAACGAAATCACCTTAATTAAGGGGTCATCTACCCATGCAACACTAAAACTCCTAGGAAGAGTTCGAAAAGTAGAGAAGATAGACGCGAACCACTTCTCTGCTAAATAAAACACATGACATCGTCGTTTTCAAATGATCACATAAATCATTTATATAATCGAAAATAAAAGTGACTCCAATACGAAGCCTTGGAGTACACTATGTTTAATATTTAAAGAACTTGAAGCAATATTTCTTAAACAGATATGTCTGTACACAGTATGGTGTTCAGTTATTTAGATATAAATAAAAATGTAGAGAGGTGAACCTCTGATAATAATATACCATACCCAACTAACAAAGTTGCTCTATAAATTTAAAATATTACCACAATTTTATTTTATTACTGTTACATTACTGCTCTGCTAATACTATTTTGTTTTATTAAAATCGACAAAGTGATTATTTAGTCTTCGCAAATCGTCATATAAATAAGTGTTAAGAATGTTCTTACAGCTATATTATAAAACATTTTGTAGAATTTGATTTTCGCTGTCTTATAAACGTCTATACAGCAATTATTATACTATGTTTTAGCTCACGGAGCAAAATTGATTTATAACAGATTTATAGTGATAGCCCCCGGCACTTTTTGGTCAATTTGCACTTCTATAAAACTATTCTTTAAGAGTTTAGCTAAGCACTAATAAAATAATTTTATTAGCACTCTTTTTAACACAATATTATTTCTGAGAGCATATTGTATTCGGCCGTAGCTGCTAAAACATTGTTGCATAAACAAAGCACACATTGCTCTCATAAAATATTTATAAAATAGTTAAAAAGCTGAAAACTGTCCTTATAGTCTATAATATGTTCTGTACCATTTTTATAAAACATGGGTAGGTGTTTATGAGTCATATTGGATTTAGGATGACATCATATAATTTATCGTATTCTACACGTGTGCAAAATTTTAAAGCTCTAGCTCAATTAGAAATAAGTAGTTGAAATTTTGATTGCAAGATTTGTTTACATTGTTATAAGTGAAGCTAAATAAAAGCTTTTAAAATAGTAAATAGTTAAATATTTGAAAGTATACAGAAAAATACTAGTAGTATAAAGTTATAAATATAATAAATTGGAAATTCCAATTGGCTAACGACCGAGGTCTTCCAGCCCAGAAAAATACTATTTGATTACAATTTGTGTTTTATTTATTTCATAAAGACCGTTGTTTTCTGATGGGAAACCCTCGTAGTTGATTAAAAGGCAATGGCGGGCAAAATTACTCGGAACAAAATATTAATTGAAACTACCTTTGCTTTTTGCAATACGCTTCTGTCTAATTTCCAAAAAAATGATATATAACAATTTTTCTAAAAATGTCTTTGTTGTTCTATAAGTTCTATGATTTATAAGATGGACGCCATAATGTTATTTATGTTTTAACTATTTGTATAGCGGCCATTTCGGACTTTAAAATAAAAATAGTTCAAAAATAAAAATTGATGTGTTATAACCATTTTAGCAATAATCTATTCTTGTGAAATACGTTATCTGCAAAACACAATTGGTGCGATACCACAAAAGATCGAATACAAAAATTTTATTTTCACTTTATATTTTTAATTTTGATAAATATTCGATATTTTTAGAGCGCTCAAAAATTTCATTGTATATATACCACATATTTCACAGAAAGATCTCTTTCGCAGCCGAAAATCGCTTTGCTGTTGGCGAAATGAAGTCTTAATGAGTTAACATTTATCTCATATTCACTAAACATGTTAGTTACGCCGCCATGTCACATAGAATCTATATACCTTTGTAATATTTTAAAACTGTTTTGAGCATTAAATAATAAATAACTTATGTTGTTGTTGCCGTACATAACAAAAAAGTATCAGTGGAAATAATAACACAATGCTTATAAAAATGTTTTGTCGTATCTCGAATAATTTTATAATTATCGTCTACTAATTTTTTTAATCCTATGTAAACGTTTATACAATTATTTTAAAACACATGTGAGAGCTATAATTAAAAAAAAATGAAAGAACTACATTATTTTATAAACTGTGCCCGTTTTGTGTTTATAAGCGTTGTATAAACGTTTTGAACATGTTTATATCAACAATCTTGTTTTATAAAAATTGTTCTGTAAACATTCATTTAGCTTCTATAAAACGTCAAATCGCTAGTTGGGTAGGCTCATTCTTTATATAAAACTGTGAGAGGCAGTTGAAGACCTGGTTAAGTTGCACAGAGTAAGGGTAGTGTGAATTCTCTGCCCAATGCATTGTCCAAGGCAATCCACTATGTCTACCATTTAGACCGGCGATTTTAATTTATAAAAGTGTTGTTGCTCTTAGCGCGCCGATTTTTTTTATTAAAATTAAAAAAATTGCCATATTATGGGAAAAGTACTCTAAGTAGATGTAATTCACCCGCCGCCTGTTATTGTCAAATGACCGTAAAATTCATAATTGTTTATAAGCTTTTTTCTTTATAAGTTCCGTTCTAATCATCCGATTTGTACTTTCCAATACTCATTTTACTCGGGATTATATGTGCTTTTAAGGGAAATTGGTTCCATTATGCTTCAATTAAAAATACCATTTTTACACAGCAAAAACTGGCGAATTTTTGCAAATCTTGAGTTTCATATTCAAATATACATAACTATACGAGTTCTTCAGTTGGATTGCTCAAATTTTTTTTGCGTACACTTCAGTGGTTAAAAAATAGACTACTGGTGTCCGTTTAAGTGCAAAATTTTGCAAAATATGACGTTTTGCAAAAAATTTAATTTGCTTATAACTTTGTCCAATAATTATAAAGGTTTCCATAACAAAAAAAGTTATCTAAGATTTTCCTTCAGTAACTGTTAGTGGAGGGACTATACATCACAAAACCACAAAAATTAGTTCTGGGGATATCGCGCAACCCCCCCTTCGTTGAAAAAAGCCTTATATTACTGATAACTTTGTATTTTTAATGCGCGCGAATTTTCATTTATTTGATTTTTTTTTGTGCTCGGCTTGTAGAAAAAATTGAATTGCTCGAAAACCAAACATGCTAGGAAGAAAAATCATAATGGGTTTTAAAGGGGATATAAAATACTCTTTTGTGTTTCCATTTTTGATGGCTATTGATATCTATTAGTATATAAAAATAGCAATATAATATAGTTACATCTTGATTTTTGCCTTTTTAACTATTCACAGGCCCATAAAAAATAACTGACTTTAATATAAGTTATAAATGCATTATCTTTTAGTTCAGGGTAGTATACCAATGCATAAAAAGTTAGGAATAAATATGTTCACATTTACAAATTTACCAGCATGTTGAATTTTGGCCAATATTTTATTGTTTCCTAAAAATAAAAGGAAGACCCAAACATCTTGAAAATTTAGCTCAAACAATTTTTTTTTAGTTTATATATCATATAAGTATTGTTTCCAATCATTTATTAGTTAAAAAATTGTATTAAAAAAATATCATAAAAGATTGGATTTATTTGGATAACTTTAACATGCTGCTAAATTTGTAAATGTGAATATTTTTGTTCATAACTTTTTCATTATTGAAGTACTACCTTGAACCAAAAGATAATGCATTTATACCTTATACTATAGTCTGCTATTTTTTATGAGCCTGTGAATAGTTAGATGCACAAAGAATCAAGAGATAACTATATTATATTGTTATTTTTATATACTGATAAATATCAATAGCTCTCAAAAATGGCAACACAAGAGAGTATTTTATATCCCCTTTAAAACCCATTTTGATTTTTCTTCCTAGCATGTTTTGTTTTCGAGCAATTCAATTTTTTCTATAGGCTGCGCGAAAAAAAAGGAAGCCGCGCTTCCTTTTTATAATGAGCAATTTTTTGATATCTTCAACGGTTAACGAGTTATCAGTAAAATAAGGCTTCTTTCACCGAAGGGGTGGTTTTTTTGGGGGGTTGCGCGGCATCCCCAGAACTATTTTTTGTGGTTTTGTGATGTTTAATCCTTTTTTTTTTTTTTTTTTTTTATCACTTATTTAACGTCGGCCTATTTCCGCTACCAAGGCCAATCACCGACGCCAGGAGACGAGCTACCCCCAACCTGGAAATTTTGCCGAACCTCTTCTCTATCGAAGAGTAGGGATCTTTTACTTGCCTAACATTTAATAGACAAGGGACCGACTGCTTTACATCCCCTCCGAAGGATGGTATATCCACTATGTAACCCCCGCCTAAAGTTACATACCTTCTACGCATGCGCTGATATACAAGCCGTTAGAAGACGGAGCGAGAACGCTGTGTTTCCCTGAAGAGGCTCACCCATCCAAGTACTAACCGCGCCCGACGTTGCTGCATTTGCGTATCGAAATACGAGTATATGCAGACGTCTCTACGCTCGCTCCTATGTTTAATCCTCGCACTAACAATTACGGAAGGAAAATGTCAGATAACATTTTTTGCGAGCTTCTGGTGTATTTTTTACTTTATCAACTGGACTACAAGGCACTTTTTTATCATGATATTTGCGGGAAATTACATGGTTTGGTTAGTACTACCTATTTTGGTTTAAATAAAAAAAAATTCAATAAATTAGCATTATTTATTTACGAAAAATAAAATTTTCAAGTAACAAAAATTGCAATAATTTTTTTAATTATGAAAATTTTAATTAGATTCAAACGGAATTAGATTCGTTGGAAAAATACGTTGATTTCACCTTTTGTGGACCTTTTTTGGACCACTTTATGCCGAGATATCAACGATATAATTTTGGCAATGTTGAGACTTTTATAATTAACATTTTCGGAAAATTCGAAATGGAAGCTACATGTCACAAAAGGTGAAATCAACGTATTTTTTTCCGAGGAATCTAATACCTTTGAATCTCATTAAAATTTGCATAATTGAAAAAGTTATAATGTTAATTTATTGAAAATTTCTTTATTTGAATAGTAGGTAGTACTAACCAAACCATGTAATTTCCCTCAAAAATCATGATAAAAAAGTGTGTTGGTCCACAGTTTGAAGCAAATTAATTTTTTTTTGCAAAACGTCATATTTTACAAAATTTTCCACTTATGATAAAACGGACACCGGGAGTCTATTTGGTAACCATTGAAGTATATGCAAAACATTTTTGAAGAATCTAACTGAAGAATTCGTATAATTATACGACTTTGAAAACGGAACTCAAAATTTGTAAAAAATCGCAAGATTTTGCCTTGCGTATACGTAGTATTTATTATTGAAGCATAATGGAATCAATTTCCTTTAAAAGTACATGTATTCCCAAGTAAAATGAGCTTTGGAAAGATCAAATCGGACGATTAGAACGAAAGTTATAAAGAAAAAGACTTATAAATAATTATCAATTTTGCTGTAATTTTGGCGGCGGGTAAATTATATCAAGAGTATTTTTCCCGTAATGTGGCCAATTTCTTACTATTTTCACAAAAAAATCGGCGTGCTAAGAGCAACAACACTTTTAATTTATTTTTGGGCCTAAAATCACTGGTCTAATTACCATAATAACTGCACCGAATCACTTTTTAGTTCAAATATATATTTCTGTGATTTTTTTCCCCGGTAACCCGGTAACATATTTTTTAATATGTTACATTTAATTTTCAGAACATGATAACGAGCCAGGCGGGATGCCACTGGGAACATATTCGGGTCACGAGGCCGATGCAACCCCAGAGCTTTAAGATACCAAGAGTATATTCGGAGAGCAGGTTACCGTTTAATGCTAGAGCCAACAGAAGAGAGTTCTTCAAGTGGAACAGATAAACAGAAACGAATTTATTTTATTTATTTTAAAATGCAAAATATTAGCCTAATAAGTGCTTAAAACTGCCATAATGTTAGGATTTTTTACGAACATTTTATAAATGTTACCAATTAATTATGTCGAATTTTGTATTTTACTACTACTAAATAATAAAAGACTCATTTATTTTTAGAGCCTTTGATTAAATTTCTTTTCTAAATATATATTGTTTTTCAATTCTTTGGCTTTAGGCTAAGCCCATTCAGCCACGATTAGTCTATTATTGTACCTAACCTAACACAAATTCAAAATACCAGACAGTACTTGAGACAACAAGGGAGAACTAGTTATATAATTGTTGCACATTCTATGGGATACTCTTCGCAATTTTTTTGTAAATAATGTTAGTTTTAGACATTTTTTGTTTAATTACATGGATTCTCTTCAAAGACAATAGGGTTCTTCCTCTAGAGATTGACCAGCTTAAAAGACAGTTGAGGGAAAGAGGAAACCAGCAAGTGGTGTCATCAGGCCAGCGATTAAAAATTCCCTCCTTTGATGGTCAAAGTTCCTGGATGACTTACAAGACACAGTTTGAGGCAGCAGCGAATGCTAACAACTGGAATGACGAAGAGAAGGCTAAGGCATTAATCGTAGCTTTAAGAGGCCAAGCATTGGAATTGCTCCAGACAATTCCGGTAGACCAACAACGGAACTTTAGAGTTTTAGAAGCTGCCTTAGATCTACGATATGGCGATCAACACCTTGCTCAAGTATACCAGACCCAGCTGAAATTGCGCGTTCAAAAAGCTGGAGAGAGTCTGCAAGAATTTGAAGCTGCGGTGGAAAGACTGGCACATTTAGCATATCCTAATGCGCCAAGAGAATTTAAAGAGCAATTGGCAGTGGGGGCATTCCTAGACGGGATAAGGGACGAGGAGATCAGGCGAGTCCTCAGGCTATCCCGACATAAAAGTAGTAGTGAAGCCTTGGTACATGCACTAGAGGTAGAAGCCGTCTATAGGGATACTCCAAAGTCGAGAGTGCGGGCTATGACACTTGAAGAATCGCAGCCAGAAGAAAGAGACCAAAACCCTATCTTGAACGCGATTCTCAAAATGAATAAAATGATCAGTCAATTACTAGCTACATCGAACCCTCCAAGAAGACAGGAAAATCAAGAAAATAGAGAAAGGCCAAGTGGAAGTATTAAATGCTACAACTGCGGCAGGATAGGACATATCAAACGAGACTGTCGATATCAGATCTCGAGGAAAGTGACTGCTAGAAAGGTTGACGAGACTCAGAATAAAAGTAGTGGAAGGCCAAGTGGACGGCTTATGAAATGTTACAGTTGCGGAGAACTAGGACATATCCAACTTGAATGTCCACGAAGGAGATTGGAGAGAGTGAAAGCCAGAGATGCTGTGAAGCTGAGGGGAAAATCTGAGGAAACTGGTACCAGAGAGACTGTGACAGATAGAGAAGATGGTACCCCGAGAGAAGTAAAGATTTCTCAGCTTCTATGCATTCCGAGAAGTCCACTACTACCAGGACGTGGAAGTAAAGTGAAACCCCGGAAAATTACAGATATTTCATCCGGAAGAAGGTGAAGGAAGATTGCACGTACTACCACCAGGAGAAACTGCAGGTCACGGGAGCAGTCAACACTGTCAAGGTGGCGGTGCCGGATGACAGGACAGATGAGGCGCTCAGACAAGAGCAATTGAATGATGTGGAAACTGGGCCTATATTGAGAGCCAAATAAAGGGGAACTCGTCCAAAATGGAAGGATGTTTCAGGCAAAAGAGTGGGACTGAAGGCACTACGGGCGCAGTGGGAGTCACTGAAAGTCAGGAACGGGCTGTTGCGGAGAGCATGGGAAATCCGGATGGGAAGCAAGTGGTTATGCGTCTAGTGATTCCCAGGTGTCGAGTAGCGAAGGTGCTTCAGGAAGTGCACAATGGGACATCCGATGGACACTTCGGTGTGAACAAGACCCTGAAGAAAATACGAGAACGATTTTATTGGATAAGAAGTCGTCAGGTTGTGGAGGCTTGGTGTCGCAAATGCAAGATTTGTGCAGCCAGTAAGGGACCACAGACTGGAAGTAAGGGTGAAAAGAAGCAGTTCAGCGCCGGAGCTCCTTTCAAGAGGTTGGCTAACACTTTAAAATGACCGAGGTATGAATTAATATTGCACGTACGTTTTCACTATCTCTCGCACACAAACTTAAAGCAATAGCCTAAAGACATTGTCAATGTATGTCAACCAAAATTCTTTCCCACTTCTTTTGAGACGGAAATATGAAATGTACACTGAGGAGTGAGAAACATAGTCATAAGCTCAGTGATTCTCAAACTGCGTGATTTAACGAAGAATGTTATTTATTTCCGTGAACTAACACCACTCTAAATATGAAAAACGTCTTTATATAAAATATTTAAGTTATTTCTAGTGGTAAATAGTGGATATTCACCCGTGAAGCGAACAATGTGAAACCACTAAGTCTTACAATTTTCTATTACGTACTTATTACACGTTTTAGATTAGAACGGACACAGGATCGCGTAGCTCAATTGGTAAAATACTTGAACAGCAATAAATGTATGGGGTAGTTGCGTGTTCGAATCCTCATTTTTATTTTAATAAACCGCGCCGCGAGTTTTGTTAAAACTTTATTTTCCCCAAAAATGTCTCATATTACTATTAGCGCGTGTTTAGCTCTAATAAAATGAACTTTCTTACTTTTTATTATTAATACACGAATGGTGAAACTTGCATCGAGTAGATAAATTTTTCAAATGTGTGTAGTGTTGTATTGTTTATGAGAACGTGGCAATGCGTTGTTCTTTCAGTACTGTTTTAATTTATTTGTTTTAAAATTATTAATTTTTTTAATATTTATTTGTCAACCAGAATTTTTATTTATTACAACTAAAAGAAAAATTATTTATTTCATTTTTTTTTTTATTATATGAAATATTTCACTTTTACTAATATCGTTTCCCCTACTAATACTACGATCCTATCCTTTCCTGGCAAGAAATGTCCACGTTTCATGGCATTGTAAACTTATTAAAAAAAAAAAAATAGAAAATTTTGAAAAAATTTGAAATCTTTTTTTACCACTACTATAAAATAGAGGAAAAAATTTTGTTTCATGACATTCTAAGCCTATTTCAGAAGAGAAAAAAATAGGAAACTTTTTTACTAACATTTTTGAAAAATTTTTACCACTAGAAGAGATGAAAAAACATTATTTTTGTTCAAATTTAAAATTTCCTCGTTTCATGGCATTCTTTTTTTTACCACTACTATAGGATTGATGGAAAATTTTGTTTTCGCTGAAATTTAGAATTTCCACGTTTCATGACATTCTACGCCTATTCCAAAAACTTTTGAAAATAAAAAATGTACAAATTTTTGCCCACTACAAAATACAGAATAGATGACGGAAAGAATTTGTTATTGCTCAAATTTTAAATTTCCACATTTGATGGCACTGTATATCCTGGGCTTAGAATCAGGGCATGCCTATCATAAAAATGCATTGTCATCGGAACTGAATCGACGTGTAAAATTTCAACTCAGTAGGATAAGAGTAAGTGGTTCTAATTCACCTTGCAAGATTTGACCTAAACAAACTAACACACTAACAACAAGTTAAATAAAAGCTTTTAATAAACATACTATTTATCACAGCGATATTTTATTTAGAGTATCTCTCACATACATCTTTTCTAAGTGTCACAGACAAACGACTACAAGTTAGCGTACGGTTCCAAATTGCGGTCTTTGTAAAACTGAGTTAGTCTTCTAACGCAGGCTCTTATCTTTTCGGCATAGGCTTGCATGTCTCGAATAACGTTTGGGTCTCGGTTATGTCTGTCCAGGGACAACGTATCAAGCAGATGCCTTCTACATGGAGCAAATCGAGATAGCACATTGAACAACTGCGTTCCTAACCAACCATGATATTCCTCCAGAGTATCGCTATACGCATTCTTGATGAAAGTGGTTAAATCTTGGGAACATCGCTCGCTAATGGTATCATCTACCACAGCCTGGAAAAACGTGCTAAGGAAATACAGCGCTCTTCTCAACCACATTAGGGCATCCGTAGCGATTACCTCACCTGCCTCTTGTTCTTTTAATATCATGTCCTCGATGTATTCGTATCCTTGTTTGTCCTCCTCATATTTGGCGGTTAGTTTCGAAATATTTCCGTTCATGTCGTAGGTTACCGGCGAAAATACTTTCCCGAACCTCTCAACTAAGCTGACTGCAGCGGAGGATGCTGCCAGAAATTGCTTGGTTTTCAATTTATCACTTGCACTAGGAAATTGTGCAGGTAACGCCGAAAAAGCTGTTTTTGTCTCCTCAAAAGAAACCAGCGGTCCGTTTCCCGTTGACATGTTTATTATATTTGGTATTGACAGATTCTGACAAGATTTTGATAATTTAGACAAGTACTGACGGATATTGTGTAAACGTCAACGGCACAAAAGACAGGAATCGAAAGCTATTCTTTGCGGCGGAACCAAATTTGTTCATAGTCGCTATGGTGTTAAGGTATATATCCGTAAATAGCTATATAGTCGAGTCAATAAAGCCTAAAAATCGTCAAAACTTTTTAGTGCTCAGGGACAGGTCCGATTTTGATGATTGTGTTTTAAAATGTGTGATTTTTAATATTATTCAAAATCAGAAACATCCCAAGTGGCGCAAATAATTGTTTATATTGTTTTGGGTTCGATGTCACCCTTTCTCGGGGTGGATATTAGTAAACTCAAAATAACCGAATTGATAGAGGGTTGAATTCTAAGCAAAAAATAATCTATGAAGTGTTTGCGATAAATCAATATTTTTCGAGTTATTCGCGATTAAATATGTTGATTTTTCATCCAAAAAATGCATGTTTTGGAGCCATTTTTCACGAGTTACTCAAGAACCTTACGTTTTACCAAAAAACATCCGGAGCAAAAATGAATCTTTTCAAATATCAAATCGGTTGGTTTATTCTTATTTCTGTAGATGCAATACGAGCCGAGTATGGCTCGTAGAAGGTGACCGACTGTTTGCCGAAAACTTAATTCGAACCTTTCAACTTTAAATAACGGAATAACGACGACTTTTTGGAGGACAACTTATCGAACATTTTTAAAATACTTGAAAAGATCTTTAAAATGGTTTTTGGAGCGATTAGATGTCTTATCAAAATTGCCTTGGGTACAACTGGGAGGATCTGCTGAATAGAGCAGAGCCATTTGATGCCTTCTACATGTATCTTAAACATGCATTCAATGAAGCATTTCCAGTTCAAAAAATTAAACTAAAAAGTAAAAAACCATGGATATCTAAGGGTATAAAAACATCTGCCAAAAATCTAAGATCTCTTCACTGTATAAGAAAGTACACCAACGAAGAATTTTTCTATGAATACTATAATAAATACCGTAATATCTACAGAAAAGTCATCAAACAAGCTAAAGAAAATCATTACAAGTCCAGAATAGAACGAGCCAGTAACGGAGCAAAAGAGAATTGGGCTATTATAAACGAACTTAGGGGTAAGAGCCAACCGCCTGTAAGATCGTCTTTAAACCCCAATATTATAAATAACTACTACTGTTCAATCGCAGGCAATCTAATGGAAAACATAATTCCAACAAATGACCCCTTGAGCTACCTTGGAGAAATATACAGTCATAAGACCTTATACCTATATAGCACAAACATCGACGAACTTAAAGAAATTATAAGCGGCATTAAAAATAAGAAGTCGTCTGGCCTCGACGAAATCTCTGTAAATATATTCGAAAATCTACCAAACTCGGCTCTTTATATATTAGCATCTCTAATAAACGAATCGTTTGAATCCGGAACATTTCCATCTTTTTTAAAAACTTCTGTAGTTATTCCACTCTATAAGGGCGGAGAGGTAAATAATCCATCCAACTTCCGACCCATCTCACTAATCCCCACATTAGCAAAAATTCTCGAAAAATTAGTTAAAAAAAGGGTTGTAGAATGTTTGTCCTCCTGCAACCTACTAAGTGATCAACAATTCGGATTTCAAAAGGAAAAAAGTACAAATGATGCAATGTTCTCATTTTTAAGTCAGATTTATACCGAAATCGATAACGGGGAGGCAGCGGCAACAATTTTCTGCGACTTATCGAAAGCTTTGATTGTGTCCAGCATGAAATATTGTTACGAAAGCTTGAGCATTATGGTTTTCGAGGCACTACCCTAAAGTGGTTTCAATCATACCTATCAAACCGTAGCCAAATAGTTAGAAATACAAGTTATTCTGATAAACTAAATATAAAGTTTGGAGTACCCCAAGGTTCCGTTCTTGGCCCAATTCTTTTTTTTATTATATATCAACGACCTGACAAAAATTAATATTGAAGGAAAATTCACTTTATTTGCTGACGACACCACCATACTGTGGCACAATAAAGATGATACTGTCCTTCAGCAAACGGTGTCGGCCAATATAAATAAGGTCAAAGAGTGGTGTGACTCCAATTTGCTTTCATTCAACATTAACAAAACAAACATAACTACATTTCACTGCAATTTAACTGACATCTCCTTAGGTAACCATTTTCTTGAAAATAAACCCTGCTCAAAATTTCTTGGACTAAATATTGACTGCAAGTTAAAATTCAACGAACACATTAAAATACTTAGCAACAAACTAGCATCCGGATCCTACGCTATCAGAGTGATCACAAATGAACTGGGTTATGCAGCTGCTAAGACTGCTTATTTTTCACTAATCGAATCACACTTAAGGTACGGCATTGCCTTCTGGGGCGCATGTAGTAAATATCTTTTACAAACAATATTGGTACTTTAAAAACGTGCTATTCGCTACCTGCACAAAACTAGAATTCGTGAATCATGTAAGCCACTGTTCTTGACATATGGATTTCTCACTGTGATATCAATTTACATTCTAGAAACAGTTTGTTTAGTTCATAAGCATAAAAGTAATATTATAAATAATTCCTCCATACAATATGTAATTCGGCAAGTCAATAACGTTACTCTGCCAATTCCCAGATCCACTCTAGTCAAAGACTCAATTATTTACAATGGCTATAAGATGTTCAATCACTTACCAAATAATATTAAAGAAATGAGCTCAAATACAAATTTCAGAAAGGCGGTTAAAAGCCTTTTAATTGTTAAACCCTATTATAATTTAGACGAGTACTATAATGACAAATTCTAATTAGGCATTTACTACCTTATCTTATCGTATTTTCTGACTTTTTACATTAACTATTATAATTATTGTATTAAAATTTATATGTAATCTATGTTTTGTATTTATATAATGTAGGTGCACTGTGTAAACTATATATGCTATGGACCTACGCTTATTTACTTTGTATAATGAGAAACTCTTTCTTCTGAACAATAAAGTATATTTTGATTGATTGATTTGATTTGATTTAAGAATTAATAAAGTTAAAAAGTGATTTCAGAATATTTTGTGGAGGTTGAGTCACTTTTATCGGCGTTAGAATATTTTGATTATATTTTCAATCACATTTTTCATGCATTACATTATTTTCAGGTCAGAACTGAACTTGCAAATAGACCCTCTTCAAATGTTCAGCTGCTTAGGTTTTTGTGGGAGGCAATGCACTTAGTTGGACCGCACTTTTGTTCTTTACAGTAGCTTTGACAAAACATTCGTATGGTTTTTTTTAGGATAACTTCCTTATTTCTTAAAACATCTAATCGCTGCAAAAACTATTTTGCAGAGAATTTCAAGTAGTACAGGCAAATTAACAATTTAGGGTAACAAAAATTAATAAAAGGATCATCTCTGGGATTTAAGTAGGTAATAACTGGAGAATGGGATGATGCATTCTTTGCACTTCCAAGTTCCGAGAAAATTCAAAAAAATTTGGAAAAACTTTTTGATTTTCGTTTTTTTTTTTTTGCTCTAGAGGTCAAAATAATGAAAATAGAGAAAGAAGTTCGTCTTTTTCTCTACAAAAAAGGCCTTTACAAATTTTTGTCTTACTTAAGCCGTTTAGAAGATAAATCGAGTTTTCCACTTATAGTTTTAAGCCGCTTCGAAATGCGCGAAAAATGAGAACTCTCCAGGAGTTTCGTACGACCGGGCTCATCGATCGATAATTCTTACTATTCAGAGCCCCTAAAAAAAATGAAAATAACATAAAATGTAGAGAAAAGTACCAGCTTTAATGTGGAACTAATCACAAAATTCATAAAAAAATTTATGAAGGAGAGAAAGTGTCAGAAGATAGCTTAGTGAACGTTGTACAGTTGATCTACAGATTTGTTCATATCTTTGCCGGGAGTCGTTAGAATGATAATACATTTTGCTTATATATTCTTATATAATGACATATTAATCCAATTAACATTTTATTGCTATTACTTTTGTTGGAAAAATATGCCTTGCGATCAAAGTAGAGGGTATATTTCTCATCGATCAATCAACTCCAAATTTTGGAGTTCAATTAGCTATATCTTAAGTAATAATAATAGCACAGTCTTAATTTTTGGACGATAAGTACAATAAAATATATTCTTTCGAATGACTTTAGAGTTTTTTAAATGCGCGCAGTACTTTTAGAATTTGTCTACATTATTCATACACGTTCAGAAAATGCACAATTATACAGTAAATCATATACAACCTATTTGTTTCTTAACATTCTTTAATGAAATTTTCACGAAATATAGATTAAAGTGCGTGGAATCGAATCCATGTAGTGAAAAAGCACCCATTGTTACAGGAGAAATAAGCAGGATGCATAAACCTCAAAGATGTGAATAAATCAACTGTATAAAGTTTACTAAGCCATCTTCTAACACTATTTTCTCTATGATAAAAATTTGTATGAACTTTTTGATTACTTCCACATTAAAGCTGAGACTTTTCTCTACATTTTACGTTGCTTTCATTTTTATTAGCGGCTCTGAATAGTAATAATTATTGATCGATATGTCCGGTCGTACGAAACTCCCAGA
Source organism: Stenurella melanura (assembly GCA_963583905.1). Classification (NCBI taxonomy): domain Eukaryota; kingdom Metazoa; phylum Arthropoda; class Insecta; order Coleoptera; family Cerambycidae; genus Stenurella; species Stenurella melanura. The sequence goes on from OY757309.1 coordinate 257,632,371, forward strand.
GAATTTTCATTTTCTGCGCATTTCGGAGCGGCTCAAAACTATAAGTGGAAAACTGGATTTATCTCCTAGACGGCTTAAGTACGACAAAAATTGGTAATGACCTGTTTTGTAGAGAAAGAGGCGAGCTACAAATTTTGTTCAAAACTTTTTTCTGTATTTTCATAATTTTATTCGTTAGAGCAAAAAAAAACGAAAATCGAAAAGTGCAAAGAATGCATCATTCCATTCTACAGGTTATTAATGATTCTTTTATTAATTTTGCGAGGTTTTTACAACATTTTGCCTTCATTGCCTGTACTAAAGGGCTATAAGGGCCTGTAAAGTTGAACTTTCCTGAACCCTTCGTTTTTGAAATTTTTTAATTTAAAGGACTCGGGGTGGTCCTTGCACTTAAATGCGAACTTAAAAACGGTGACATCTCAATTAATTTTCATCCTAGAGAAATAAAAATAACACCAATTTTCTGCAAAAAAAACTCAAAATTTTTGCACTCTTGCATTGTTTACGTATCTTCTTTAGTTTTTGAGTTATAGTGAAAAGAAGAAAACTTTTTCAATAATTTTAAAAATCGTTTCAAAATTAAATCAAACTTTTTCCAAATCTACGCATTCTAAACCATTCAAACTTCTAGAACATATTGTTAGTATCGAAATAAAGTAAATTGTGAATGGATTATGTTTAATTTCAATTCTTGCGGTTGTAGTCTATTATCTACGAAGGCGTAGAAGGGCCGCTTTAAAATTTATTTTTATTAATCTTTTTAGTTTTATCTCGAAATTTCGACTTTAATCTCGAAATTTCAACTTTAATGTTGAATTTTCGACTTTAATCTCGAAATTTCGACTTTAACCTCGAAATTTCGACATTAGTGTTGAAAATACAATTTTATACATGTAGACTTTATATAATAATTTATAATATCGGGAAATAAAACAAAAAAAGACATATTAGAAATAGCTAAGGATCTATTTTTCCCTAATGGTATATCAGTAAAAGGTCGCATTTTAAAATACACAATTGACCTACTGAATTTTAAATGCAATATAGTGGATGATGATATGACAGTTAGTGAAATGTACAAAATAACTGGCTTAAATAGATTAAGATTCTATTTATCTTCTAAGAAAAAAGTAGCTATAACAACAATCACTAGCAATTCAGATAATATGAATGAATACGATTCAATAAATCTTGACATTGAGCAAAATGTTCAAGAACTGCCAAATAGTGAATCTGTAAATCTAGAAAATTAGCAATATGTAACTGAATCAGACATTATTATTCCTCAGTTAAATCTGCCCCTGGATTTGGATAACTGATTCTTTTTTGAAGAATCCTTAAAAAACTTTTAGGTCTATGTCAGTTTGACTTTTTTACGAAATTTTTAAAATCAAGGGTTGAAGCAGGGTGTGCATAAGTACAATGTGTGCAATTGAAATATCGAGAATATGTTTAAAGTAGTATTTATAGTAAATTTAGCTTACAAAATGCTATACTTAACCCAGATTACATTTAATGCTGATTTTTTATATACAATAGTTGATAAGGGGGTGTTCCGCCGGTTCGGCGAGAACAAGGCTTTGGGGGAATGTTAGGGGTATTGTTGGCAACTAGAAGGACGAAAAAACTTTTAGATCTATGTCAGTTTGACTTTTTTACGAATTTTTTAAAATCAAGGGTTGAAGCAGGGGGTGCATAAGTACACTGTGTGCGATTGAAATATCGAGAATATGTTCAAAGTAGTATTTATAATAAATTTAGCTTACAAAATGTTATGCTTAACCCAGATTACATTTAATGCTGATTTTTTATATACAAGGGTTGCCAAGAGGGTGTTCCGCCACTTCGCGGTGAACGAGGCTTTTAAGGTATATTTAGGGCATTATTTGTAGTCAGGAAAATTTTTCGCCTAAGCTAGATAGGATTTATGGTGTTTATTTTTTTGATTAGGGTTTGGCTAAGGGTGTGTTCCGCCACTTATCCCCGAACGAAGATTTTGGGATATGCTTAGGATATTATTTGTAGCAGATGTAAAAAGAAATTTTTTACGTCTAGGCCATTTTGCATTTTTAGTGATTTTTTTAAGTCAGGGGTTGTTTAGGGGTTCGACGTAAGGGAGGCTTTGAGGGAGCATTATGAGTATTGGTACCAATCGATATAATAATAAAAAATTACTCTTAAGTCGATTTGCAGTTGATATTAATTTTTTCTTTTTATTTGAAATTCGTTCAAGTGAACGTTCGAAATTTCAGGTACATAATCCAGGGGCAGATTTAACTGAGGAACAATAATGTCTGATTCAGTTACATATTGCACATTTTCTAGATTTACAGATTCACTATTTGGCAGTTCTTGAACATTCTGCTCAATGTGAAGATTTATTGAATCGTATTCATTCATATTATCTGAATTGCTAGTGATTGTTGCTATAGCTACTTTTTTCTTAGAAGATAAATAGAATCTTAATCTATTTAAGCCAGTTATTTTGTACATTTCACTAACTGTTATATCATCATCCACTATATTGCATTTAAAATCCAGTAGGTCAATTGTGTATTTTGAAATGCGACCTTTTACTGATACACCATTAGGGAAAAATAGATCCTTAGCTATTTCTAATATGTCTTTTTTTTGTTTTATTTCCCGATATTATAAATTATTATATAAAGCCTACATGTATAAAGTTGTATTTTCAACACTAATGTCGAAATTTCGAGATTAAAGTCGAAATTTCGAGATAAAAGTCGAAATTTCGACATAAAACTCGAAATTTCGAGATTAATAAAAATAAATTTTAAAGTGGCCCTTCTACGCCTTCGTAATTATCATAGGGCTCAAAAACGATCGCTCGCATTGATGTCTTGCCAAGTTTTAAAACGCTTTTTTTTATGAAAGTATAAGATAACGGGATCACCAAATGCCTTGTTGGAATTTCTTAAAATTCAAGATGGCGACTAGGTGGATTTTTCAAAATCATATCTTTTTATCATTTAAAAAAAAATGAAATGCTTACAAAAAAATATAATTTACGAAAAAAAAAATACAGTTAAAAATATTTAATACCTAATGGAATATTCCCAAAAAAGCTAACATTTTTATTTTTCAATTTTATTTACCATTTTTTATCTTGAAAACAACAGGCCATGTGGAGTAAAATTTTAAATATAAAATATGCAGAATTTTATACTGAATCCAGCGATATACAAATTTATAGGTATTGGTTGAAAAATAACCCTACAAATGCGCAAGAATATGACGTGCTCCATTGAGTCGACCCATTTCAGTTAGTATAGGCATATACGTTTTTTCTTGAATAACGCGTGTTACGATCTGTTATTATTTACACTGCACTTTTTATATAATTGTTACACATTCTATAGAATACTCTTCGCATCTTTATCGTAAATAATATTAGTTTTAGACATTTAATCTAATTATAAAATATTAAAAATAACTTTTTATATAATTGTTGCACATTCTATAGAATACTCTTCGCATCTTCGCAGAATAAGGGCGAAAAAAGTTTCAAAGGCTAAGCATTTCCAAGAAACTGAATGAGGGATTTTATGAAAATGTAATCCATTGGAATGAAAATTTTTTAAGACAAGGTAGGTAAATAAATCCATTTTAGGCCTTTTTCTCATTTTTAACCGAATCTTCATACCGTAGGGGGTCATGTAGATACTAATTTAATCTGCTCAGCCGTAGGGGACTATGTTGAATGCTAATGTTATAATGAGAATGTTAAATAAGAAATTTGATAAATTTATTTTAGGATTTTGATTTGCTAGCATAACCAGAAGTCAGGTTATCGAAAGAATGCAAAGATTTCATTAATATTTTTTACATATAGTTTTTCTTTTAGTTCTCATAGATAGTTTTTTCCCCGCTGTTTGCAAAATCCTATATAAATATGTTTCATTACTATAAGTAAACAAATAATACATAATTCACTGTTAAACCTCTCAGTATGTATAAATAACTATTGTACAGCTATTATTCCAACAACTGAAAATTAGTGCAACTGTGTTTAATTAATAAGTAAAGTTACAGAAAACGAGTTTTTAACTTGAATAAATTTATCTTTAGGTTTTATGAAAATACGTCCGGGGAAGAAGTTGTAGGTATTAAAAATATCTACAAAATGGGCCTAACCGCATAAAAGTCGGTTAATTAGTTTTTCAGTAAAATGCAAAATACTGCTAAAACGCTGGTTCTTAATTACACATTGAAATAAAACCAATGTAAACTTTCATATATTACATTTTTTATTCCATTTCTATTAAGAACGGAAAACATTTTACAGGAAAATTTGTCTACCAACATCGACAAAAAAATAAATAAAAATATCAGATCTTTACAACGATTTTAAAAGAACATGATGTAGATAGTTTAGTAGTTGGATCGCGTGCTATAAAATTGACATCGTGCTGCCCTTCATTCAGAGTTCCGGTCAAGTTCTTGGCCCAAGATGGAAGCGATTTGATATATTTCCAGTTTATATTAGTAATAGGAGAGGGAAATGTAACCACCGCCATTTTAGAGTTATTATCTGCTGTAAAGTGCTGCGCAGGCGGGCATTGGAGTTTCGGAGGAGCAACAGCTAAAAACAAAAGAACATAATTAACGAACATAAGGTAAAAAATGTAAAAAGTCCACCATGTAATTTAGGTAAACCCCCAAAGGGGGAATTCGCTTCAGCTGCGACTCAAACTCAGATCATAGGTAGCTATTGGGTATATTTATCATACAATATGCCCTACCTCACTGCGATATCATCGATTTAAATATATCCAAAGGTGTCGATTGCTAGAACCTACTAAAAATTGAATCTCAAGTTCAGTTGACATCAAGACATAGTAGAGGTACTCTATGCTCTTGATAATACATGCACACAAAATTTAAAAAGGGTGATGTACATTTGAGCAGAGTATGACCCTCCCTGAATCTTGAGCCGCTGAATCCGATATCTTCACCACAGTGGACTGGAATCCCAAAAAACTGACAAAAATAGAAAAACCAAGTTCGGTATATTCTGTTTTAACTCACATAGTTTTGTAAAGCAGGGTTCCCTGGCGTAAGACTGAAACGACAGCTACCTAGGTTTTATGCCTGCCGTTCTATCTCAGTCGGACCTTGGGTGCGTAACGGTACGAATCGGTCTTGAAATACTCAACGTTCGTATGTTGTGAATTTTTGTAATCACAGGGTACGTTTTTGACTAAAAAAAAATGGAGGCTACTCCTGAAGGTATGTACAATATTATCTGTGCATTGAAATTTATGTTTTATTTATTTCTTATTATGGAAAATAAATTTTAACTATACGCTTTTAATACAGGCGCGCGTCTTAAGGTAACAAAGCAAAAGTATGAAAATAGTTTGCATATACAGATATTTAATTCTAATTCACAATTTAACATGTGGGAAATGTTTGTGGAATAAGAAATTAATAAAAATTAGCTGCTAGAAACTGCTTATTTCAGTAAAATATGCAAAAATAGAAAGGCGTGTCCAATAAAGCGTTCTCGGTGCAATTCTAATTATGCCTGAATCACAGCAGGTACTTATTCCCAACCAAAGGGGACATGTATATACCTGTATACCCTATTGACCAGTGGAAGGAAAATTAAAGAATGTTTCAATTTTTCGTGAAATATATTTCATAATCAGGCAAGAGTGGACTTATCATGAAAAGGATAAGCCCATCTCATACACGCCGGAGAAAACAGGATGAGAAGTTATTTATTCATCGTAAATATCTAAGTGCAATCAACAGGTACGCGAAGTTTGTAAAAAATCGTGCATTATTTATATTTTCAACCCTTATATCTTACCCCCAAGGGTTGATATTTCCTTATTTTTCTCAGAGAAATTTAGGTATCAAAAGTACGTAAACTGAGTTTCAAAAATATTGAAGGTTGTTTATATTTTCAACCCCTATATCTCACCACCAGAGGACGCCAATTTTTTAAACTATTTTTCCCCTAATGACCTATGCATAATAAGTACATTTGCAGAGTTTCAGAATTTTGACCAGAAGTTTTGTATTATGGCCCACTGTGGCGTCATCAGAATTACTCCATCACGTCAGTATTTTTCCTCATCCCTTCTAATTAAGATTTTCACAAAATTTTAGCAATTTTTTGAGGTTAGGTAAAATCCTGCAGCTCAAAATACAGAGATAGAGATAGAGACAGAGACAGAAACATAGACAGAGACAGAGTCAGTCAGTTAAATTATCGAGAATACATTTTTTTTTGCAGATTTTAATACGTCTTTTATCGGAAAAAGTGGAATAATGTGGCAACGCCGTGCTGAAAGTCCAAAAATGATATACGCCTGGATATAGAAGAGATAAATATGAATACATGTATAAAAAAATGTTAAACATTCTTTTTAAAAAATCCTATACTAGCTTGCCATCACTATGAACTTACGTATACACTTCGCTTCGCTTTTTCCTTCCCACTTCCCATTCAATCCACAAGTAAGGTAAAACTGACCGCTTGCTCTATACCCAACAGGACAAACCAGTTTGCAGATTGTACCAGGACTGTTGACTGTCCTTTTTCTTCCTGTTTTTGTGTACGTATGTGATGCTCCATCTCTAAAGCAACTGATGAATCCTTGTGGAGGTGGAAATAATGGTTTGCAAGCCACGTTGGTTAGCGCTTGATCGCTTTGATATTCGGAAGTGTCCACGCATCGATATGATCCATCGGTATTGATGCAGCCATTTTTGCAGGTCTGATTTATGGCGTCATCCTCGCATTCATTTATATCTGCAGCAATAAGAAGTCGGATTTAGATACTATGGGTAAGAAGTTGTAAAGTATTAGTTTAGTTAATAATAATGCTATCCAAGGTGCATCACTCTCAGGGCGCATTCTCATTAAAATAAGAGAATAACCTCACATAAATGTGAGTTCCCAAATGCACCATTACTGAGTTATAGGACATTAAAAGTTAAATTAAAAATTTTTAAAACCCCCACACAAAATATAAACCTTTAAAGACGAAAAAATAATTTATAGTCACTGGCTAGGTGTAATGGCTATTTCTTTTTTTGTAAATTTATTGTTGGATCGTGGATTAATAGTTTTAAGTTAGGTAGGTAGGTATATTATTTGTTCTATTACAGATATTATCATTATTCGAAAAAAATCGTAAGAGCGTCGGGGACCGCTACTGTCTATACCCACAGATAGAAATTTACTTTGCATAATATAGGTATAGTATTTCCATTCTCAATTTAAAAATTCAGTCTAAATCGTTGCTACCAGGATAAATCATTACAAAGCCAGTTTGTGATAGTGTAATAAACCCCTTTACCCTGTTCAGATTACAACGGAGGGTTATTATGTTTATTGGTTATATCCATTAAAATTAATATACCCCTTTCAAATGAGACTAATTTACATTATGTACGACTACCAAGGAATACTCATTCATCAACATCGGGCCTATCTTTACATTTGTACTCACACTACCTCTGTACATTGAGCCACGTAGATCTAGATGTATTAATCTCGTTTTATACGTGGACCGTTCTCAGAGATATGGGTGTACAGTTAAAAGGTTATAGTTCTTACTCCATTATTTTTTGTCAGGTCTGCTGCTTCACTAAGATTATCTAACCTTAATGACTCGACTTTTCACCAATAAGCAAGTAAACGAAACACGCATTTTCAACAATACTTAAACTATATTTTACAAAGGAACACGAAATTAATCGGTTTAGAAAATAGAGCAATAATAATTAATACTTAAATTAAACAAAATAAAATGCTACTTAAAAGTTAAACAAATAAGAAAAATGGACCGTAGTCTCGAACTTAACCAAAAAAATTACTTCGTTAAAGTAGAAAATCATTTACACAAATTCAAATTGATTGCCAGAAGGGCCAAAAAATAACAAGCATGAAGTTAATTATTTCTGATATACTACGAAAACGAGTGACGAAACGCCAGTTACCAGCGACAATTCGATTGAAGTAAAGTTTAATTTGAACTCTAATGAAACTAACTGATTTTAACTAAAATTATCACGATAAGAGTAGAACGATGTCACACCACCAGTAGACGAATGAATGAAAGTCTCCCCTTTTTAGGACCCTCAAGTCATTCCGGAGGTTGCTTCCTCTATAGTAGAAATTATGTACCGAAATAGCACACGCCTGGCAAATGGCGTCCTCTATAGTAACTATGGCCAAAATGGCTTTCCCTAAATATGAAACGTCTATTTAAACAACTTAAAATATTATATATCTAAGCTAATTTTACCTAGTCGGTGAAAAAACCTTTTTGTTTTACAAGTGGACTTACAAAAGGAAAAACCGACTAGTTCCTACCTAGTGTACAGTTTGGGAAATTCCTGTAGTTAATCACCTCATTTATGATTTGGTTCGCGCCCTGATTAATTTACACATCCACCTCGTTTAATTTCCCGCGCGTTTGTTACATTTTTAATAAAAATCAATTTGACGATGACGTCGATCGTAACGGATGTTCTCAGCTGTGGGATTTTATCGGTTTATGAGGGGCCTTTTACTGGTAATAAAATATTTCCGAATTAGAAAATGTACTACAGATTACTTTATAGCTATGGCCGAAAAAGTCTTTGTCACAGGCACGGAACGATTGTTAAATTATAAATTTAAACTAGCTTGTATACTCTTTAAAAACTATCTAAGAGTACATCGCCAGCCTTGGTAACATTTTAGGGCTTGTCAAATATCGTTACAAACTTTCTACGAACTCGCGCTATTTTATGGCAAGTAATTTTAATTCCTTTACGCTTTATTACATTTGTTACAATAGAATAATACCGAGACCGTGCTATATTACAAATAATACAGACATACAAATATAGTTAACCAGATATGCTATGCGCTTACCCCAAACGAAAGTAGTCGATTATTTACTTGACTCATCAAGTCCGTTACTGCCTATGGTTTGTTTTTAATATTGCCGGTAGCATAGCCGTAGGTTAATTGATATATGTTTATTTTTATTGAGCTGTTAAATAAACTATATTTATAATAATTAAAAAGCGATTCTAAAAATTGTCGGTTGGTGCTTATGACATCGCTGATGTTGTGGACTATTCCTTTGTCGGTCTCTTTTACAATTTTCAAACTCACACTAGATATACTATACATATTTGATTTTATGCATTATGTTACTTCTAGTAAGTGGAGAATTTTTCATTTCAATCTGTAATTTTGTGTTTTTTTTAAGTTTCGGGTTTTCCTGCTGTTATTGTTCGTAGAATAAAAATACAAAACAAATCCTATTGATCTTTATTAACGCACAATACTAACTAACATGCTCTAATTTTCAGTATTTTTGAACGACTCACAAATATACTTTAAATTATAGAGAACGTTTTGAGATCATATTGGAAAAATTGTTTATTCTGCAAATAATGAAAAAACTGTTGCAGCGAAAAAATAACGGAATACAAACATAAGACATTATGAAACGATGTCCAGTTTGTATTCTATAATTTTTTCGCTTAATACAAGAGTTATTTCATTATTTGCAGAGACCTTGTTTATTAATGGATGAAACTTTATTTATTCTTCTAACAGATTTTATGATAAATACAATTTTCTATTTTATTTTCTATTTCATCCGGATTACAAAAGTAAATAATAGTATTGAAATTACCTTTTTCACTTTATCATACCTTGACAAGTTTTCCAATCAGTTGACAATTCCATCCCATCAGGACACGTGCAAAAAGCTCTACCTAACGTGTTAATACATATATGGGAGCACCCACCATTGTCCAGTGAACATTCATTCAAATCTACACATGAATGTCCGTCTGCGCCTAGCATAGTACCATTGAGACCTGCACAACTGCATTTATAAGAACCATGAGTATTCTCGCAGGTGTCCTGGCAAGGGCCATGGCCATTCCTCAAGAGACACTCGTTGATGTCATCGCAGGATTTCAAATCATCTGCGAGCCGTAATCCTTTGCCACAACGGCAGTCGAAGGAGCCCAACGTATTCAGACACTTCATTTCGCAACCGCCGTTGTTCTCGTTGCACTCGTCGATGTCTAAAGGAAAGGAAAACTTTGAGCCCAAATCAAATAATCAATAAATAAAAAAAAATTAACACGTTTTATGATAGAATGAGCAGAGAATAATGTTACTTTTATTCTATAGAATGCATCGTGTAAATGTCACTAAAAAATATATGAAAACCTCGAAAAATATCACAGATAATATTTGTAAAAGCGCAAATTCTTGCAAACCTTTTCCCGAACGGAGCGTGAAGCGTCATATTCAGATTTTTTGTTTGTTCAAAACCAGCCACACTATATACAGACCAGGTCAGCCAAATACAAGCACGGTCGCAATATATCCAGTTGACCTTCTTCTGCACTGGCAGGAGCCGATTTGAGATATAACGATTTCCAAGGTGTGAATAGCAAGCAACTTGTGTTCACCATCAGCGTAGAATTGGGTAAAAATCTAATTTTTGATACATTTTAAACATTTTACGGTGATTTCATCGTTCGACAATTATCTAAATCCAGTATCGTAATTATATTAAAAATCCTAAGAACTGAATTAATGAAAAAAAGAAAGCGATGTTTTATAACGTGATTTCAGTTTTTGTGACTAATTATCCTTGTCGATACCTCAAAGGAAAGAAGGTAGAAAGTCGACTATCATTGGCATCCCCCAACAGCACCACGGTAATTTTAGAATAATTAGTAGCATTCGTATTAATGTCGAATAATATTACAGTATTAGAGAATTAGGAACATAAATTTTTTCATTAATAAATGTAAAGGTCACAAAGTCCACAATTTGAATCAAATTTAATTAATAACATTTTGGTGAAATTGGTGTAAAGTAGAGATTTTTAGTATAACTTTCAAATCGAGCTAGTAGGTTATACTAGATTTTGGCTAATCATAGAGTAGATTTGAGAAACAGAGCAGGCCAGTTCTAAAAATTTAAAATTTGTTTCCAAGTAAAATTTCCATTTTACTTGGAAACAATTCATAATTTAGAAAAAAATTAAACAATTAAATGGCCTTGCGTAAATAATACGGTGAGGCAAGTAATAAACTTATGCAATGACATTTGCAAATAGGATCGCACCTTCTCTGTCTATAGAGTACAGAGCAATTCAAAATTTTGAAGATATTGACGCATTTCCCGACCTATCATGGTTGGTGACCGAAAAATGCTAGAAATAATGATTTGTGCTACCATCAAATGTCATGAGAAGCTTCTACTATGGACTGGGATATTGCCTTTTTCAAAAAACGAACACTTTTGAGCATCTCAAAAGTATGTTTCTAGAGGGTAGAATAATTAGACGAAATATTTGTGTCAATCACTTCTATGGATCCTTAGATTGGATAGGAGGAGCTAACTGACTAGTCTCGACCACCACGATCTCTGTGGATCTATTGTGGTATGCATTCTTATATTCATGACGATAATAAAAATTACATTTTACCACAATTCGCTTGGTTTCGCTTACAACAAACACCAGCCGAAAGATTCATTCCTAATTAAAGGAGCTCTCGTTCTGGCTGTCCAGGACCATTTGCAGACTGAAGGTTCGAACTGTTGACTTTTATCAGTGCAAGATAGATCTGTGACGACTGGTATGAGACTGTCTCACCCTAAGAACATTTCGAAGTCATAAAGCTACGAAATGAAGGAAGCTCCAGAGGGAGCGGTGTAGTAAACACCGACCTCTAGAGAAAGGTCGGTGTTTACTACACCGTTGAATTAACTGGCGAACTCGAAATTCGAATCTGAAAATTGTATGCAAGAATCTATATTTTGTTTTTGTATATTCTTTAGTCGATCCCTCACCGTTAAAATACATCTTAACGAACATTATATTTCCTACTAAGCGATATATTTTATTCCGGCACCCATGAGAGTAAAACAAAATGTTTAGGAATGAAACACGACTACATTCTTAATGTGCATACAATATACATGGTATAATTAGTTGCATGTCAAGAAATATGGTGGTAGGGAATGACAAGACAAACAAAAAAACCTTATATAACACGGGGTCTAAAGCTCATAGTTTTGGAGAAAAAAATTTCGCAAATTTTCAATGACATTTTTTGAGAACTGCTGGAATATTGAGGTAGGTTTAGATCGTCGCGCGTGTCTTTGCTATTATAGTCAATATTTGTGTAGATAGCGATGCGGTAAAGATGAAAGACGTCGACGTTTTCTGAGTGTTTAGTAGATCTGATCTGAAGAAAACTATACTCTGACTCTTCCTTGTGCAATATTTTAGTTATTGTGGGTGTTTCGTTATGTACACGAGTTCAACCTGCCGGTCGTTCTTTTTGTTATTTTTGAATTTCTTGTCACTGTGTATTTATAGTTAAGATTTATTTTATTGACTTACCGTTCAAGTCGTTAAATTCTTGATTACGTACAGACACAACTTATTTGTATTCCTTTTTGGATTTTGGACCAAATTTTTGTTTTATTTTTCTTTATTGACAACGCTAGTTGATAGTTTAGTCCTTAATTGGACGTACCGAACTGTGTATTGATGCAGATGCAGAGATTTCGAATAATTTAGGTAGGTGGTAAGCTTTTAACCCAGAACACTTATTTATGTTTCAAATGTTAATAAACCACATTTAAATTTTCTAAATTATAAACATTAATCCAATATTTTATTCCAAATAAAAAAACACACGTGTAAAGGAATGCTCTGTTTAAATCTCTATTGCCATTATTTGCTTGTAGTTGTGCTGGAAGAGATAACGAATTATTTACCTCTTTATAATTGCCTCAGTTCCGTTGAGACGGTCCATCAAAGGCGGTCGATGATCCAAGGCCTTTGCTTTGACACCGCAGACCGCCGTGGGTGCCCCAGAGGACTTTGCACTTTTTTTATGACAATTTAAAAGTTGTGTAATTGGGAACTACAAGTCCATTGATCAAGAAAAGCAGTGGTTCTCAATTGTCTTCTACCTTAATATTAAAAATGTTGACCTAGGTCCGTTTTTTTCAAAGTGCCCCTAGAGGGAAAAGTCATAACGGTTTGTCTAGTCCCCATTACCAGTTTTTTTAATGATATGAAACTGATTACACCCTGTATAAGTTTTAACAAGACTGGCAATAGCTAAAGCTACTTATTGAGCAATTAAACTTGTTGGGGACTAGGTATTTAAAAAATCTTTGATTAATATTTTTTTGACTCTTAGATATTTTAATATGGTAACTATTTTAACTTCTGGTACAGTACTTCACATATCCCTCATTTCCGTTCCAATCTTCTAGTTCAAAATTACTTTTAATCTATACGCTACTTATTTTTAAATACACAAGGTACAGTTAAAATTAAATTTCTATGAAATAAGGCTTGCAAGAGTATTCTTGGTATGTCCTAGATTAGACAAAATCGTTTCATTCCTTTATCACCCATAGCTAATCATAATATTGTCCAATAATTGGACTTACCTATACAGTTTTTCTGATCTTGGGCTAAAGCAAATCCTTCCATGCAAGAACATTTGATTCGTCCCTTGGGACGGCAAAAGTGGGCGCAGCCTCCTTTATTCTTGCGACATCGATTGTTTCTTTTTCCATATTTATTGGTACTATTACCCACATTTAGATGCAAAGTAACTAAAAAACGTTTAAAAAATCATACTGTTTGAATTTGAAAACATAATTTGATGTACCACAAGGTTATGTTCTAGGACTATTATTCTATCTTAGTAAATAAATTATTTGAAACAATCTAAAAGTAAAGGGTAGTTAGAATGGTATCTTATAAAGAGGTATATTGAAAGGTCTATTAAGAATATTAAAATTAAGTATTAAAACAATTATATAAAACCTTCTTCAGTGTTAAAATATTATCTTACTATTGTCATTCAAACGAATCGGATACTGTGCAAAATGAGGTACAGGGGCTACCAAATTGGCCACATTTTGTCCGTTAGGCTTGGAGTTATACATAGTTTTATTCGCATGTTTCATCCTGAACTCTTCAAAATTGTCTTCCGGATTTTCGTTCAGCTTCCTAATGAGCTCGTGTATGGTGGAGTTAGAGCTTGAATTAGTCCGAAATATCATCCCTTTAGCAGTGGTAACTTCAAGTATATTACTGTTGTCTAATTTTTGCTTTCTTCTGTTTTTTCTGTTCTTTCTCCTCCTTAATTTTTTTCTTTTCTTCTTTTTTGTAGCATTTACGATCGTTGTTTCTATTTTATTTTCACCTGACTGCGCCAAAGGTGTTTCTGTTGCAAGCATTATCCCTAAAAAAGTTAATAATATACAATGCTACTCTAAGATTTTTCAGTATAGTTGGTATCCACTGTTTTTACAGTGACTCTAAAAAGTTTTCAAGTGTGACCATGCTGAGGCATACGATGACTGGCGACAGGATTATGAACCCGAACCTTGAACACTAAAATTAGAAGTGGAGGCAGCCATACAAAACTAAAAACTGACAATGCAGCTGGGTTCGACAATATCACGGCTTAACTCAGTTAGTGAAGATGAAATGAGAATTTTTCACAAATTATGCCAAAAAATATAGGAAACAAGAATCCGATTTGATGACTGGAGAACCCCAATTTTCGTACTACTATGCAGGGTGGGTCAGAAGGTGAAGGTGCTTAAACTCCAGAAGTGTATACTACACATTAGCGTATGACTAAGAACCTAAAAGTAGTCATCCGATTTTTAGTTATAACTAAATAAAAGCAGAGATGAAAGACAAGAGATATAAAATACGTATATAAGATCAGCATAATAATAAAACTATATAAAAGCTGACTCCAAAGAAAAACAGAGTCAATGGCTATAAAAGTCTTTTATGGAATTAACAGTGCAGCTGAAAATATCAAATTTGTCACAATGTTTGTTATAATTATGACACACTGAAAATAAAGGAGAAAAAAGTCTATTGGAGCGCGGAGTGGGAAGATAAAAAGTTTACATTATCCGTTTACATTATCCGAATATTTAATGGAACATAAAACTGTAATTTATTACATATATACATATACATATTATTAACTATAAAAATTTTTGTTGTGTATTAGATTATGTAAAAATATTTGAGAATAGCAAACTCGCCTGTTCTCAAGGTTGTCCATCGAGAATCAATTCAAAAGTCTAGGTGTGGAAAACCAACGGATAGGTATACTCCGTCACACTTGAACCATAATAATTTTATAAATCGCCTTGGTACTTTTTCTAGGCTATTAACATGAATTACATGATGAGGGTTCCAGATGAGTAACGCGTATTTCATTCAAGTTTAAACCAGGCAAAAGCAAAGTAAAGTACATTTAGAGTATCAGTATTGGTAAATTCTCTGCTTGATCTGAATAAAAATCCCAAAGTCTTAAAAGCTCCAGAACTTATGCTATTTATGTGCGGTACAAAGAAAAATGACCCCAAGATCCTTGAAAGTTACGGGTCTTTGGAGTTCCACATTGTCTATACTATAATTAAACCTAGTGGGTATAAGGTTTGTAGTGTAGGACATAACGATGCATTCGGACATATTTAAGCTTAACTTATTTCGAATACACCAATCATATATGTTGTAGAGGCTGTTTTGTAATAGATTGCAGTCCGCTATGGAGCTAATAGTCCTAAAAAGGTTGAGATCATCTGCGTAGAGTAAACAGTCAGCTTGAGTAACTGTCACAATATCATTTATAAAGATATTTAAAAGCAACGATCCCAGAATCGATCCTTGCGGAACACCAGATGTTGCCAGGTACTCGACAGACCGAAACCCACTATAAGTGACATATTATTTTCTGCCTAAGAGATAGGATTGAGAAAATACGAGCAGAGATTGGGAGAAACGGGAGGACATTTTCCGAAGTAATATAGCGTGGTCAAGGGTGTCGAACGCCTTAGAAAGATCTGTGTATATTACGTCCATTTGCAAGCGTTGATCAATGGCCTCAGAGATAAATTGGGACATGCATATTAGACTAGAGGTGGTAGAGCGCCCCTTAACAAACCCGTGCTAGTTAGTTGATAGCTGACTTTTAATGCTGGTATATAATATGGTGTTATGTAAAAAAAATGTAAAGCCCATGCAAACATTGCATATTATCCATATAAGCCTGAAATTGGCAATATTGTTTTATCACCTTTCTGGAAGTTGACCATTGCGAATACATAAGTTAAAAAATATGGAAAGTGGATATGAAAAAACAGCGGCACAATTTTTAATCAGAAATCATGTTTTTAAACATGCTTCAAATTGGAATGAATCTTTGCAAGGGAAACTGCAATTAGCTAGCTAATAGTTAACTTCCTCTTTTCAGAGATTTCGGTCAAAGTTAAAGGAAAACAAAAATATGTAGAGAAAAGCGGCAATAGATCTTCGTTCCTTTAAATGGTCCGGTGTGTATAGTTTTTAATACGCTCCTACCTTTTCGTTTCCTTCTATTTTTCCTATTCCTTCTACGTCTATTCTTCCTTGCTCGTTTTTTAGCGTCAGGAATTTCATTGTCGATGGTGTTATTTGCTATAATAGATATAGCTGTAGTATCACTCTGGCCATCAAAAGTATTTACTACTGAGGAATTTAGTTCGTTTATTGTTGTATTCACATTATATGAGAGAGCAACATTTTTCGAAGTTGCTATATGACTAACTGTTTCATTTTGAAGACCAAATGTGGAGAAAATCTCTAAAAATTATAAGTATTTATTAATCATCAATAGTTAATTTCTTTAAAGGTGGTGATAGTTTTTAGTAAACAATAAACACAGCGGGAATTAAAGTTTTACATGCATTATAGTTAAATGACTCATATGTTCAACTAAACCACACAAATCTACATACTTATTAGAATATTACCACAAATGGCTTACTGTTAATTGAATATGCAGCGTTTTGTGTTTTAAGACATTGTAACAATTATTACGGTTATGGCATGGGTGTACATGAGTAAATTGTGTTTTGCCATTGTAAATTTAATGATTAGATCCCAATTAAATTTGTAGAGTAAATGTGTCGGAACAGAAAAACAAATATGTTTTGTGTAATTGCAGAATATGAATACGTTTTGGAATTATATGGTTATGTATAAGGTGTGCCGTGATTTGCAAAAACAAAAGTTTAAAGTTGACTTATTGTTTTTACTGGAGTGACATTCCTGATTAATTATTTAGAATCGAAAGTTGGTTCTTGGTGACACATACTTGAATTAAACAAAATTAGCTAAGATGAATACTTGATTTTACTGTTCCAGATATAACTTTACAGTGGAGTCAAAATAAGTTTGGATTGAAATTTTTTGCCGAAGCGATTTTATTGTTTTCATTTGTTTTCAGTGTGATACACAAGTACAATGGGATGTTTAAGATGAAATATGACAGTTGCTTCATAAAAAAACAATTTGTTTAGTTATAAGCTAACGTAACGCAAAAACTAACTTATCTCGGTTCCAAATAAAGTAGAGTATTAATTTTTATCAAAATATTGTTTTCTTGTCTACTTTTATAACACTTAAACCGTTTGTTGTTTCATACAAAAGTCTACAGAGTTATCTGAATTTGTCTCTAACTGTAATTTCAAAAATTAAAAACAAATACAAGAAAGAACGGTTTAAATGAAAAAAAAAACCATTGCAATAATACATGTAAAAAGATTTATACATTACTACATTGTGTATTTATTAAATTATTAAAAGACCATTTTTAAAGGCACTTAATTATTTTTTTTTTGAGATGCGATTTCTAGGACCGTTTAATTTTTATATAATAATAATAATAATAATAATAATAATAATAATAATAATAGATCTTTATTTAGAAAAATAATTTCCTCTCAGTTATACTATATATCCGTTTCTTACATAAAATTGGTAATTTTAACATTGGATGTACCGTATGTATAATATTACAATTTATATGAGTTTTATTCAGTTTGAACAAGTTCTAAAAAAAATTATAGATAAAATTTAAACGCACATAAGTGGCATTTGTGGAAAATATTTAAAGAAATAAAAGATGACATATTTGAATGGCTGCAACACGTTCAACTGCGATAAAATTGTATATATAGTTTTACAACGATAAAACCGTATGCTCGTGTTGTCAAAAGTTGTTTTACTACTAATAATGACATTTCAAAAATTGCCTTTTATTGTTTGCCGTATTAATAAATAAAATAATCGGAATAAATATATTACCACAAATATTAAAACTAAGAAACTGAAATGAGGAAGCGCGTACTCTTTTGAACTTATTCTCAGCACCACAGAGAATACGTCTGGTCTTCAGAGATCATTGTGTTTTTAACTTTTTGTAAAAATTGCTATTTTTATAGTTTCTTCGTTACATTTTTTTAGATATTATCAGTAGTCCAGTCAACAGGGGGTTTCACTTCTAACTTGAGTGCTACTGAATGGATTTTGATGAAACCTTACGCAATGTGTTTGTAATGACGCTAAGAAAAAAGTTGAAAAAAAATTAGAATAGGGAATGTTCGGAAGGGGTAGAAAACATCCCTTTTATCACCATAATGGAAAAAAAAACAACATGATTACCTTTCTTGGTCCAAAATAAGATGTTTTTACTCCTAAAAGTGGACGAAGGGAAAGGTAAAAGTTGAAAAAAAAATCTGAAAAAATTCAGGTGAATGTATCATCGAAATGCAAGACTCTTTTTATTTGCAACTTTTCTGTGAAGTGCGTTTTCACCGAGTTTTTCCAGAAAAACATAAGGAACCTCTTTCTTTGAAATTGTAGAGCTTTAAAAATATGTAATTTAAAAATTTGAATTTGAATTCAGACATGTACACAGAGAGAAATCGCTTTGGAACATTTTGCACAATGTTGTGGAACGACGTCTTGTTGCATTTTTTTAAACAATTGTAAAATTTTAAGGCACAACGTTATATAATTTTACACATTTTAATTGTGCATAATTTTTGTGCGTTTTATTTATCCAATACAAAGATTCAGTTACGATGAATTAATTGAAAACTTCGACCAACAAATTGGCGAAATTTAGAGTTAAATTTATTTATTTTTTCTCAACAAATCATAGCCAATTTAACTAAATTAATTGTTAATAGTATCCTCAAACTATATGTTTTGTTGCCATTCTGTTTACAATTAGTTTTAAGTAATTGTTTAAAGGATTTGCACAACTTGTGTAACATAAAAGCGTGATTTTATTTTATAAACGGTTGTTGACAAACTTGTGAAAGCAGGAGTCCCAATATATTTATTTCCGCTGAACAATAATAGTAATCTATGCCGCCCGCACAAATTGCACAATTTAATGACATACTATTCACAATCAGTTTGGTGATATTGTTTTAAATTTTTTTATAATTGTTTCATTTGTTTCACGTAAAGTTTATTGGTTAAAAATTTATACTGACTGCGCCGGCCATGCTGCGCATATACGCGCAGGCAATTACGCATCAGATCCAGGTGATATTTCGTTAAGTGAAGACGTACACTTCCGAATTACACAAGTACTTAGATTTGTGATGGAATTTATTGAAAAGTTATTAACCGAGTGGGTTTTCCTAGATGTAATTCCATGCAGCATTCACAGAGGTAAGTACTTCACACAGAGTTACAGATTTGCATATATGTTCTCTTAAATTAACTTCGTCAACATGTAAATATAAAAATGGTTTCTTGTTTATATGCGAAGAATGCATGATACCTATCTTCTAATACTTGATTTCGTTTACAGCTTGAGAGTAATTTCGTTTTCTTATGCGAAGCGACAGAAAGCTGTTCCTAAACTACTAAACGATATTCTGATGGTAAGCAATACATTTGATTTTGGTGATGAACTGATCAATGTTATTTTTTTTTAAGAATAAGACGTGACTACGACATAAGCTTTATTACTACAAACTGCGTTAATAGAAGCTAAAAAGAATAAGCACTGGAAGCCTTCCAAATTATAATTATTAAATGGATTTATTTTAAGCATAAATGTAAGTCACCTACTTCTTTTCAACTAGAACTTTATGCATATAAAATTTATTTGTATTTAAAAAAATATAAATGATTTCATTTACCATATGATAATATATAAATGCATGCTCTATTATGTATTGTTGTTCTGTTAAAATAAAATATTCGTTCTTTAATTTTTTTTATTGAAATCCTTTAGGAATACCTCCAATTTTGGAAACAATATTTCACAATTTGTGTTACAGAATAATGCAATTAAAATGAAGTGGATACATATAGTGTATGAAATGAGTGCACAGTGAACCAAAAAATATATACATAATTTGGAGATTATAGAGTAATAAATTGTGCAAAACTAACCCCGGTTCATACATTATTGGACAGCTTCTTTGAATTAAGTGTATATATTGTGCAAAATGAATTACAAAGTTGACAAAATAAACATACAATTTGAGGATTTCTCATTTAGAAATTGTGGAAAACAAAACACATTCTTTAAAAAACTATAAACATTGTGTCACTTAAGAGCACAATTTTTTGTAAATATGTTTTACAAATGAAGAGGTTTAGATGTGAATGTTTGTTTAGAAACCTTCAGAATATATTTAAAAATTTCACACAAATTGTAGAAACTAACACACCACACCAAAAGAGGAATAAAATTATGTATTTTTATGCAACCATAATTTAAATTTGTAAAGAATTCAATTTATGTGATTTTTAAGTTTGTACAAAAATTTCAAACAATGTTAATGCATAGACTGTACAAAATTATTGCCCCAAAAATGTATTATTTATTTGCACAAATTGTTCCTGTCACCATTTTAAGACCAATTTGGAGTACAATTTTCTACAATTGTGGTAAAATATCAAACACATTTTTCTCTGTGTACATTGAGGCCTTCTAAACATGTTTTGTCTCTTGGAATTTTTTAGTAAATTGCTAATTTTCCGAGTTACAGGCAGTTTTTCCATAACACACAAATAGAGTTGTCCTAAACAATTTTCACCAATTTTTTTAAACTAAGATGGGTGGAAAATATATTATTTATCTCTTATACATATACAGGTAATCCATTTTCAAAAAAGCTAACCGTTATACTCTTCGCCGATTTACTGCACTTTTCATATAATTGTTGCACATTCTATAGGATACTCTTCGCAGTTTTTTTGTAAATAATATTAGTTTTAGACATTTTTAGTTTAATTATAAAACATAAAAAAAATTATGTAAAAAACTTTTTTTAGTTTAAAAATTTTTATAACTTTGTATTTATCGATCGATTTTGCTCAATGGGGTTCTTCCTCTAGCTAACATTAACTTACTGTCCAAATTTCAATACAAGCGGAGTTTTAGTTCTTAAGTTATCATGCTTACAAGAAACGTGACGGACGGACTGACAGACGGACAGACAGACATTTTGAAAGTTGTTCAGAATTCGATCACCAACACATTGATATGAAAAATTTGTCTCTACGAGCAATATTGCCGGTTTTAGAAATGTGCCGATCGAATGCAATATACTCTTCGTTTTGTATTTGCGAAGAGTATAATAACCAGACCTCGGCGCAAAAGTAGTTATGCCAGAGACGGTTTTCACACACAGATAAATATAATGTTTTGAATCGAGAATCTTATGATTCACATAAGCAAATAAATATACGAAACAAATAATTTTGCGGTAAGAAATAAAAAGTATGGCATACAGCCCCTAAAATAATAAATAAATAATTTAATGTTAGAAAGGAGAAGTCTGGTATAGTTGTGCAAGTAGATGTACTTCTTCTCATTTACTTAGGCGGCATAAAAATTGTCGGCGCCTTTGACTTTGCGGTAAAGATCAAAGACCCCGACATTTTTATACGGACAATAAGTAAACTGGTGGGTAAAAATACCAGACTTTGGCCGCACATTATATATACCTGCAGCGTCGGTCTGATTGACTAACTGAAAACAAAAAACTCGACACTTTAACCAGCATACGCCACTTCAACTTAATGGCAATTAAGGAAATGTAAATATTTCCTATATATTTCTTCCCAACTATGTTAAACAATTCTTAATTTAAAATATTATTTTTATCTGTGCGCATAATATAAGGCACTATATTTCAAAAAATATAAGGAGAATTTTCGACACCACAAAGACACCGCCGCTCTTGTCGCTTTCTTTCTACTTTGTTTTACGACATCAGCTAGGATACAGTAAACAATAATAATAGTAAAAGAAGCCGCAAATTGTGTTTTATATTTTGCAGAACACTTTAAACATACAAAGAGCACTTGTAATAAAAGAGGTCCAACAATTATTATTATTTTATTATACAACGACCAATAGCACGTGAGTCTGTTTAATATACACTTACGCATTATGGAGTCAACACTGCAGACTTGTGAATACATTTTCAGCTTTTGAAAGAAGTAAATGTGTCGTGAATTATTATGGCGTCGGATGGCATTCCATTAAATGAAACAGTACTTTCGTGGATTCAAGATTTTCTTGAACTACGGAGAATTTTCTGTTCTAGCTGAGAAAAAACACTTTCTTGGACATGTAAGCATATATTCATGAATATTTCTCACGAATCCCTCTGGCCACACACTGAATACAGTGTTACGAAACGACCCCGGTTTTTCAACATGTTTGTGTGTGGCAAAAAAGTGAACTGTGCAATGCCGGACACAAATCTGCCATCTATAAGAAAATATACTTATTTTAAATATACGCCGATTACATCCGCAGACGTTGAACGATCCTTTTCACAACACGAGTGGATATTTAGTGACAAGCGCCGGAGTTTAACTTCGGACCATTTAGAACAATTGCAATTAATATATTTGTATTAATCTAATAAGGCATAGTAACTAAGTGTTTGTGTTTATGCATCCAACAATAAGTGTATCAAAGTATAACTTTCAGAGCCATTTACCTTTAAATATTACGGAATTCACTAAATACATTTAAAAGGTAAGACATTATATTATTGCGCATGAAAATGTTTATATAGTTCATATTGCGCAAAGCCGACTCTGGTCTTTACGTCATAACTACCTCGGAGCCGGGGTCTGATAATAACTTATAATTTTAACTTTTGACACAACAACACTACTTACTAATTCCGATGCGTTTCTGTCACTTTGTCAATATTTTTCATATCTTATGAATTAAATGTATTTGAAGAAACCCTTGGAAAAAAAACTAAAAATATTGTTTATCATATAATTCAAACATTTCAGCAATAAAAAAACAATTACGAACATAAAACAATTTTTACGAACTAATGGAATTAAAATAACTATTTCAATAGGTGTTCGAAATTATTGCCATTTTCATTAACACACATTGTAAACCTATTAATTAGTTCAGATCTACAAACTTTTAATAATGTATGTCGATTCATGGCGGCAACACTAGCATACATTTTATTATAAAGATATGCCGTGTCTTCTATTGGTTCTTTGTACACTTCACTTTTTAAAAATCCCCATAAATAAAAGTCTAATGGAGCAATGTCAGGAGATCGAGCGGGCCATCTAAGTACTCCATTGGTACCAATCCATCTTCCTGGGTATGTTTGATTTAAATAATTAACAACGTTGTGATGATTATGTGGGCCTGCTCCATCCTGATGAAACCACATATTATCCAAATGAGCATGCAAATTCTTTAATAGTACTTGTAAATCATTTTGCAAAAATTGTAAATATCTTTCACCTGTTAAATTCTCATGGTAGAGGTATGGACCAACAATGTAACCATTAACGATACCACACCAAACATTTACTCCAAAACGATTCTGGGATCTGATGTCTCATCCACCTAGGATTCTCTTGAGACCAGTAACGACAATTGTGTGTTGTGATTACTCCATTGTTGTGGAATCGACTTTCATCACTCCACATTCTATCTAAAAGATTTGGATTTTCTTCTAAGAGAATTGAAAATTGCGCCAAAAAATCTAACCTCCGCTCATTGTCCCCTGGAATCAAATGATGAACTAAATGAACTTTATATGGAAAAAAAAATGTTTGTTTTAAGAATTCTGTGGCAGGTGGAACGTGCAATATTTGTTTCTTCCGTCAACTTGCGTACTGACATGTTTGGGTTATTTTCTACTTGATGTAATACCAATGCAATATTTTCATCAGTTGCAGTTCTCTTTCTTCTTGTTGTTTCTGGTTTCTTAAAACCTCCATAATTTTTCAAATTAGAACACAAACGAAGTTTTCCGATCTGGTAAAGGTCTGTCGGGAAAACGTATTTCATATAAACTTACAGCTCTTGAAGCATTTTTACGACATTCCCCATAAATTAAAATCATGTTTAATTTATCTTCATTTGTATGAGAAACCATATTTAATAATAAATATTCACAAAGAAAACAATAATTAGGTACGGTACAATAATACAGTTCTATTGACACACCAATAAACAAAATGTGATTGAAATTGAGAAATGTTAAAACTATTATTCCAAAGGTAACTTTAATTGTATTTAATTTATCAGGTATAAGGGTTATTACACTCACTAGATATCAAATATTTTTAAGCATAATCTAACCTAATAACTAAGCAATTATATGAAAAATTCTTTAAATATTTTCTTCTAAAATTTGTAAATTAAATACAGATTGTCCCACTTAAAGGACTGAAATGTTGAAGAGACTACAATTATTCAATATTGGCAAATGCCAACTTTTGGACTCAAATATCTCGAAAACGGTTAGTTTTATGGTATTTTCTTTAGAACATAATCGGCTTAGAAATGCATTTTCTTTCACATAAAGTTTTCAAAGTTTCTCCCATCGAAATATTTCTTTAGAGCACTATATACTGATATGTTAAAAAAACAATTACATTAAAAAATGAAGCTCTCTTTATGCTCTACAAATTGGCTTTTACAGAATTAAAATATCTCTAGTCGTTTAGAATATATCCGGCCTGGGAGTTTTTATTGGGACACCCTGTATATGTTTGTTTGTTTGTTTGCTTGATTATAACTCAAAAACTGCTTGACCGATTCAGCTCAAATTTTCAGAAAATATTGCGACAAAAGTCTGGGTTACAGGACTAACGTAATGCCATTAAAGAAATTCTTGTGAAAATTGCATTAATTTTTGTGCTTAGAGACCGGAAAAATCAATTTTCAAAAAATTAGTAACGAGTATTTTATCTCTTATATACTAAATCAAAATTGAGGTTTTTAGCCAATTTGCTTCAATTTGGGCAGTTAGGTATTGTAAAGTATTGTTTTCAGAATACTTTAAAAAAAAATAGTAATTTTAAGGAAAACTCAGGTGTAGATCGAATTTTGTCCATAGAAACTCATTTTTGAATCACTGTGAGCCCTAAAATTATGAAACAAAATTTGATCTTCATAATTTTTGAAATCCGGTTCATTAGCTGCCTCAGCCTGATCAACTTTCAATTCTTTTATATGACCAATTCCGGATTTGCAAAGAAAGCACAGACTAATAAATATAAATTTAATTCTTTAGTTTTGGCACACCATAAATCTACGTTTTATATAATTTGTTTCCGCCTACGAACCACAGTTGCTTTGTTCAAAATCGCCTTAAACGTTTTGTAAAATTTAATTTAGTTATTGTTTTTCTCAGGTGATTCATGTTGCTAATATTTGGATGTCAAATGTCAAGAGCAGATTCCATTTCTCAAGACTAATTAAATTTACAGCATAATAAATAGATATGTCCTATTTTGCATTGTTGCATTGTTTGCTTTAATTCCCATCCGTTTATCTACGGACTGGTAGAAGACACCGCGTCTCGCCGTGCCATTCACAGCGGGAATTCCTTATAAGTACGCTCTACATTATATTTATGGATTATCAGCTGTCAACTCTAAAAACTATGGAAATTACTTAAAGTATTATACCAAGTCGATAGACGATAAAAAAACGATAACCTCTATATCGGATATACAGGGGCACGAAAAAATTCTTTCCAATGTAATTAGAGACCGATTGATAATAATTAAAACTTAATGTTATTAGCATAAGCTTAACTCTCATCAAAATATATTATTAAGTATTATTATTACTATACCTCGGATGTAGCGGCTGGAGTCCAGGTCTGTCTTTTACAGATAGGTAGGTATAATATTGTTATATTGTAAACACCTACTAAAACATTCCCAAACTACAAACGCGGAAAGGGATGCAACGTATTATTTGAATTTTATTCATTTTACCATGGTAATGCTTTTAATCGGTGACGCACTATACCTATGAAATACAAACGTAAGGCGTAATAGATTCTTTTAACTTGTAGTGCACGTGCACTTTACACCACTGGTCCGGCCGGTGCGGGTGGGGGGAAAATTACGACGCTTACGATGAAACAATAGCAGACGTAACGCTGCGTGTGTTTGTCAAACATATCGGAATATACTGCATGTAACATGTTTAGCACATGGGCTGCATAGGATTGCTGAAACTATTAGGAGGTGCTACCCTAATGTTGATAAATTAATATCTAGTGTAAAGAAAGTTTTTTTTAAAGCACCAGGTCGTGTACAATTATTTCACGATATTTTACCAAATATTCCATTACGTCTAGCACCCATTATCACACAATGGGGATCTTGGCTACGGGCCCATTTCGAAAATGTGAAATAAGTAATACAACAGTTAAATCCAAATGACGCAGTTGCCATTTCACAAGCTCACCAGGCATTTCTGGCTCCAACTATTAAAAAAAATCTGGAGACCATACATAGATGTTTTTCACGAATTCCTCTAGCCATAATACGGGACCTTTAACATCAGCCAACATCAGCCTTTACTACAGTTGATGCAATAAACGTTGTGTTCGATCCTCGACAAGATATTTTTCAATTACAGGGAGACATTGCTACGACAGTACAAAAAAAATCATGACTGTGTTAACAAAAAATCCCGGATTTGTTAAGATGACAGGTGTAACAGACCTTTTACAAGGCAAGGAAGTAGACTTTGCTACACCTGGCATAAATATTTTAAGTATGCCCTAGTTAAATCTATCGACGTCGAGCGGTCTTTCTCCCAATATAAATAGATTTTTACCGAAAGGCGCCGAAGTTTAACTCCAAAACATTTAGCGCAGATATTAGTGATATACTTTTATCATTTAACCACTGGCACTGAACAATACTTGTGTATTAGTTTAGTGTGAAGTACAGCCCCCTATACCTCCAGTTGTCTTCGAGTGAGTGTTTATACTAAAGTGGCGTTATTATCTTTGGATACTACAGAATTCGCTACAAAATATTTCAAGGTAAGATATCGTTTCATACATGCATGCAACTCTTTATGAGCTGACACATCATAATCTAAAGCCAACCCTGGTTTTACGTCATATCTGGCCGCTAAATCCGAGATCTGATTATTACAAACGGGGGCAAATCCGCGGCGTGGGCCGGATTAAGGATTTGCGCTTCCCTAGGCTAATCATGTATTTGCGCCCCCTTATTTATAATGGAGAAAACATTGATTTGAAATAATTCTTTTTAGTAAGCAGAGAGAGCGCAAAGAGCTCGCGACCCCCTCATGCCCTAACGCGCGCTACTTCACGCATTGTCCCCCCCTAGGCTATAGCCTAGTTAGCCTTACGGATAATCCGGCGGACCGCGGCACTCAAGCCTCGGCCCATTGTGCATTTGCGACGTTTGGGATCTCCTAGAAGAGAACAGTGCTCTCCACAAAAGATAGCAGCCTGAGTGGTGGTTTCATCCTCTACTCTACACATCCGAAAAATAGGGTTGATTTTCAACCCAGATTGTATGAAGTTGTTTATTCAGAGGACAGCATCCGTCTCATTTTTTTCTCTATCGAGCCCAAGCAGCCACTTAATGGTTGAGTCAGCCGAGGGCCTCTTTACGTGGAGCCTTGATTGCCTCCTTAGAGAGGCTTGAGTCTAATAGTTGTTCAACCTCCCTAAGTGCCAGTCTTGTAACGTTGTAACTCTCTTCTTCTTGACAGACCGAAGGCTGACTCAGGGCTAGGAAAAGGAGCTGTTGCTCCTTCTCCCGCAACCGGTCTGCTTCTTCGTTGCCCTCCACACCTCTGTGCCCGGGCACCCACATGAGTTTGACGGAGTTGTGTTCACACAGTTCTGTCAAAATATTCCGATAGCCTTTAGGTAACCTTGTTTGACGCAAAAGTTCTCAAGGCTACCTGGTTGTCGCTGCATATGTAAATATATTTGTTGACGAAACTTCTTCTGAGATTCTCGCTTGCACACACCAATATGGCGTATATTTTTGCTTGGAATACACTGAAATACTTTCCAAGTGGCACCGATATACGAGCCCTTGGTTTGAATCCGTGTATGCTAGCACCAATTCCCTCATTTGTCTTAGATCTCTCTGTGTACTATTCGAGACCTTCTGGAGTCAGGTGACGATCTTTCTTGCGTTCCCAGTCCTCTATTGAGTCATAAATACTACACTCTTTGTATAAGAGGTAAGAATTCTATCCACAAGATATTTGTAAACAACTGGAGTCACGGCCTATCAGTCTGTTTAAGGATTACATGGGCAATGTGCTCATATCCCCACAACTATGTAAACAATACTAGACCTACTTCCTCTACATTCGTATCTGTGAGGAAGGAGACAGCAACTAGTGCCCTAAGGCATCAGGCTGCAACAAGTACTCACATTTATTTAAGCTAGGCAATGTGGTTGGTCTTTTAAGGATTTTAAAGCTAATCCAGCTGGAGTCCATGAATAAACCCACTGACTTAATACCAACCAAGCAGGACTTCAATTGTTTCATTGTGCCAATTTCTTCCAATCCATTGAAATGAGTAAACAGTATTTAACTGTATTTTACTGTAATGTTTTTTTATACATTTTTTTCCGTTTTCGTTATTCGACAAGCAATAAAACCTCAGTTTGGTATAAATTGTCGTGTACAACGAAGTATTTATCACACTTATCGGTCGTTAGTTACAATTTGTATTGAATTTAAAATATTTGGAATTTTACAATATGTAAAAATGACTTTTGTTTTGGACGAGTCAGACAGAAATTGTTTACTTGCCAATAGAATTTATCACCAACGTTATGCTGAAAGAAGGATTCCTGACGTTAGCAGCTTCCAATAGATAGATTTCTGGAAATTGTAAATGTCGAATATAAAAAAAGTGAAAGAATAAATCGTGTTGTGAACGAAGAAAATGAGTTTTCTGTGGTGTTGGCAACGGTTGCGAATCCCCCCGTTAGTTAAAGAGAAGTGACCTCATTAGTAGGAATAAGTAGACGGTCTGTGGGTCGAATCTTAAAAACAAATAAGTTGCATGCATATCATATTCAAAAGCACCAGTAATTATCTGATGACGATTTTCAAAAGCGCCTACAATTTTGTAATTGGGCCAGAGGTAAAATGCAAGATGATGTCTACTTCTTCAATAATGTTTTATTCACTGATGAAACAACTTTTCATAAAAATGGATTTGTTATTAGGTACAATTTCCATTATTATGCTTCGGAAAATTCTCACTTTTTATGAAAGTTGATGACCAACACAGATGGTCTATAAACGTTTGGGGAGGAATTATTGGAGAACATGTAATAGGGCCACATTTCTTTGTTGGTACATTGACTAGAGCTATTTATCTTCACTTTTTGGAAAACTATCTGCCACAATTATTGGTAAATCTCCCTGAAAGAATTCGAAATAGGATGTGGTTTCAGCAAGATGGTGCTCCACCACATTATTTAAATGCAGTTAGAGACCACTTAAATAATACCTACCCTCATCAATGGATTGGAAGAAATGGACCCACAAAACGGTCTGCTAGATCCCCAAATGTTACAAAACTGGATTTCTACTTATGGGGATACGTGAAGGAAATTGTTTATAGAGGCACACCAATAACAGTACAAAATATGAAGGAAAGAATAATAACTGCCTCTAGATCTATCACACCGGCAGTTTTAGGAACAGTGGGAACCTCATTTCAAAAGCGCATAGAGATGTGTGTCAATTAAAAAAGGCAACATGTGGAACATTTATTATAATTTCTTCTACTGAGTTATTTAAAGAAACCTCTTTTTTTAAGCTTATTTTTAAATTTTGTAATTATTGCTCAATAAAACAAAATTAGTTGCAATTATCCATAGGGAAGTATTTTAGTGCACTGGGCGACCGTCCACTAGCCCACCGTCTGGAGCGGCCCCTGCTTAGTCCCTCCATGCTAAATACATCATTAGATACAATTTGTTAAAAATGAAGACTGTAAGTTATTAAAGGTTTTTTTCGTTTAATTTGTTTAAATCAAACATTCCACAGTTAATTGATAGAGTTACATTCACTATGTTCGTATATAAAATGTGTCGTTAGAGCAGTATTATTATGAGAAGATGCTCGGGGCGGAGCTAACGTGCGCGAATATTTTTACCAGTGACACATCATCTGGGGTAGAAGGATATATAATAATTGTAATCAAATTTTCGAGGTCGAAGAGCTGTGTAATGTAGAATATTAAAGCTTGCCACACTCTGGTGTTTACGATGAAGACATTCTTCACTGAAAGTAAGGTTATATCACTTAATTCAATCAGAAACGGCGAACACAACAAGTATATCGCAGCACAGATCCTGTGACAGCAGGTTGACGGTGCCACTGGCTTCGACGTCAAACATGACGCAATTCGCTCTCATTGGCCTAGAACAATGGAAGCACACAAACTCGTTTCTACGCATAATTTTTTGCGAGCATCTTCTCATAATAATACTACTATACTATATGAAGAAAAAGGTCGTTGGACGGGCTCCTTTCATCGTCAGTGCGCCACTGCGGAGTATTGCAGACGGCCACGAAAATCAAATGCCACCCAAGTAATATCAATTAAATCAGTTACGAGAGAAACGGTCGTTATTACTGAGATTTGTTGAAAGATAGTAACGGTCGGCAGACCAATATAACAATTTGCCTTCTACCAAGAGAAATGCTCTGGCGGAGTTAAATTGTTGGTAAAATAATTACTTGCTAGTTATGGATACGGATACTGAACCAATTAAATACTTCCTTCGTAAACGCAGTATAATTCTCCATAATATACTGTAATTTTCTTAAAGTAATTACTTTAATAAATTATTATGATTTCGAATTGTCAAGTGCCGCGGTATGAATAGGATAATTCTTCTTTTTCTTCGTCAACCTCGTCGGATCGTTGATAATAAAGATGTCTTTTCACTTTTTAATTGACTTTAAAAAAAAATTAAAAGACAGAGGTGCTCAATTCCAGCATTATGTATTTCTTTATACACTGTGAACCTAAAGAAACGCACAAAATTCTTAAATATCTTTGGTATGTGTCATTTGTCAAAAAAATCCTCGAACAGGTCAATTTTAGTTTTGCAAATGCTACATTTTGTCACTATACCAAAATTTATGACGTCATTGGTTTTTGAGTTATGAAGCCATCATATTTTTTTTTTAATGGAAACAAACGTTTTTGGTGGTATATTCCTTTAGCTTTGTGGTGATATAAAAAAAAATGATATTACCTGAGCCATTCTTTTGGAAAAATAACATTTTATGTAAAAATAACTTACCTTTCGCAAATTCACGAGTAATGTTCCACTTTCTTATGGACTGATAAATCTTGTTGCCTACATTTTTGTTTTAACTAGCACGAAAACATTTGACATAGAAACAAAACAAAGAAAATACTAAAAAAACAATCACCTTAACAACAGAGAGATACAGGCATTTCTGTGTAAAGTATCAATAACTTTTTTATTCCTGGCACGTGCGGAATCTCAGTTTTGTGACATTTTTGAGACAGTGTAAAACTAGCGAATGCCATACCACGTTTAAGTGAAAGAGAACGCGTAGAACTTTTGATGATGGTTGGATATGATGATGGGCTGACAACTCATCAGGAAGCATGTGATGTTTTCAATGCCAAGTATCTCGAAAATAACAATTTCTAGATCCACTGCAAGTAGATTGGTGGCTAGATATGATGAATCTGGCAGTGTAGCTGACCTCCCTCGATCTGGTCGCCCAGCACAAGCAACGAAACCAAATTAAATATTCTTCTAGAAAGTGAGGAAAACCACCATCTTTCGACAAGGCAGTTGGCTTTAAATCATAACGTGAGTCAAACTTCTGTTGTACGCCTACTGAAAAAAGAAAAATACCATCCATACAAAGTGCAATTAATCCACGAATTGAATGAGGACGATCCAGATCGGCGCTTACAGTTTTGTGAACAGTTGATGACCTTGTGCGATGAAAACCTAAATTTTTTAAAGAACATTGTTTTTTCTGATGAAGCTACATTTTCTTTAATGGGGACTGTACATCGGCATAACTGTAGGTATTAGTCTCGCGAAAATCCTCATTGGACTCAAGAAGCCCATACACGACGAGCGATGAGGCAAAGTAAACGTGTGGGCAGGTATGATTGGTGATCGTTTATTGGAACCTTTTTTTGAAGAATATCTTACGGCCGCAAGACATTTACAGTTTTTGTGAGTTGAGTTAGTGCCAGCCTTAGCAGTTATGTTTCCAAACAATGAAGATAAAGATATTCCTGCTGGAAACGTCTGGCTTCAGCAAGACGGGGCCTCACCTCATTTTGACATAGCACTGCGTCAGTTTTTAGATGACACTTTTGCTGGAAGGTGGATAGGTCGTCGAGGTCCGATTGAGTGGCCCTCGCGTTCACCGGATTTATCCACCTTAGACTTTTTTCTTTGAGGTTACTTAAAGTCAAGGATGTATTTTAACAGACCGGATACCATAGAAGAATTGAAAGAGAGAATTGGCTTCGAAATTAGACTAATTGCCCATGAGATGATTCAGAACAGCGTGCAAAGTGTCTACACCCGTCTTGGTCAAGTCCAAATGGTTGGAGGGTCGTAATTTGAGCAATGGAGATGATTTTTTTTCTCACAATTACTTATGTAAGGTATCAATCAATAGAAATATTTTTTTCCAAAAGAATGGCTTAGGTAATATCTTTCTTTTTCATATCACGAGAAAGCTAAAGGAATATACCACCAAAAACAGTAAACAAAAATGTCTGTTTCCAATAAAAAAAAATGATGATGACGTCATAACTCAAAAACCAATGACGTCATAAATTTTGGTATAGTAACAAAATGTAGCATTTACAAAACTAGAATCGACCTCTTCGAGGATTTTTTTTGACAAATGACACATACCAAATACCGGGGGTGAGTCACGAATTGCGCTCGCCCCGATATTTCCTAAAATATTTGGAATAGAAAATTGAAATTAGGAGGCCTTATTACAACACTAAAATGCCATCTTTTCAATAAAAAAATCAAGTTTGGTGCACATGCGGTTTGACCGGAAATGCCCACAACTTTCGATTTTTAAATGGAACACCCTATATATTTTTACATTTTTGGAATCTAGAGGAAATTTTGAATACAATACATCCATTTTGGTCACTTTTTGATAAACATTAAAAATTTTATTAAAAAATCTATTTCTGAATCCAGAGTGCTGTGGTGCCCAAAATATATTTTAGTTTATGTGCTACGTTACTATAAAAATAAAAAGAGCAATATTATTGCATTACTTAATTCTCTAGAGCCGTTTAAAATTTTTAAATGTGATTTTTACCTACTAACTAGGTTTTTTAAATGGGAATTTAATCGTTCACCAACATTTTTAAATACCTCATTTTCATACGAATCTAATGATACCAAAATTTTGAAAATCCGCTCAGAAATATTTGAGATTTCAGTCAAAATACAGTACAACCAAGCATTCAGAAACATGCGGCTAATAGATAATAGATTAGTGTGCTTTGGAAACTAAAATGGCACATTTCTGTGTAAATCTGGTAACCTAATAACATTGGAAAAATCATAGTAGCCATTGAATGTAATAAAACAATATCAGCTGTCAGACAGACTCGTGTAGTTATAGGCAATCTTGAGCTATCAAACATTTAATAATTGTGAGCGCAAAGAACGTTACAATTAAGTTTAGCATAGGTATGTGGAGGTAAACACAATTACATCCACAAGGACATTTGCAATAGAATGCGACATCAGTTCGGTATTCAGAATTTTATTTAAATGAACATAAATATCGGGCCTATAAATAAATAAAAATCAATTCCGTTTGAACAATTAAACTTAAACTAGTTAACAGTAGGTATCTTTAAAATAATTAATATAATTAAACCATAAATTGACATTTATAGATATTGTTCAAAATGTCCACCATTTTTTTCTATACACAATTCGGCTCTGCGTACAGTTGTTTGAATGGCTCTACGCCTCTAGAGAATTAAGTAATGCAGTCATATTGCTCTTTTTATTTTTATAGTAACGTAGCACACAAACTAAAATATATTTTGGGCACCACAGCACTCTGGATTCAGAAATAGATTTTTTAATAAAATGTTTAATGTTTATCAAAAAGTGACCAAAATAGATGTACTGTATTCAAAATTTCCTATAGATTCCAAAAATGTAAAAATATATAGGGAGTTCCATTTAAAAATCGAAAGTTGTGGACATTTCCGGTCAAACCGGATGTGCACCAAACTTGAGTTTTTATTGAAAAGATGGCATTTTAGTCGTGTAATAAGGCCTCCAAATTTCAATTTTCTATTCCAAATATTTTAGGAAATATCGGGGCGAGCGCAATTCGTGACTCACCCGGTATATGAATTTTCTGCGTTTCTTTAGGTTCACACTGTATTTGTTCAATCATAGGCAAAAACTGGTGTTGAGCTGAGCACCCCTCTTTAACCTGCTTCGATTTCGCTGTTTGTGACGATGCGCGCGTCTTATGTCCGTGTTATTGTTTTATTACAAGAGCCAGTGACACTCAAAAGTTCCTTGCATGTAAACAGGTAATAATCATTCTTATAGGCCGATTCAGAAAGTTATCAAGATACTCTGTAGAAAATTATACAGTGTTCCCTATCAACGTTTCCTTGTAGTGGGGATAATTCAAAAGTCTACTTTTTATACAAACACCAACTGATAGGCATTTGTGAAATATCTTCAAGTAAGGAAGTAAGGAAATACAAGAATTTCGGTAAAATTGCCTACTTTCTATACAGGAGTGATTTCATATAGAAGCCGAAAGAAAAAAGTTAAAAATTATGTCATACCCCAACCACTTGAAATTGGTGTCATTTTGTAGGATTTATTATCCTCTTACACCAAATCAGGAGCCTGTGTCTGCCCGATCAGTTAACTCTTTGATTCTTTATTTAAATAATCCCCACTACAAGGAAACGCTGATAGGGAACACTTTATAATTATCAACAGAGTATCTCGATAAATCGGCCTATAGGCCGATGACTATCAGTTTACATGCAAGAAATTTTTGGGTGTCACTGGCTCGTGGAATATTTTGCTTGAGTACATATAAGAGAGCGTCAGCTGTTTTTCAATTTCGAGTGTATATAATTTTATTAGGATTATTAATTAAATATTTGTGTTTAAGTATAAGATATTTCGTACGTAATTAAATATGTGCTAAAAATTAGTATTTGAAAATTAATTGAATACAAACTGCATTGTACACGTGTGTTGAAGGTTATATGATTATAACAAGACTTTATACAATTCTTAAATTATTATCGAGCTTTACAAAAGTATGAATACAATATGTCAATATATGGATATAAAATACTTCCTACATTAAAATAATCATATATTAGATGTGCGAAACATTATTGCCAAACTAAATAAATATTTACATTAAAGCAGTTTATGCAAAAAACTTAAGAAATATTTTTATTTTTTATTTGCAAAGCTATTTAATTAATCGTTAATGAAGAATATGATTGCTAATGTTATTATTGTATTATTTAAGTTGTTTTTTTATTACCATGTACACAAAAAGAATTAATTAATTAATAATTAAACAATTGTTACTAATTTTAATGATCTGTTAAAAATATTTGCCAAAATACATTATTTTAAAACGCATTTACGAGAATTACCGTTTGGTCTATATTATCTAATTATGATGAGCTTCAGGTCTGAGCTGATGCTTTACTCTTGAAAACATTTTTTGTATTTCATTATACCAGGTGGCTCAGCCGATAGGGACACTCTTGTAACTTTTGAATGGGAGAATGGGTTTTTTCACATTTGGTGTGGTCATATGGGATGAAGTTTCCTATTATGTGATGTAAAGAACCAAAATGTTTATGTGCAAATTAAATTAAACAATAAAAAGTAAATTAGGAAAGTAGTTAGGTAACTACGCTACATATATTCCCTCTTGAAAAAAAAAATAATAAATCAATCAATCTCAAACGTACCCTTTTAGCCACCAATGAAGCGAGTTGACCCGTAACGTTAGCCAATAAATAAGCTGGTTTAATTCTGTCAATATTGACAGTCATTTGTTTTCCCCGCCTAAGGATGGTGATAACTTTATCTGTACGCGAAATTACTTCCTATGGTCCTTTAAACAAAGGCGAGAAAGCAGGTGTAATACGTGCTTTTCGAAGAAACACAAAGGACCTCGCACGGAACATATGGAAATTGGCCCCCGGTTAAAGTGTTTGATACTCGGGGATATTATCCAAATATCGATGTTGATCAAAAGTCTCTATGGGCTCAAGGTCGGAAATTGGACGGTTTTCCAGATATCGGGGGTGTAAAGGGGGATGCTCATTTCTTGTGGGAAGTGGCCCCCGCTCCAGTAAAATTCGCTGGAATCGACATATGTTATTCCTCTTGACCTGATAAAAATTCTCAGGGGCACAAGTTTGAAAAATGGACAGTTTTCTAGATATGGGGGGTGCAAAGCTCATTTCCTTTATAGGAAGTGACCCCCAGTGAAATTCACTGGAATCTACATATGTTGTTCCTCTCGACCTCCTGATCAAAATTTCTCATGGGCACAAGGCCGGTACATGCACAGTTTTCCAGATATCGGGGATTGCAAAGTCGACTTTGAACCCCCGATATCGAAAAAATTGTGCATTTACCGACCTTGTGTCTATGAGAACTTTTGATCAAGAGGTCGAGAGGAACAACATATGTCGATTCCAGTGAAATTCACTGGCGGTCACTTCCTATAGAAAATGAGCACCCCCCTTTGCACCTCCCATATCTAGAAAACTGTTTATTTTCCATACTTGTGCCCTGAGATTTTTTGATCAGGAGGTAGAGAGGAATGACATATATCGATTCCAGCGAATTTTACTGGAGCGGGGGCCACTTCCCACAAGAAATGAGCATCCCCCTTTACACCCCCGATATCTGGAAAACCGTCCAATTTCCGACCTTGAGCCCATAGAGACTTTTGATCAACATCGATATTTGGATAATATCCCCGAGTATCAAACACTTTAACCGGGGGCCAATTTCCATATGTTCCGTGCGGGGTCCTTTGCAAGTATTAACATCAGGACTTACGAATGATTTTTGAAAAATATGATATTTAGGATTTGTAAAATCTAAATTGTCAAACATGTCATGTAATTTATCAATAAAATAAGAAACGTTTGACCAAACACCAGCTCCGCAGTCGAAAATTATAGGGAGTTCTGCAACCCAATTAACCGAATTTGCTCTTGCTAGTAAAGTAGTTTTTAATGTCCGATGGAATCGTTCAACATTACTCTTGAAAATTCGTGAAATAATTTTTATTCAAATTGCACTCCTTGGTCAGTAGTGATATGTACTGGAACGCCAAAAAGACAGACGTAATTTTGAAACAATACTCTGGCTACCGTTTCGACAGCGCAATCTAAAATGGGGTAAGCTTCAGGCCAGCGCGTAAAACATTCAACCACCGTGAGAATGGAAGAATAACCCTCCGAAGAAGGTAGTGGCCATACAAGGTCTATATGGATGTGTTCAAAACGACCCTTAGGCACATCAAAATCACCTATTGGAGTCTTTGTATGCCGATTTACCTTCGCGGTTTGACAATTCACGCAAGTTTTTGTCCATAATGTGTAGTTGAAAATAATTTTGTCCCATTAGAGAACCACAAAAAGTGTTGCTATAAATAACATATTTTTACTTGATTGTACTTGAACATGCAGCCATCTGCTATTGAAAATACTGAACAAATATTGAATATTAAACATTAATATTTGTCTTTAAAAACTCGAAATTAAATGTTGAGTACATTGTAGCTCGTAAAGATTGTTTCTTGATAGTGCGTCATTTAATTCAGAAGATTCGTTCAAAATTCTAAACAACATTCAATGGAAAATCATCTAAAATAGATTAACCAATAAATCACAACACAATTGAAACTGGCAATTACGATTTATAGTTCGATATTGATAGTCTAGCTCGATCAAGTGTAATTATTTACTGTTTGTTAAATTGAACATATGTACTTCACTGTAAATCATACTCAGTGGTCGCTCTAGACGGTGGGCATAGAGGGCGGCCGCCCAGGGCGCCATAATTGTAACGGCGTATAATAAAATAGTAGTAATTCTATCGAGATAAGTATTCTATCGTAAGGAGTACCCTCCCCGCTCATCGAAAATGTTATGGTGAGGAATATCTTTCCCCTGCTTGTAAGGCAGGGAGGGAGGCAACAAAATATAATTTTCGCCCAGGGCGGCAAAAGAGCTAGAGCGGCCCCCGATCGCATTTATATGACGAAGTTCACTTTGCTTAGAGTAAGAAGTAATAATTCATCATTATTTTATTTATTCTGAAGTTCTACCATTTCAAATTAAAATTACTTTTACCTTAGAAAAATTAATGTATCTTCATTGTGTCTGAAAATGTCCGATCTATTAAAAAATAGTAGTCAAATCATCTTAGACATCCTCCAATGGAATAATCTCACTCAGCGGAATTTGATACTATTCTCTGAATATGTTGAATATGTTCTCATGATAGGAAAGACGATTATCAACCCAAACATTTTTATGATATAGTTGTTTGAAGAATTCCTGCCAATAGCTTTTGTACTGACGTACTAACTTAAGATTGAGACTTGATTGGTTTTAGTTCAACAGTATGGCCAATATTCGTAATTTTGGAATTTTGTAATTATATCCTCTAATTTACTAATTCTATGAAGAAAAGAGAGGTAATTGAACGTAGAAAGAAAATTATGATAGATATAGAGTGTACTTGAAATAGCAGGTAGACTCTAGGATGTCGTGGAGGTACCTTACAAGTTGGTATGAAATGGTCACTGAAATGTAATAATGATGGTCCATTACAAACGAATAAACATATTTAGCAACATATTCATCATATTAATATCAACAATGTCCAAACTACTGTTTTCAAGATTTAGGCACGAACGCTCAGTATATTATTTATATACTCAAAACATTTGGCTTTGTTCGACATTGCGTAGGCAGTCCTCTTATTCACTTTCTGTTACAATAGCACTTACCAAGTGAACCCTAATAAATATGAACGGAGGAAAGAATAACAATACCACTTTGTTAAATATATTGATGTAATAAAACAACGCTTACAATAGAAATAACACTGTTTGCGTTCTTTACGAGGCTTAATATACACCTACTAATACATAAGCTGATTATATTAAGAATAGTATTTTGTTGATTCCATTTTATTGTTATCTGGCTAGCAGGCAATGCCCGCTATATGGTCATTTAATATTAAGCCTTATGTGGAAAAATAAGATGTAAATTTTTATTCAAGTTTTTATATTGTTCCTCATATCACGTATGGGCGTATCTAAATATTACATATTTTATAAAACAGAACAAAAGAGAAAAAGGGGTGATATTAAAATGGCATTATTATTTCCATTTTAGAATATTGCAAAATTATATCTCAGGGTTACGACTCAAAGAATAAGATAATAAGATATCAGAAGCTCGCAAAAAATATTATCTGAGATTTTCCTTCAGTAACTGCTAGTGGGAACATTAAATATCACAAAACCACAAAAATCAGTTCTGGGGGTGCCGCGCAACCCTCCCAAAAAACCACCTATTCGATGAAAAAAACCTTATTTTACTGATAACTCGTTAACCGTTGAAGATATAAAAAAATTGCTCATTATAAAAAAGAAAGCTTGACTAATTGCCTAAAAAAAAGTCCTGCGCGCGGGGCAATAGAAAAAATGGAATTGC
Organism: Stenurella melanura; assembly: GCA_963583905.1. Lineage (NCBI taxonomy): Eukaryota > Metazoa > Arthropoda > Insecta > Coleoptera > Cerambycidae > Stenurella > Stenurella melanura. The sequence goes on from OY757309.1 coordinate 257,672,386, forward strand.
TCGAAAACCAAACAAGCTAGGAAAAAAAAATCAAAATGGGTTTTAAAGGGGATATAAAATACTCTCTTGTGTTTCCATTTTTGATGGCTATTCATATTTATTAGTCTATAAAAATAACAATATAATATAGTTATGTTTTGATTTTTTGTGCATCTAACTATTTACAGGCCCATAAAAAATAATTGAGTTTAATATAAGTTATAAATACATTATCTTTTAGTTCAAGGTAGTGCTTCAATGCAGAAAAGTTAGGAATAAAAATATTCACATTTACAAATTTACCAGCATGTTGAAGTTAGCCCAAAAAGAATCCAAAAAAGGCTGCATATTCAATTTTTTTATGATGTTTTTTATGCAATTTTTTAACTATTAAATGATTAGAAAAAATAGTTATATGGTAGATAAACTCAAAAAAAAAAATTGAGCTAAATTTTCAAGATGTTCTTTTTTTAACAATAAAACATTGGCCAAAATTTGGCTAATTTCAATATGCTGGTAAATTTGTAAATGTGAATATGTCTATTCCTAACTTTTTCTTCATTGAAGTACTACCTTGAACTAAAAGATAATGCATTCATAACCTATATTAAAGTCAGTTATTTTTTTTGGGACTGTGAATAGTTAAAAGCGCAAAAAATCAAGAGGTAACTATACTATATTGTTATTATTATATACTAATAGATATCAATAGCCATAAAAAATGGAAACACAAGAGAGTATTTTATATCCCCTTTAAAACCCGTTTTGATTTTTCTTCCTAGCTTGTTTGGTTTTCGAGCAATTCAACATTTTCTATAGACCGCACGTAAAAAATTTCAAATAAAGAAAAATTCATACGCATTTAAAACACAAATGTTGCAATTTTTTTTCGATAGCGATTTTCTCTAAAATCATGGTATACAAGAAAATTACAAGAGGCCTTATTTATTACTCCTCCAAGTCTTCTGTTTCTGAATTTAGCAATGTGTACCTTCTGCCCGTTTGCGTTCACTTTGTTTGTTTGTCAAGACATACATGCATTCACTCACCGCCGGGAGCTTTCTTTTTAATTAACCGTTCCACAGGTAAATATTCATTTACGGTGGAAGTGCCCTATCTCGAGATAAAATATTTCTATGGCGGGTTGGTTATGAGAAAGAGGCCCGAGAGAATATTTTGCATACCCTGTATGTTAGTTTGTTTCTACAGTAATTACCTTCAGCTGCCGCTTTCTAATTCCGGGTATTTTCTATTTCATTAGCTATGTTTAATATCTTTTCATTTTTACTTTCAAATTTTTCTCTGTTGTGTACTAAACTGTCCTGTGACAAGGATTGATAAACGAATAAATAGAACTTTAAATAGCTAAAAATAAAACTTATCTTTCATCCTTTTCTCATGTTACTACTTCCAGTCATTAGATACCAGTCAGTTGCCTTTCAGTGATAGTATATTATATTACCAGATGTTTACTTTAATGCACAACTACTTGAGAAAGGGTGCTTGGTCGTCTTAGCATAGGTATTAGGCACTTACACTTGGTTTATGTGATACGATTTAAAAAGCGCTTTCTTTCGAGAGCGCGTCTTTCAGCACGTCTATACACGAGGCTAGTCCAACGCGGAATCACAAAAAAGTTGCTTACGTTATTAATGAGAAGAAAAATATGTTTCAAAATTCGATTAATTTATTTATTTTAAAAGCCAGAGGGGGCAGAGGTGTAATATCTTGCAGAATAGTTTCTCTTAGTAATGTGATGTCAAGGTAAAAATATCAGCCTAATTTCCAGAGGGGCATCCGGCCCATGCTTACCCTGCTACACTTTTTGAGCGAAAAAAAATAATGTCTGTCTGTCTGTCTGCCTGTCTGTCTGTCTGTCTGTCTGTAACTATTTTTGTCCGCAAGTTTTCTCCGGAACGGTTTAAGATATTGACTTGAAATTTTGTACACATATATTATAACGAGATCTTGAACTGGATTGTCTTTTGAACATATCTGGTGAACGGTTGGGGGGTAAATATGGTAAATAAGGGGAAATAAGCAAAGCAAGCTAGTAAGAATACAAGTACATGAAATTTGGTGATATTCACTTGAAATTTGGTAAACTCAAATCCAAAATATAAGCAGCATTTGCGGCTTCCTTTATTCTTTTTTTACTATTATGTTCGTTTGCGCTCTCGAGGCGGCTCTCTTTGCGATATAATTCCTAACGGTACCGCTTTGGTTATATTTTGCACACAACTTTATACGTATAATGACATCAGGAACTAGATTATATTTTGGAATTATTCCGTTGAAGAGTTGGGAGTTAAATAGGGGTAAATAGGGGAAAATAAGTAAAGCAAGCTGGTATGGGAGTACAGAAACTTTAAATCAGGTGCATGCACTAGAAGCCAAAGCCTCAGATTTTTTCATAATATTTTTCAACCCCCCCACCCCTACTCCAATATTAAAGGGGTTGATAAAATAAAATTGAGATATTCACTTGAAATTTGGTACACGTATATATTATAACGACATCTGGAACTAGATTATATTTGAGATGATTTCGTTGAAGGGTTGGGGGTTAAATAGAGGTAAATATGGGAGAATAAGTAAAGCAAGCCGGTAAGAGTACAGAAATTTGGAATTTGGTGTATATACTAGAAACGACTTAGGTTTGTTTATAATATTTTCCATCCCACCACCCCCCTACTCCCTTATTAAAAAAGTTGATAAAATTAAATTGAGATTTTCACTTGAAATTTGGTACACGTATATATTATAACGACATATGAACCTAGATTATATTTTAACATTATTCTGTTGAAGGAGTGGGCGGTAAGTAGGGGTAAATAAGGAAAAATAAGTAAAGCAAGCTGTAAGAGTACAGAAACTTGGGATTTGGTGTATATACTAGAAACCAAGGCCTCAGATTTCTTTCTAACATGGATGAAAAATCTGAATGTGGAAGTAGTAATTCCTTAGACAGCGGTTTTCTATGTTTTTATCGATTTCCAACACGAAATGTCCCAATAACTTTTTTGTTAAAATTAATATTTTCATTTTTATTAATTTTTAAAAATTGAAAAATCAAATTTCTCGTTTTTGGATGCTCTAAAAGTATAAGCAAAAATATTTCTTTACAACACATATTTCTTTAGACTATCTTTAAATGTTACATATGAACTTCCAAAAAATAGAATTGGCGATTTTTTTGTCAAAATTTTAATTCATGTCAAAGAAAAGTTGTCATGGGTTTTAACGCGTAGGTAATTGATTGCACTCAGCTTATATTTAAAAAGTGTGGATTGGATTTACAAAATTTTAATGCTACTAGATTTCTACAAGTAACGAATTAATTATTACGATCATGTGAGTTTATCATTTTATTAATGATGTAGAATCAAAATCAGAATATTTTTGGGCAACACGGTACTCTGGATTTAAAAATAAATTTGTCAATGTAATTAAAAACGTTTGCTCAAAATGGGCATGCCGTATTCGAAATTCTCTCTAGATTCCAGTAAAACTATCAAGGGGTGTCCATTTGAAATACTAAAGTTGAATTCTCAAAGTTAAACCGGAAGGGCGAAGATTTCTGGCGATACAATTTTTTACCTCGATTGCAATTTCAAAGAGCGCGAGAGGGAGTGAAGTAGTGCAGAAACTAGAGAATTATTGCATTCGAGGTGTATCACTAGAATGGTTTAGGAGTAGAAAACATCAAATCTAATCAAATGGAACTTACAGTAGGTGTGCCACAAGGGTCTGTCCTTGGACCAGTACTGTACATAATTTATGTTAACAACTTTTGTAGTACAGATTCCATTCATTTTTCTGATGATACTTCTTTACTTATCACAGCCCGAAGAACGGCTGATTTAATCTCAAAAGCAAACGAACAATTAGGCAGTGGTCACGACTGGATTACCGAAAACAGCCTCATGCTAAATATTAATAAATCTGTATTTATTCATTTTAATACTAGTAAAATTAATGATAATCAGAGCCTCTTAATAAAGTCTAATGAAGGATCCATTCGATAAGTTCCACACACGAAATTCTTAGGGTTGCACATTAGTGAGAACTGTACTTGGGCTGTACACATAAACGAAGTTTGTAAAAAAATAGCTTCAATATGTTATTGTATAAGTCAATTACGGAGGATAATTAGTAAATCAGTATTAATTACTTACATATTATTACGCATATTTCGAGTCGACTACTAGTTACGCCGTAATTACTTGGGGTTCTTTATCAGATATGTTAAGAGTATTTAAATTGCAGAAGAGAACTGTGCGTTTAATAGCGGGAGTAATCAGGCGAGCTAGTTGTAGAGATATTTACAAACAATATGAAATACTTACGCTACCCTGTTTATTCCTCCTTAGTCTTTTAATATATGCCAAATCACAGTTAAATAATAATGCTATTAATGTAAATCATTCATATAACACTCGAAATATTCACACACTAGAAATTCCGTATCACAGGCTAACATTATATGAATATAGCCCAGAATATCTAACAATCAAAGTATACAATAAACTACTGAATTCTAAAGTCTATTGACGAGAAACGTTTTAAAATAAAAATAAAGCATTTATTGAAAACCAAAGTATACTATTCTACTAACGAGTACCCTAATGATATTTTGTAATTTTTACATTTTGTATAATTCCATTTTAACTTTTATCTATGTGTTGTATATTTTAATAATTTTTAATTACTTTTATTTGTTTGTATTGACACTATACAATTATATTTAATCTGATGATTCAGATATTATCTTGACTTGTCCTATATCATGTAAATGATCGTTTGGATAAATAAATAATAATAATAATTTTTTTTTCGGTTTCACCGTTGCCGGACTCACTGTAAACAATAATTTTCCAATTATTTGACTAATAAATAAACCAGTGTGTGGAATCGCTACTAGAATTTTAATAAGAAATTGCCGATTTTTACTTGGGGGTGGTTCCACCTCCCCAATGAACGAATAACAAAACCGTTTTTTTCAAGAAGTTTTTTTAGAATTCGTTATTAATTTTGATTGACGTATATCTTTTTTCCTGAAACTTAAAAGTTAATAAAAAACTGTTAGGAAACCAGCTTTAATGGCATTAAGTTAATATTCTTAGCTTCTACACTTTTCCACTTTTCCACCTGTTTCCAAGTTAATGATTTAAGAATATTAATTTAAGTGTCTAGAGTGGAAATTGTTTAGATTTGATAAACTACATTTCATAAACCGTTCGCTTTTGCCGGTTGTGCCTACTGACTTTAGTTCAAGAGGACAAAATCTACTACTTTTCAAAAAAGTATACAATTTCACCGGAAGCCAATTTTCCATAAGAATGGCGCCGGGTCATTTCAGTTACGATTTTTTAAGTCATTCACACGACAAGCAGAGGGACATACAGATAGGCACACATCATTGGAAAAATGATCATATTGGCATGTTTGTTGCATGGAAAAATAACTAACGATTGAACGCTTTCTTATTTTGGCAAAGGAAATTTAAGAAATCTTGAAACGTAATTCTGATACATATTCAATTTTCGCGTGTTTAATAATAATCATAGTCCAAAATTTGCAAATACCTGTTAAGTACCAAATCCGTTGACCACAAAGCACTACGAAAGTCATGAGCTGACCACACCTCTATTTTTTTCACAACTAATCTATCATTAAAATTTCTGCGTTAATTGATTACAGCCTAAGGTATTTTAATATTACTTCAAGTATGTGAACCTCTCGGATTGATCGTAATACTTACATATTATCGTTAATTTCATTGACAGACACACACCGAGGCAAATATGTGCTACTACTGTTACTGTTAACTCACCTAAAACACACACGGCAACCGTGGTTATCAGGCTGAAGCCGCATTTTGATGAGAAGCGCATCTTAGTTTGTTAATAACTAACTCTGTACACGAAAGAAGCAACTAATAATCCCATATAATAATTCCTGGAGGCGCACTCGCTTGAGAAGCAGAAATTCACACTGAACTAGTCTACTCGAAGCTGCGAAGAATTTTAATAGGAGGTGACTGAATTAAATAGACGCCAGCGTGAAGTACTTTACAATGGGAATTACATTTTAAGCACACGTGGTACAAATATGTAATATTATATAATTGCCGAAGTGATACTTTGGCAATAGGACTGTAGTGTTTAAGAATGGCCGATTTAAATGGGCGTCTGTAAGAGATTCGGTTCGCAAACATTCTCTTGTATTTCACTGAGAGCAAATAAATATAAAATGCATTATGTACTGGGCCAATTAACAAACAACATAATGAAGAAAGGTAGCTTAATGTACCTTTCCGAAGCAAACCTCTTACCGTTCCAGACGCTGTCCATCATGCAACCATTTTAGCCAAACCTCTCTTTTATTTATTTAATTACATTTAACGGTAAAAACTCCAATAGACAAAAGAGAAATAACTTGAATATAAAATGCAATAAGATATGTACAATCAGATTTATAAGAGTCGCATAAATATATACAGGGTGTAATTAGTTTCATGTCATTAAAAAAACTGGTAATAGGGACCGAGCTAACAAACAAAAAACCTACTTTTTTCTCTAGGGGCACTTTGAAAAAAAACCTGACCTAGGTGGAACATTTGAATGTTAAGGTAGGAAACATTTGAGAACCACTGTTTTTTAAGGTCAATGGATGTTATAGTTCCGAATATTAGAAATAATAAAAAACTGTAATACCCTACTTGTGTTCCGACTGGAAGAAGTGAGGCAGTTTGATGGGATTATTTGTACCGAACTTTTTATACCACTAATCATGAATATGTAAATAATTCCTTCTCTTTCGGCACAACGCAAGCATAGCATGGCCGCAGGAGTTTAAATAGGATTTGTTTACATGTGTTTTTTAATTTGGAACAAAGTTATTGTAGCTTTTATTGTTGTTTATAAGAATTTATAAAATTTAAAAGTGGTTTATTAACATTTGTAACATTGTGTTAAAAACTTAAAAAATTTGTTATTATTTTATGAAATTGGAAAACGAACAGTTAGACGTCCGAGATAGGCTAACAGAAACTAGTTGTGTATTTTAAGTTAGGAAATATCTGATTTTTTAACGAATTGAGCCATAATTTTTCCCAATCAGGTATCGAAAACTAAAAATCGAGGCTTTGGTCTCTATGAAAATCAATGTAAACAATAATAAACAGATCAAAACAAGACAGCGAATACTACCTAATAATAATAATAATAATAATAATAATAATAATAATAATCATATCTTTAATGCCCAATAGGTAACACCCAATAACTGAAAAATTCTTTTGAATTTTTCTTAAAAATTGTTCGAAATGACCTCCATATCCACGTATACACATTTCGGCACGCCGAACTAAGGACATACGCACTCCGTTCAACACATTTGGCAATGTAGGATAATTTTTTATGGTATCTATGCACATTAAAATACTTTTTAAAAGTGAATTATTTATTATTTGTTTGCTTATAGTAATGAAACATATATTCTTTATAGATTTTGCAAACAGTGGAAAGAAAAGCTATCTATGAGAACTAAAGGAAAAACTATATATATAAATATTAATGAAATCTTTGCATTCTTTCGATAACCTGACTTCTGGTTATGCTACCAAGTGAAAATTCTTATCAGCCATTCTCATTTTAACACTAGCATCCAACCTAGTCCCCTAGTGTTAAAATGAGAATGGCTGATAAGAATTTTCACTTGGTAGCATAACCAGAAGTTATGCTACCAAAGCCAGACTAAAATGGACTGGCGCGCCATCGTGCAAATATCACATCCTTCTGCGCGTAGCCAAGGGTACATCTTCTAACAAATTTGGCCATGTTTGTTGCAAAAAATTTAAGTATACATCACCATTTAATCTAGCGGGTAATTGTATATGTCCAATTATTTCATTACCGCAAATTCCTGCCCACAAATTAACGCTGAACCGTCGTTCTTATTACACGTGGATTTTCGTCTGCCCAATAGTGCATATTTTTAAAACTAAACACTCTTCTGGTAAAACACGACTCATCGGAGAAACACAGAACGTTTAAAAAAATCCTCGTTTGTAGCAGGTTTTCTTAAAATCCATCTACAAAATTGGATTCGCTCTGCAAAATCTTGAGGTTCTAGTGCTTGGACACGTTGATAGTGATAGGGATGTAAGTTCATATCTCTCAATGTATTCCATACCACAGAATTGGATACTCCCACACGGTTCGCGATATCGCGGGTGCTTAAAGTTGGATCCTCTTCTACAAGTTCCAAAATTTGAAGCTCTGTGTCAATTACCCTTTCTTCGTGTTATGGACCTCGTTCTCCTCCATGTCCATGTCCACGACTTGTTTCTCGAAGACGCTGGTGAATACTAACAAATGTACGAGCACAAGGATGACGTCCATTAGAGAACCTTAAAGGATAAAGCTCTTCCGCACCAGCTGCATTTCCACTACTTTCTCCATACACCAAGTGCATATCCGCGAGCTCTGGATAAGTGTAATCTTCCATAATGTCTAAAATCTGCGTATTAAATTACCACACTAAACTGCGAATTAACGTTTTCAATAAAGAAAACAAAAAGAAAAACTTGGTCCAAAATCCAAAAAGTAACACAAAAATCACGAACGGGAAGTAGTGTCTTCCGTAACCAAGTACTAACGACTTGAATGATAAGTCAATAAAATAAATCTTAACATAAGTGGCGCAAAATTCAAAAAGAACAAAAGCAACAGACAAAACCAAGTAAGGACACAAACTAAAATTATTATTTGGGAATATTACAAGGGAGAGTATAGCACGCGTAATAAGATAATTTGGCCGCGAAGAAGCAAAAAACATGGCGGTGTCCTCTGTCGGTCGCTTTTAACTGCTTTGTAGGCATGCTTTTCGATGACCCCCGTCGCGGCGCACCATATTTATTTGCACGAATGTCAGAGTATCATGTGCGACAAGACCCGAGGCAATAAAGCCTACCCCAATGTGCCAGCATTTCTCAACCTATGTTATTAAGTATTTTGGAAATTTTTGTTAATTTTTTTTTCTCCAAAACTATGAGCTTTAGACCCCATGTTATGTAAGCTTTTTTTTGTTTGTCGTGTCTTTCCCTACAACCAGTTTTTTTAATGACATGAAACTAATTATACCCTGTACAATATAATGGAAAATAGAGGAAGGGCTGTTTTTTTTAAACGTGATTAAGCCTTAATTAATATTGCAAAATACAAGAAGCAGAATGAATAAGAAATAGATATTGAAACAGTTTGAACCGAAATTACGACAAAATGTTTTCGATGACGCACAGTGGGCAATATGCCCGAAAACATGGCCAAAACCCTTAGATGTATTTCAATAATGGTGACAATTCGTATATACGGATTATCGAGGTAGCTGATTTCGATTTTGATATATCTAAAGAAAAAATGATACTTGATATACATTTATGTGAAAAACAGAAATAATAGATTTTTTGTAATAGATGGCGCATTATGACGAAATGAAAAGGTGAATACATAACAAAAAATATTATTATACAATTTTATTGCAACTGCTACTCGTCTCGGACGAAGAATCCCTTTCATCATCGCTATTTTGCATTGTTGAATGTTCAAATGTTGGCTCAGTTAATAATTCATCTCTTCGGATGACAAGGATTTCATATTCTTACGGGTAATTTACGTAGGTTCGAAATAGAAGAATCTGACGCCACTATGAGCCTCAAAAAGAACATCTTACAATATATATTTGTAAAATATTTAACACGTTATCTGTACAAAAATATTTTTTGAGGCATTCTTAGTAATGTACTATACTAAACGTAATTGTTTCGTTTGTCAAGAACCATAAGAAAATGGAGCGTATCGTGCGCGAGCTTCAACGCATTCATGCGCCGTGATCGAAACAATTAAATAAATAAAAATGGGGAAACCTCGAGTAACTGATTTTTATAGGCATTATGAAGAAGTCTGTAACGAACACGGGGAAATTGGTTTCAGAGTGGGAAACCGTGGGAGAATTAACTTAATTTTTTTTGTTTACATTTCTTGAAACAGGAACGAATAAAATTCATATTTTACATGGTAAAGATTATTAATAATATAATTTTGATAAATTTCAAATACATAGTTAAAATATGCTGATTCTCAAGAACAGAATCCGTTTTTCAAAATCAAATTCGGACGACTGCAACACGAATACGATTTTGACAGAAGACTTGAGTTTTCTGAAGAAATGGCTCGAATTTGTAATCGTATTTTCATCAACGGGACGTTAAAGTTTAAAACATTTAGAGTCCTGCGGAACGATGTTATTCCTGCTTTGAGAAACGGGGAAGAAGCTTCAGAGAGAGTTTGGTTTCAGCGGGATAGAGCAGCCCCTCATTATGGAATAATAGTCCGAGAATATTTAAATGTAACCTTTCCAGACTGCTGCTGGATTGGAAGAAGAGGTGCTATTGAATCGCCTGCGCGTTCCCCGGATCCATCCCCTCTAGATTATTTTCTCTGGGGGTACCTACGTAAAAAATAAAGTCTATCAAAATAGACCCAATGATCTGGCAGATTTAAGACAAAGAATTCGTGATGAAATAATGCAAATACCCCAACATGTTTTGGTAAATTCAACAAGAGGCTTTGTGGAGAGGCTTTGTTATTGTCAATTAGTGAATGGGAAACACTTTGAACAGTTGCTGTAAGCGAAGCGATTTTCTTTTCTATTTATTCTCTCTCGAATAACTTCACTTTTCATCCCTTATTGTTATTTGTTATATTTGTTTATAAAATTTTGTAGTATTAATGAAATAAAATGATTTCCTTTTTTTCCTCAAAATTTTTCTCATGCAACCGATACAAAATTTTATATGGCTGAGAAGAGAATAAAAACTGTACCAGAAAGTGGGAAAATAATACAGGTCGCCATTTGAAAAAGAATTCGATGACGTCATATCTCAAAAACCGCTGACGCAAAAATAAATTAGAGGGCACCCAAATATGCGCAAATATAAAAATCGCTACACCCGTTCAAGCATTTTTTCAGGAAACTTCTACAGGCAGATCTATAGCGATTATTCCGTACTTTTGCCCAACCCTGTATATGCATGTACGTTCAAATCTGGTAATTGAATTTTTGACCACTTCCCGATATCCAATCATGCTGAAATTTTGCACACATCTTTGGTTCTGAAGACAATACAATACAGTATATTCAATATTCTGGTAGATCCAATATGGCGGCCACCACAAAATGGCGGATAACCTTTTTCTTGACAACTCTCTCGGCATGGGTATCAAATGAAAGGGCATATAAATTGGAATATAATGAGCTGTATGACATCATCCTAAATCCACTATGGCGGCAGGCACAAAATGGCGGATTACCTATTTTTTTACAATCCCTTGATATATTAAATGAAAGTGTGTCTAAAGTAGAATACAATAAGCTGTGTGATATTATTTAAATTCAATATGGCAGCTGACACAAAATGGCGGATTACCTATTTCTTTACTACCTCCTTGATATGGGTATCAAATGAAAGAGTCTGACAAGGGGTAACGAAGTGATGGCGTTTGAATAAAAAATGAGGCAGACGAGAAACCAAAAAGTAAAAAATAAATACATAGAATAAAATAATATACATAATTTTTTTTAAAACAATGGTTTTTTTTTAAAACCAAATTGCACTAAAAAATAGAAAATAATTTTTATTCAGTGATTAAATTACAAAATGATGTTGAAAAGGAAAACCATTGGACGTTCATAAAGTATTGTCATTGTTTTTAAAATTTGTATTTATTTATTTATTTTAGATTTAATTATTATTACTGTTTATTCAATAGACGCTAAGAATGGTTGCTAAATATCTCCACATCTTCCTATCTGAAAAAAAAGTTACTTACTATTAACGTTACCATAAGAACTAACAAGATAGGTACTTACAATGGGAAAATACTCTACTACGTTATTTATTTCAGAGATCATTTTCCTTTTCTCTGTCAAAATGTATAATACAATAGAAAACAACTTGAAAATATATAAATTAAGCACGTTTTGACGTAATTGTATTGAGATGTAATACATATTTCGTAGTTTATTTACCATTTGTTTTCATCCTTTTCTTTTCTCACATTGTCTTCAATCCTCGCGTACATATTCCTTCCTTTTCGCGGTCTTACTATTTGTGTACGTCTTTACAAAATGACCTGATAGATCCCTGATAGTGTCCTTATTTTATTCAATGGTTTTCTTTAGCTCGAAATGTTGTGTGTATCTATATATGTATGTTCAAATCTGGTGATCGAATTTTTTACTACTTTCCGATATCCAATTATGCTGAAATCTTAGTTTTGAAGACAATATTATGGTAGATCCAATATGGTGGCCACCACAAAACGGCGGATTATCTTTTTCTTGCCAACCCCCTCGACATGGGTATCAAATGAAAGGGAATATAAATTAGAATACAATAAGTTGTGTGACGTCATTCTAAATCCAATATAGCGGCTGGTACAAAATGGCGGATCACTAATTTTTTTGTATAACCTCCTCGGCATGCGTATCAAGTGAAGGGTGTGACAAGTAGAATACAATAAGCTGTGTGACGTTATTCTAAATCCAATTTGGTGGCAGACACAAAATGGCTGATTACCTATTGGTATGGGTTATTAAATGAAAGAGTTTGACAAGAGTAAACGAAATGATGACGTTTCAGTAAAAAATGAGGCAGACGGGAAACTAAAATAAATAAACATATTTTTTTAAACAACGGTTTTCTTTTAAAACTGAATCACATTAAAAAGTAGAAAGTAATGTTTATTCAATGATTAAATTACAAAATGATGAGGAAAAAGAAAACCATTTGGCGTTCATGACGTTTTATCACAATGCTAATTCTTTATAAAAGTAGTATATTATATTTAGTGTGCGTCCAGTGGTTTTCTTTTTCATCATCATTTTGTAATTTAATCACCAAATAACAGTGATTTATTGTATAAGTGATTAGGTAGCGTTTTATTCACGCAAGAAAGTTTAAACTCGAGAACGAAGTTCGAGGAAAGAAAAACGGGGGGTAATAACAATAAATGAGGAAGTTCTGTTATCGTATGTTTTAAATTTGAAGAAGTATGCAGCAGTTTCATCCATGTGGTCGAAGTATTCGATGCTGAAGGCCGCGATAAAGGTCAATAACAACATAGACATTGGAAAATATAGTAAGCTCATTGCCTATGTGAAGAGTGAGTCGAGAGGGTACAAAGCGAAGAAAGCTGCGGTATTGGAAAGAGCACACGTGGAAGAATTTTTGACAAGGGCTTGCGATAAAGAATATTTGATGATTAAGGTAATATCTCTTAACATTTTAGACATTGTAGATAATAAACTTTGAAATATTTTAGGTTGCACTAATAATGGGGGTGTCTGATGCCTGTCGTTGCTGTGAATTGACGAATTTGAACATTAATGATGTAGAATACAGGGCGCATATCTGCTTGTTTCTATACCAGATACCAAGACCGGCGTCTCCCGAAAATTCACAATTATGGAAGAAGAATTCTCAATCAATACTGTGGAGACGTGTAGAAAATACATGTCCTTAAGTCCGAAGAAGTTATCCAACGACAGATTCTCTTTACGATACACTAATCAAAAATGTACTTCACAACCTGTTGGAATCAACAATTTCTCGAAAGTTCCTTCAAGAGTTGCTTAATTTTTTAATCTGGCAAACGCAGAAGCTTATAGCGGCCATTGCATGAGGCCCACTTCAACAACTTTACTGGCTAATAAAGGTGCTGACCTCACAACAATTAAACGACATGGTGCGTGGAGAAGTTCCGCTATAGCAGAAAGTTATATTGAGGATTCTATATCCAATAAGCTTGATATCGCAAGAAAAATCCAAGATACTCCTGGTACTAGTCGTTCCTTACAAGAGGAGACATCGATTGTTTCTACAGATTTATCAAAAACTTCGACAAGCACTATGCGTTCTGAAACCGATGACAACTGTTTGTTATTAATGGAAACGAAGTGAAATATGGTAAAACAAATAAGGAAGTGTCTATTAATATAATTGTTAATATTAATAAAAATTAAATAAAATGTGATTTAAGATTGTATTTTTTATTACACATTATTCCACTAGTGGAATAAAGTAATTTCATTATTCCACTAGTGGATAAAGTGGTACTTTATATGCTTCATAAGTGTGGATAAAACTCTAATTATGATGTGATTGTGGATAAAAATTGTTTTCTACTTTTTAGTGCAATTCAGTTTTGAAAGAAAACCATTGTTTAAAAACATGTTTTGTTATTTATTTATCTCAGAGTCCGTCCGTGATCGGTAGTATAGGTTAGGTTATATAAAATAATTTAGGATATAATTAGTGAATTAACACGTATATATTTACTTTGTTTCTTGCTGCATCGATGTAAATCGCGATGCAACAAAAAATCTTTACTTTCGTAGTAACTATGATTTATAAGTTCAAACACTTTATTAAACATATATCATTTAGTTGGTAATTGTGTTACCAATTTATTATTTTTTTTATACACTCTTTTTCCATATTTCATTTCATTACGCCCTTGTGTATTAGTTCTATTATTATTATTAGTATTACTTTTTAGTATTGAAAATACTACCGGGCACATGATATAGGACATAGGACCCATCTTACGAAAAACGTATCGAGAGCGACAGATCTGTCTAGGCCGCTGCGCCGGCCTTGTAGTAGAGTAACAAGCTGCCTCTATTGTGTTATTACGTTTGCTTAAAATCTACGACCTATTTTAAACGATGCTCCATCAAAAGAGAAGAAGATTTGACTTGGTCGTGGAAAAATCGCCCTGTACAGGGGGTTAGAGGGGGCGATTTTCCGAAAAAGCCAAAAAAAAATTTGTTGTATATTTGAAATTTACAGCACGTCAGCTTTGTTTTCACGTAATATTACGTGCATATCTTAATACTTAATATTTTTTTCTAATTATTCAATATTGTCTGCGCTATGCTTTCTTATGGAGCGCCTTAATGAATTAACGCTTGCCCTGAAACGTATCAATTCACAAATCCTCATCATAACTCGAAGCGTGTTCATTTTTTGAAAAATGCCCCTGAAGTAAACGTTGTACGCTTGTTATCGAGGATTTAGTTGGTTTTTTCAAATTTATAATAGGATTTACCGTTTGATTTGTGGGAATTTTTTTGTGGTCCGTTGTCGAATCTCGCCGACCCGATCACGGACATGCGAGGAAGGTTCATAATTACCGAACACCCCTGCTATACTCGTCCTTATACTATTGAGCACGCATACAGTCGATTTTCGTCCAATAACTGTTTAATCATTGCCTTCTGAGACCGTTTTCTTTCTAATTCTTTCTCTCAACGGTTGTACCTATATTATAGAGATATATTATCGAAGGTATTTAATATATAATTATTCAGTTTTTCGTAGTATGATTAATAAAAATAATGTTTATAAAAAATGAAATACAGAAAATAATTTGGTGTAATTTAGCAGGCATATCAATAGGACGATCCTATAGGACATCGACGTCTTCGACCTAGAGCAGTATAGTTGCATCTGGTATTTTCAATACGCTTAAGATACTTGCGAAAGATGCAAGATCTGTGATTTTTCTTACATTTTATGTATTTTTTTCTTCTTGTTAATTTTTAATATTAGGTAATGTTGTACTTGGTTAAGTGGAAGAATAGCCAATAAACACAATTTATTATAATTATCATTACTATTATTATTCTGAAAAAGTGGCCAAGCAATAGATCTTTCGCAAATCAAATAAACATATGATATGTGAGCAAAAAGTTTTTGACCCGAAAAATAGTGTTCGGAATGCTATGACAACGTTGAGATTTTACATAATGAAGGACAGTAATTAAAAGAGATGATCGATTATTGAACTCGTTAATCAATCATTCGATGATTATCGACGCAACTGATATTTCATACCCATATTTGAATTCTGATGGTGCTGTTACTAATAATTGCAAAGAAATTTATAAATAAAACATACTTGTTACTAATTTTTCTAGTTAAATATAGTACAAATTAATTTCTTGTCGATATTTTGTTATATTTTATTTATATAATTAATTTGTATTATTAAATTAAGATATAAGAAACAACTACATGCAAGCCAACACTGATAACGATCTGTTTATGTTGAACGCTAAAATGTAATAGTCACGTAATTAATTTCAATATAAAACCTCTGAAATTTTATATTTTTATTTAGAAAAGGCACGTCGAGTTTGCTTACCTAATCTTTTTTCCTAAAAGCCAACTTCAATGAGATTTAAATTGGAAAAACAACTAGGTATAGATTTAATTGCACAACATAAATACTGTTTCAAGCTACAGATCGGAAACTCAAAAAACAGCATTAATATTTCTTTCAGTACAACAACTTTTATAGAACTCTATAAGTATTCGGAAGTAGTTAGACATTTTTCTCTACGAGGAATGGATCAATGAAGTATTGTAAAACAATAATAGCGTCGTTTTTTTCCTACCCTACTCTACCTTCGTCAAATATGTTAAAAGCTCATTAATTAAATTAAATGTAAATTAATCGCAATTTGGATTCAAACTGAGTAGGTTTTTGTCGATGAAATTCTGACAAGGTAAGGTCTAATAACTTCTATTGTGTTGTAAAGAAGTATTATAAAGAGTCAAACAGAATTCGGATTAACTTTTCAATATACAGCGTCTAATAGATAAAAGGTAACGAACGAAGAAGGAAGTTCTGTGTAAAATACATTTACCAATTATTCTGAAATGAAATGGGTATGCTATATGCCAAGTTCATTAAAAGTATCGACCATCATTTCCGTAAGAAAAGTGCCTAAAACTATTAAGGCTGAAGAGGGCAGACCTATAAATATGTTACCAGCTTTTGAAAAAATATTAGAAAAACTAGTATACGTGCAATTACTAGATTTTACAATGGATCAAAAAATACAGGCAGTCTGGCCTCAGAGAAGGTTTAGTTGTGAAAGTGTGTTGCAGTGTGTTATCAATGAGTGGAAGGAAGCCAAGGACAAGGAAAACATGACAGGAGTAATTTTTGTAGATTTGAAAAGAGCATTTGAGACGATTGACAGGAATATTTTATTAGATCAGCTGAGTAAGTATGGTAGAAATGGTGTGGTATTGAAATGGTTCAAATGTTACTTAGAAAACAGAAGACAAAATGTGAACTTGTGTTCTCAAGTGAGCTACCTATTGTTATGGGGGTGCCTCAGGGGAGCATACTTGGGCCATTGCTATTTATAATATGCATCAATGACGTCTAAAATCTTTAAACATTATAAATACTACTTTGTTGCTGATGACATTATAATCTACATCGATGAGAATGATCCTAGAAAGTTAGTGGATAAAATAAACTGCGATTTAGAACTGGTATCTAAGTGCCTGGAAATAAATAAATCAAAATTAAATATTAGAGAAACCAAAGCTATGCTCATAAGTAATCAACAAAAATCCAGATCATTCAAAGATACAAATTTATCAATCAAGATTCAAGAGGTAAACTTGTCATTGGTTTCAGAAATCGAATATCTAACAGTTACTGGTTGCAACTTGAATTTTAAAAACTATGTGGATTATATACGTAAGAAAATCGGTGTTTTTAAACCCGTTAGTTGGTACCTAACTATAAATATTGTCTAAATGTCATTTGTGGCATTATCTTAATTTTTTTTTCCTTTTTCAATTCTTTGGGACCTGCCACATGTATGTTTTCTTTTTAACCGGTGCCCCGGGAATCTACAAAATATCACAATTAACCAATATGTTACTGGTAAATAACCTCTACGTCTGTGACTTTTACGTCAAAGGATCAGTTAAAGGTTGATTTTTTTAATAAACAACACAAATAAGTATAAAAACTTGAAATTAAATATTTCGCCGACGTTTCGGAAATCTATTCTGTTTCCTTATCCAAGGTTTTTTTTTGAAAAATCCTTTTTGCTCTGTACGATAAATACACAGCTCTAAGAATGTTTGTTATATTCAATATCCATAGATACTTACTATTTACATAGAACTGTTGATATAGTTAACATTTTTTTTAGTTTTTATACAATGTTAAGTTTGTGTAGTTCTTCTTTTAACATTGTCAACCAAGTTGTACAGACATCTGCGACAAGCTTGGGAAAATGCACACAGAATAAACTGGGACTCGGCAAAAATTTTAACAAAAGAGGCAGATAGCAAAAAAAGAAAAATTAAAGAATCCGCGATAATATTATTGAATGAGGATAGATGCGTATCGAATTGTTCCATAGATGTCTGTACAACTTGGTTGCCAATGTTAAAAGAAGAATTAAACAAACTTAACTTTGTACAAAAACTAAAAAAACTGTTAACTATATCAACAGTTCTATGTAAATAGTAAGTATCTATGGATATTGAATATAACAAGCATTCTTAGAGCTGTGTATTTATCATACACAGCAAAAAAGATTTTTCAAAAAAAACCTTGAAAAAGGAAACAGAATAGATTTCCGAAACGTCGGCGAAATATTTAATTTCAAGTTTTTATACTTATTTATGTTGTTTATTTAAAAAAGCAACCTTTAACTGATCCTTTGACGTAAAAGTCACATGCGTAGAGGTTATTTACCAGTAACATACTGGTTAATTGTGGTATTTTCTGGATTCCCCCAGCACCGCTTAAAAAGAAAACATACATGTGGCAGGAAGTCCCAAAGAATTG
This sequence comes from Stenurella melanura, assembly GCA_963583905.1. Taxonomy (NCBI): domain Eukaryota; kingdom Metazoa; phylum Arthropoda; class Insecta; order Coleoptera; family Cerambycidae; genus Stenurella; species Stenurella melanura. The sequence continues at coordinate 257,691,105 of OY757309.1, forward strand.
AAGAAAGAAAAAAAACTACAAATGTAAGAAAAACTGTAACTAAATAATATTACCTCACACTAAAATGCAATATATATACTAGAACAAACGATATGCTAAAATGTTTAAATTTGATGAATATAGAAAAATTTCTTAAGTATAACGTTTTAGTTTTTATACATAAAATTAATAAAGGCATGGCATTAAAAGAGCTAATAATGCATCTATGCACTGTTCAATTTTCTACAGAGTGGTTGAGTACAACCGTTTGGGTATTGATTTACGTGGAACTATTTACATACTTTTAAAAGACCATTGAAAGGTGTTCTGTTCTGAATTATATATAATAACGTACATATTTCTTTAGTATCTGAATTATATTTTTTAGTTGATTTTGGGTAGCTTTAATTATATATTTTTGTATAGTTAGCTTTAGGTACTTTTCTAGTTTAGTTCTAGTACTGTACTTGTGTATGTGGATAATAATAATAATAATAATAATAATAATAATAATAATAATTTATTCATCCAATCGATCATTTACATGATATAGGACAGGTCAAAAAATAATATCTGAAGTATCAGATTAAATATAAATAAAAATGTACAGTGTAAATATACATAAACAGACAGATAAGAGTGATAAAAAAAATTAAAATACACAACACATATTACAAATTAAAATTAATAATACAAAATGTAAATATTATAAAATATCATTAAGGTACTCGTTAACAGAATAGTAAGCTTTGGCTTTCAATAAATGCTTTATTTTTATTTTAAAATGTTTCTCATCTATAGACTTGTACGAATTAGGTAGTTTATTGTACACTTTAATTGCTAGATATTTCGGGCAATGTTCATTGTCCACGTAAATTAGCCTTTTCCGTGGCGTACGGCTGTGATTCGTTACGTGCAGTAATGGGTGGCCGGCAATTTTCTTGTTGCCGGGTAATGGAGGCTAGGTTTGAAGTGGTCAGAGCCAGGAGTTGCGCTAATTGTTCATAAGTGGGTAGTCCCAAGCTCGGTTGGGGTTGGTCCGTTATGGCGGCAGAGGGGACTGGGATCGTTCCAGTCGTTTGGTTTTGGAGCACTATTTGTCTTTGGGGCGTAGCACTAGGTCTTGCCGTCTGGTACGGCGGGGTGACGTGGTAGGCGCCGGCCGACGAGGTAGGCGTGACGAAGTACTGTGCGTTGGGCGGCGTGCTTGGACTTGGGCTGGTTGCTGTTGGTGGTACCATGCAGTGAGGGGTGGCCAGCTGGCGGCGAGGTGTCAGCGAGGCGTCGCTGAAGAGTTGGGGCCAGTCGGGTGTGGCAGCAATGGTGTACTGACCGCTGGGCAGCCCTGAGCCAGAGTGGGAGGCTTCCCCATGTGTGGAAGCGAATCCAGCGAAGCGGCGATCTCCCAGCGTCGAGGAATCGTCGTTGGCCCGGGATGCTGTTGGGTCCACCATACAGCGAGGGGGCATCACCATATCATCATCACCACCCAATCTCTGTTCCATCGCCGAGTTTCCGTGCCACGATGCTGCGTTGCGCTCCATGCAGTAGGGGGGCATCGCCTGAGAATCGTTGCTACTCCATTCCAGATTTGTTGCCTGGGCTTCGTGCCAGGTGGCTGCGCTGCGTGCCATGCAGCGAAGGGGCACCGTCGTGGTGACGTCATGCGTGACCCCAGTGTCGTGTCCTATGTTGGTGGCGAGTCCTGCCTCGCTATGCCTGGGTGCTGAGCCCGGCGACGCACAGTATTGGGGCGCCGTCGTCGCGACGCCATGCGTAGCACTTGTGCCTGTGGAGAAATCAGAGGACATGCTTACCTCGCCGAGCCGGGTTGCTGTGTTGCTTGTCGTGCAGTGTGGGGCCACCGTCGTAGAGACGTCGGGCGTGACCCCCGTACCCCCTGTCAGGGCGTCGTGTTGGCGGAGCACTTCGTGGTCAGATGCTGTGAGGGAGGTCGTGCAGTGAGGGGGGGCCGACGTGGAGACGTCGCTAGCGACCCCAGTGCCTACTGCCTTGCCACTCCGGGTATGCATTGCCACTTGACACTCAACACAATAAAACTCAATTAAAACACACTGTCTGGTTACAACACAAGAGGAAGGGATAACCTCATCAGCATTGGCGTTGGCGTCTGTGCTCAAATGACTTCTGTTTCGGCAGAAGACTATTAGTTGCTGAAGGCTGGAACATTACTACTTGAAGGATCGATCACTACTTGCTCGCTGAGAAAAAGTGTTTTCTTATATAGACTTTTTTTGTGCTCAAATGACTTCTGCTTCGGCAGAAGACTATTTTTTGTGCTCAAATGACTTCTGTTTCGGCAGAAGACTAAAACATGAGCACAGCGCGCTAGACAAGTCATAACTTGTTCGCGACGCCGACGCCGATGACATCATATAATGTTAGCCTGTGGTACGGAATTTCTAAGATGTGATTGTTACGAGTGTTATATGAATGGTTTACATTAATAGTATTATTGTTTAATTGTGATCTGGCATACATCAAAAGACTAAGGAGGAATAAACAGGGTAGGGTAAGTATTTCATATTACTTGTAAATGTCTCTACAACTAGCTCGCCTGGTTACTCCTGCTATTAAACGCACAGCTCTCTTCTGTAATTTAAAAACCCTCAACATTTCAGGTGACGAACCCAAGCAATTACGGCGTAATTAATAGTCGACTCGAAATATGCGTAATAGTATGCAATTAATATTGATTTACTAATTATCCACCGTAATTGACTTATACAATAACATATTGGAGCTATTTTTTTACAGATCTCGTTTATATGTACAGCCCAAGTACAGTTCTCACTAATGTGCAACCCTAAAAATTTCGTGTGCGAAACTTGCCGAATGGATCCTTCATTAGACTTTATTAAGAGGCTCTGGTTAACATTAATTTTACTGGTATTAAACTGAATAAATACGGATTTATTGATATTTAGTATAAGCCTGTTTTCGGTAATCCAATCGTGAGCACTGCCTAATTGTTCATTTGCTTTTGAGACTAAATCAGCAGTTCTTTGGGATGTGATAAGTAAAGAAGTATCATCAGCAAAAAGAATGGAATTTATACTACAAAAGTTGTTAACATAAATTATGTACAGTAGTGGTCCCAAGACAGACCCTTGTGGCACGCCTACTGTAAGTTCCAATTGATTGGATTTGATATTTTCTACTTGTACATAATGTTTTCTGCCATGCAAATAACTCCTAAACCATTCTAATGATACTCCTCGAATGCCATAATTCTCTAATTTCTGCAAGAGTCTATTGTGATCAACAAGATCAAAGGCTTTACTAAGATCTAAAAATATTCCTATACATTTGTTTTTATTATCCAAGTTATCATATAACTCTGTCAAGAATTTAGTGACAGCTGTCGTAGTGGAGCGGCCTCTCCGAACTCCGAAAACCAAATTGATTAATATTTATCATTTATTTATCATTTATCATCATATTTATCAAAAAAACTTATCAACCTGTTTGTTGCACATTTTTCAAACACTTTTGAAAATGAACTTAGAATTGAGATGGGCCTATAATTATCAACTTTATTCCTACATCCTGCTTTGAAAACCGGTCTAATTTTTGCAATTTTAAGTCTATCTGGAAACATACCCGCGGAGAAGGAAGAATTAATAATTAAACATAAAGGTTTGATAACTACATGTAGACATTTTTTCAATAAGTTAACACTAATGTTGTCGTCCCCATGGGATCTTGAAGCCTTTTATTATGTCCGATATTTCGAGTTCATCAACTGGTTTGAAAAAAAATGAAAATTTGTTTTTATTTATTTCTTGTTCTTTATTTTGGTGATTCGTATCTTTTAATAAAAGTTTAGGAATGTTATTAAAATAATTGTTAAATTCATTACTTATGATAGTGGGATCGGAATACAGAATATTATCAATATTTAAACTAATTTGTTTGTTGCCTCTTTCTTTATTCCTGTTTATAATTTTCCAGGCAGTCTTAGACTTATTTTCGGAATTTTGTAAAATATTGTCGTTATACATTTTTTTTGCCTTGTTAATCAGCTGTCGATATAGAAATAAGGGACAACGCACTAATCTTATGGAAAAGCAGTTTCGGATTAAAGTATTTGCCGCTGTACGCAAACCTAAGATTCCGTCTGTAATCAGGGCCTGATTAAACCATTTGCCGCTTTACGCAATAATGTTCGAAATGTTCGAAAAGCAAGGGGTGGCATTCCTTTCAATAGAATAATTATCTCGATTAAAATTTTGAAAAGGGGGAGTAATATGCCTTGCAATGACAATTTCAAAGTGCGAGGGGGGTATCTCACATGCAATTTCGAAGAGCGGAGGTGGTATTGCTTACCATCGAATACTCATCTCGAGAAAAAACAAATTGATTATTGTAGAAAATGCAAATTTGCCGCCCCTAAAAATCTGCCGCTATACACCCTGGCGTAACTGGCGTATAGGGTAATCCAGCACTGTGGAAAAGCGGAAGAACTGTGCGTCTGACGAAAAAAAAACGCAAGAGACCGTTTCATGTAGAATTGACCAAGGAAAATATCCACATGGAAATATGCCACTGGCATACCATTTTTTTGTTAAAAAATATCAGAGGACATGTTTTCAGGGACGCGGACGCCACTGGTGGAGCTATAAAATAACTTCTCTGACTCAAGTACTACAAGAGATATTAAGAAATAACTACTAAAAAAAACTGTATAATTATTACTCAATTATTATTATTATTTCTTTTCACTATTTCGGGTATGCTCTTGTCACTACATTTAAAAACAAAATGTAGTGGTTTTGCATTTTTCCGGTGGACCGTCGAAACCCGAAAAAAACGTCGGATCGAAGTGAAAGTCATATCGGAAGTCAAACCGGAAGTATCCGATATAGACGTTTCGAGTTTTTCGGGAAAAATTGAATAACTCGCTAACGGGTAGTCGGATCGAGATATTTTAAAAAGAAATGGTGCCGCTGGCAATGCTCTACAAATAAGTATACCAGAGTCGAATAACAAATGAAAACTGAATTTTTTTGCAAAAAACTGGTTTTCTCGAAATCGGGCTAGGAAGCACGATAGCTGTCCAGAATATTTATCGATTTCGATGAAACTTGGTGGGTCAAACGTACACGGCTACAAATAAAGCCTATAGTGGCGGCCCGAATCCGTTTACCGCAAGTACTTTTTCCAGGGCCGAGTATGATCTTTCAAAGAAATTAATAACACCCGAACCGAAGGTCCGATTTTGATTTTCAAAAATGAAAATTGTAGGGCTCGATTAGGTATCTTAGTTGACGTTTGTAAGAAATTTGACAAAACAAAAGCGAATCTACAAACCCTGGAAAACTTGATTTTTTTGATAAATTCTACAAATTTCGAACAGTTTACTAATAAAAATCGAAAATTAACTATTCCGTCGATCACTCTCTATAATCAGTATAAGGCACGGACCTTTTTGAACAAAAAATCTGAAGTAGAGTTTTTTCGAAAATTTTTAAATAAACGAGTTATTTACGAAAATACATTCCATAGAATTATTTAAAAAAATATTACAAATTGATAAATTCTCCGTGCGATATAGGTGCAAACAAATAATGTAATGTTATATTTAAAATATCATCCATTTCCTTATTTTCATTTACTAAATAAAAATAGAACCGATGCCCTTTCTGTGTTTCAAAATGTAGTTAGCCTTTACTTTAGTCAATGCCAAAAGAAAGAAAAAGAAAAATAAAACATGTCAAAATGTACTGAGTCATCTTGCTACCCTCTGCTGAAAATGTACTGAATCGTCCCAACAAGGATAAAAAGTATATCAAAATGTAGTTTTTTTAGCTTGTTAAATCTTAATATTACATTTTTAAGGAGCTTTTAACTAAAACTCAAACACCGGAACCATTTTTATTAAAATTTCGTATGGTACCCTACAATAATTTAACCTTCGGGTGACTGTAGTAACGAAACTAGCCATAGCAGAGGTTTGTGCCCATTGAGACATTTAATCAGCATCACGTGAATTACAATATACCAAAATTTCAGCCAATTCGCTTTTAGATTAGTGCGTGGTCATTTTTACAGTGACCACCCTGTATAAATAAAGAGGGAAGTTCTGTATACGTGCCATTGCCGATTTTTTTAAAGGCGCTTCAATTGTTTTACATTTCTTATTTGTTCTTTTTACGAATTATTGAAGTCTTTTATGTAGTTGCAAAGTAAGGGAAAATATCCATCATTTAGAATTTCTAGCCTTTAATATCAGACTCATTATCAGAAAATCCTCACGTCCCTGTGTACTAAATGTTATGGAAATTTGCAATCAAGGATTTCCATTGTGAATATTTAACTATTGACATTAGATTAAGTCAGTTGCTCCATAAACACTACTACCAATTTTAAAGTAATTTTGTCGAAATTTTAATTTTGTCCCTAGCGCATCCGCCAAATTTTTGAGTGAAAGAAATTGTCCCTATTTTCGCTCAGCTTATAGACAGCTTGATACAACTATAACAAGACCAGAACGCTTAAGGAATTCCAGAATGATGACTGAACAAATAAGAAAAACATACATACGGGTCAACTTAAGAATTTCCTTCTCTTTAAAAATTTCGAAAGCGGTTAGAGAGTTTTAACACAATCCACTTTTCGCTCTAATGTTCTAATTTATTGTCAATTGAATTCGATATCCGAATTAAAAAAAAATTGGGGTACCATTTGCGAATATTTTGAGATAGTGAACAATAAATAAAATGGATTTATTTCTAGTTTGTCTTCCTCATGGAAAGAACCTAGATTACTAAGCATTCATTGTATGTGGCGGTGGAAACAAATTAAAAATTTAAAACTAGGACATAAAACTCACCTTGTAAAACAGCGAGACAATATTTTAATTTATAATAATTTATTATTTATTCATACTATTATATTATCTTTGACTGGTTCAATATTTTGTCCTTGAATTCTTTAGAACTTACTGTATACATATAACAAGATAATGTATATTCTTCAACATATATAAATGAATATAAGAACGCACTACCAAGGTGGGGCATTTTAAATTTTACATGACGTAAAACTAACATTAGGAGTTTATAGTGAAACCATTATTATACTCTTCGTAAGTACAAAAAGAAGAGTATATTGTATTCGATCTGCACATTTCAAAAACCGGTATTATCAATGGTAGGGAAAAATTTTTCGTATCGCTGTGTTGGTGATCGAATTCTGAAGTTTCAAAATGCCCGTTCGTCCGTCCTTCCGTCTGTCTGTCTGTCGGCCTGTCCATCTGTCCGTCCGTCATGTTTCTTGTAAGCACGATAACTTAAGAACGAAAGGTCAGATTATAGTAAAAATTGGACAGTGCCTTAGTGTTAGCCAGAGGAAGAAGCATTTTGTTTTTGAACAGATTCGATCGATAAATAAAAAAGTTGTTGTTTATTTAAGTTCTTTAAATTTATATATTTATATTATAATACATTGGGTTGATTCTACGATTGGTTCCTTGTGAAACATTCTTCAATAATTTTAATATACAGGAAATTACGCTTTTTAATGTTTCAAAAAGTTTTATTAAAACTCTACACGTGTTTCGGCTTATTAGGCCTTTATCAAGAGTACAAGATTAGTTTTTAAAGGTAAGTTGTTTATCACATATCATGTAATACCATCAATATTATTTTGCAGTACGAAACATTTGTTTTCAGGCAGTTTAGAGTAAGATTGTCTAGTATTATCTTTCTCAAACAAATTAAGAAAACTGGACCTAAGTTGAATCTTGGAGGACATTTCATAGATCTAACATCATGGTATACAACGTATTATTGTATTCTGTCAGTCAAATTGGTAACTGTTAAACGGTCTTTGAGGAATCCGTGTTGAGTAAATGATATCTGATGCCTTACATGGTTAATACTAAAATGGCATAAGGAAATTTAAAATACTTTAGCAAAATTATTTATTATTTCTAATGTATGGTGGTTAGAATCTTCAGATTTGTTAAACTTCTTAAAGACTAAAATAATTTTTTATAATTTATGCTTGTCAGTGTTTCTAACGACTTTATGTAAATTTATTACGTCCTCTGTAATTTGAAAATTTCACCAAACACTTTAGATATCATCGAATTCTCGGAGTAAATTTTCAACTTTTTAATTTGTATAAAAATAAAATGGAATTTTATTAGTAGTCGAAGGTAAATTTTCTCTTCATTGTTTTTTCACAATTCAATATAAACGATTGCCACATGTCTTGGATTTTGAAAAAACTAAAAATTAAGCTTTCAGAGATGATTTCTTGTTTGCTCCTGAAACTTGGATTTTTGTAATCTTCATGAGGGTTTCGGTATAAGACCTATCAGTTTGTTAAATTTCAGCATTTTAGTTTTCCTGTATTTGTGTTAGAGTTTTGGGGAACACCAGAATAATGTCCACTTTTATTCGATTTAATGTTTATACGGGCTGTTTGTTATAAGAGGACCAATTCTTACTTACTTGATTAATATGCATAGTAGGCTAAAACTGTTTGCTTATGCTCATATGTGTTCTATTTTTCAGCGCCTGTTTGTCTGTCAAAAATTGAGATCCATGACCGATTATCTGAGTTGTAGCCAAGAAACTAAAAGCATCCTTGGTAACTTTCTTGATTTAAGAATTTCAAACACCTATAAAATTAATTTTTTGTTCCAAAAATAATATTCAAACTGCTTTCTTAAGAAAACATCGAATGTAAACATTAATTTTTATAATTACAAAATAACGAATTCATAATAATATATAGTACATAGTATTAGGCAACACAAAACACCGACTACAATAATAGTTGATCGCGGATGTTCATGACCGGCGTAGTCTCTTTGGTATCTTACACTTATACACAAACGAGCTCTGCTATTTAATTTACTGATTTTAGAGTATTACTTTAGCTTTAGGAAGCCACCGAATAACAAGTTGCTCTGATATTTGCCTTAGGGTCATCTATATTTTGTGGTTTACTCTGACATACCTTATCCTTAGTACAGGGCGGGGCTATAGTGCGTCGAACCTCAATATCTCGAGTTCTACGATAGCTAGAAATTTTAAAAAATTTCAACTAAATAAAACAGTCTATAACTGGAAATAATTTTCGAACATACAGGGCGAGCCAAGACGAAATTACAGGACCAAATGCATTTTTTTTAATGGAATGCTATGTATATCAGTAGGTATATTTTTTGAAGCCTCTTTCTAGGCTCCATTCATTCCTATATTAGCATTGAATATCTCCCAACTACTTGGATGTAATGATTCTTTTTGTTGAAATAATGCAATCTGCAGATGGATATTAAAAAAATCACCACAGTCACAATTATGGGTTTTAAGAGAAACTTATGTGAACACCAGTTACGAGACATCTAATTAATGTTTTAGAATCATTTTCATTTCCCAAAACTGTACAGGGTGGCCAAAAACTGTTTTTCAATTAAGAACTTTTTAAATTGAATTTATTCAATTTTTTCAAATGGAACACCCTGTGTATTTTTCAACGATGTGATGTAGAAGTGAAAAACGAACATTTTTATAGGTACTTCCCTACGGCTAATTGCAACCATTTTTGTTTTATAAATAAATAAGTGTCAAATTCAAGAATAAACTTAAAAAAGAGGTTTCCTCAAATAATTCATTAGAAAAATGTATAATAGTTGTTCGACATTTTGCCCATTTTGATTGAGAAACGTCTTTATGCAATTTTGGAATGTGGCCATTTAGTGGGACCATTGCTTACAATCCATTGAAATAAGTAAATAGTATTTAACAAGTTCTTTACTGTAATGTTTTCTTGTACATTTTTTTGCCGTCTTCGTTATAAGACAAGCAGTAAAACCTGAGTTTGGTTAAATTGTCGTGTACAACGGAGCATTTATCACACTTATCGGACGTTAGTTACAATTGTAACGAATTTAAAATATTTGGAATTTTACAATATAAATTTTAATAAAACGGAACTTGTAGACACGACTCTTGTTTTGGGAGAGTCAGAGTCAGACAGAAATTGTTTACCTGCCAATAGAATTTGTCACCAACGTTATCCTGAAAGAAGAATTCCTGATGTTAGCAGCTTCCAAAACCTTCTCGATATATTTCTGGAAACAGGAAATGTCGAATATAAAAAAAGTGAAAGAATAAAACTTGTTGTGAACGAAGAAAATTAGTTCTCTGTGGTGCTGGCAACGGTTAAGAATCCTCATGTTAGTCAAAAAAAAGTGAGCTTATTAGTAGGAATAAGTAGACGGTTTGTGGGCGGTCGAATCTTAAAAACAAATAAGTTGCATGCATATCATATTCAAATGCACCAGGAATTATCTGATGACGATTTTGAAAAGCGCCTACAATTTTGTAATTGGGCCAGAGGTAAAATGCAAGATGATGTCATCCTCTTCAATAATGTTTTATTCACTGATGAGGCAACTTTTCATAAAAATGGATTTGCTAATAGTAGTCCAATAAAATTAAGTGAATTTTAAGCCCAACCTAAAATTAATTCGGGACAAGCTGATTTTAGCGTGATTGTGTTCCCTAGGGGGTACTCTTTATGTGCCTAAAAGTCCCCAGTGATCCCCCGAGCCAAACTACCCCAAAACCACCCCCAATGGTACATTTCTTTGTTTTTTTACGATTTTCTCAAAAACCTTAAACTTTTCGACAAAACTTCAGGATACATTTTTCATAGAGCATAAAATTCCCTATCCAATGGTATATATATAGTATAAATTCGAGTAATTGCAAAGCCCTTTATAGCCTTGTGAAAATAAATAAAATTTAAATTCTGCAAAATTATTTTCGATTTCCCAAGTTCTGACTAATACTTTAAAACTACAATAACACCAAAGTTGGTATGATGTAATCACTTTTTAATTTCATTTAAAATTGGCGGATGCTAGACAAGTGCATTCCTGAGTTTTTAGTTATTACTTGTACTAGATGTAAAAAGCGCGTCGGCAATAATTAATTATACAGCCGTTTTTTTTTTAAGTGTATATATTATAATATTATTAAACATTTATGTTATTAGAGTGTCTAGAGAAAAATTAACAGGTATGTTATTATTATATCCTATGGCCAAAATCCCTACCTAACGATAAAGTGAGGGTTCGGCAAAATGTCCAGGTTAGGGGTTCCAGTGTTTACACAAGCCCTGATGAGCCTATCCTCTGGCGTCGGTAATTGGCCCTGGTGGCGGAATGAACATTTACAACAACAACAAGTACAAAATTTACAGAACACCAACTTAGAGCAAAGAACGCAACTGGGCAATAAGTTGAATTTACACCTGAGACATCTGTTAATATAAACCATGATCATTTTTTAGCAGTTTCTTCAAATAAAGAGAAGTTCATAAATTTTTTAGAGGCCCATTTTGTTAATGTCGGTATTTCAGTGAGCATAGCAAAAACTGATGCAGATTATATGATTCCTAAAACAACAGTGGATTGTGCCATAGAAAGTAACAATCCCGTAATTGTTGTGGCACTAGATACAGACATTATAGTGTTGCTTCTAGAACATTGTGCAACTCAAAATATTTATATGCTGAGACCCGGTACATCTTGTAAGCCAAATAAGCTAACAAATATATATACGCATTACAAAATATATTCTTCAAAATATACTATTTCTTCATGCTATGACTAGTTGCGATACAACGTCAGCATTTTTTAAAAAGGGCAAGAAAACGGCATTAACAATTTAAAAAAATAATAATGCTCTTTTTAACGATCTTTCCATATTTAAAAGCAATTTTCCGAATCTATCTGATTTATTAAAAGCCAAAATTTTATTTTAAATTGGTATGGCAGTCACAAAAGCAAAAACTTAAATGAATTAAGGTGTTATAAATATTGTCACACAATTTCCCGTCAAAATTTATTTCAAAATTTTTAGCTCGCTACATTGCCACCTTCATCTGAAGTTGCTGAACTTCATATTAAAAGAGTTTACTTACAAGTACAGCTATGGATGGGCATCGAATTAAACTCAGAGGACTGGGGGTGGATTAAAAAGGATGGCGCACTACAACCGCAAAAGAATTCAAAAGAAATTGCACCCGAATTCATTTAAAAAATTTTGTTTTGTGGATGCAAATCTAATTGCTCCAGTAAGTCCTGTACTTGCAGCAAATTTAATTTAAAATCCACTGCAAGTTGTAGTTTTTGTCTGGGACAATAATATTGCAGTAATGTCGCATCAGATGTGTCTTTAGTTGAGGACGATGAGGATTTTTAGTTAATTTTGTTTATGTTTTAATTTATCTTTTAATGAAAATGTATTATGTTTTTTTTGCAATAGTTTTATTTTTGTTACTTTTTATAATGAATAACTTGTTCATAAATTATTCAATTTCTTTAACTTTTTAACTTTTAACTTATTTATTACTTGGAGATTTGTGTGCAAATCGCAGGATCTTCTCAGGCTTAAAATTATTTGTAAAGATAAATATAGCTAATAATATTAATAAAAAATTATTTCGAATTACATAAATGCCGCAGATATGATAAAAATACAATAAAGCCCAAGTAGTGTTAATGTAGTTTTAAAATATTGGTCAGAACTTGCGAAATCGAAAATAATTTTGCAGAATTTAAATTTTATTTATTTTCAAAACGCTATAGAGGGCTTTGCAATTACTCGAATTTATACTATATATATATACCATTGGATAGGGAATTTTATGCTCTATGAAAAATGTATCCTGAAGTTTTGTCGAAAAGTTGAAGGTTTTTGAGAAAATCGCAAAAAAACAAAAAAATGTACCATTGGGGGTGGTTTTGGGGTAGTTTGGCTCGGGGGATCACTGGGGACTTTTAGGCACATAAATAGTACCCCCTAGGGAACACAATCACGCTAAAATCAGCTTGTCCCAAATTTGTTTTAGGTCGACCTATTATTTTTACTGGCCTATAGGCACAATTTCCATTATTATGCTTCGGAAAATTCGCACTTTTTATGCAAGTTGATAACCAACACAGATGGTCTATAAACGTTTGGGGAGGAATTATTGGAGAACATGTAATAGGGCCACATTTCCTTGATGGTACATTGACTGGAGTTATTTATCTTCATTTTTTGGAAAACTATCTGCCACAGTTATTGGTAAATCTTCCTGAAAGAATTCGAAATAGGATGTGATTTCTTCAAGATGGTGTTCCACCATATTATTTTAATGCAGTTAGAGACCACTTAAATAATACCTACCCTCATCAATGGATTGGAAGAAATGGACCCACTAAATGGCCTGTTAGATCCCCACATCTTACAAAAATGGATTTGTTTTTATGGGGATACGTGAAGGAAATTGTTTATAGAGACACACCAACACCAGTACAAAATATGATGGAAATAATAATAACTGCCTTTAGATCTATCACATCGGCAGTTTTAGGAACAGTGGGAATCTCTATGTGTGTCAATCCAAATGGGCAACATGTGGAGTATTTATTATAATTTTTTCTACTGAGTTGTTAGAAGAAACCTCTTTTTTTAAGTGTATTTTTGAATTTTGCAATTATTGCTCAATAAAACGAAATTGGTTGCAATTAGCCATAGGGAAGTACTTACAAAAAATCTTCGTTTTTCATTTCTACATCATCGTTGAAAAATATGCACGGTGCTCCATTTGAAAAGATTGAGAAAATTCAATTTAAAAAGTTCTTAATTGAAAAATAATTTTTGGCCACCCTGTACAGTTTTAGGAAATGAAAATAATTCAGAAACGTTAATTCGATGTCTCGTAACTGGTATTCACATAAGTTTTTCTTAGAACCCATAATTGTGACTAAGGTGATTTTTTTAATATCCATCTGCAGATTGCATTATTTCAACAAAAAAATTCATTACACCCAAATGGTCGGCAGACAGTCAATGCTAATATAGGAATGAATGGAGCCTAGAAAGAGGCTTAAGAGGCTACTGATATACATAGCATTTAAAAAAAGCCACTTATTCCTGTAACTTCGTCTTGGCGACGGAAACTAATATACAAGCAAAAATATTTAACTACAGACTAGGACTAATACTAAAAATACTATATATTGGTACTTTTACGACATATATTGGTTAGAAAGCAAAAATAAATTGTAATGATTTGGTCTAATACATCAATGTTAAGAGAAAAAAATAAGATATATACAAAAAAGAAAAATTTATATAAAAAATGATAGAACTGGTTCTCATTGTAATATTCGTCAATAATATCATAGGTCTTGTTCATTAAAAGGGTTTTCAATTTATTTTTTAATATCCTAATATCATGTGGTAATTTATTATACGCTTTTATAATAGAGTAGGGTACATTTTTTTGGACATATGTGAGACATTTGGATCATTTGTTACCAAATCAAGTTTATTTCTTGTGTGATGCACATGTTTTCTTTCATAATTTTCAAACAGTTATCTATTTTCTGCTATAAAAATGACTGCTTCATAGATATAGAGGCTAATTAGAGTGGATAATTTATTTTGAAAAAATATTTGTTTGCAGGATTCTGTCTCTTGTATTTAGTATAGTTCTCAAGCATCTCTTCTGAAGGATAAGACTTTTATTTGCTTCAGAAGAAATGCCTCGAAAGATAATGCCATATCGGATTCTTGGCAGTATATAAGAATTATATGCCATAAAAGCGGCTTCAGTATTAATATTTTGTGAGATGACTTTAAACGCATAGCACCAGCTGGCCATACTTTGTGCCATTGAGTCAATGTGGGCTTTTAAATCTAGCTTCGCGTCTAGTTGTATTCCTAGAAAAGACAGATAAGAAGAATAAATCATCTATAAAGTCAAAGAACTCATTGCTTCACTATCTGTGGTATCTGTTGGTTCTAACGAGTCATCTGTTACCGAGATAAGCGTTGCTCCAATAACATCAGTCGTATCCAGGATCCCTGTTAAAATTTACTGAAAATCTGTCTTAGAAGGAATTAGATTTGTGATGAATATATTGTTTGTTTGTAAAAAAATGTTATTAGTAATAATTTTTTTGAAAAGGTCACTGGAAATTACGAATCAAAATTCACCGTTTTTCAGGCTGTAGCTGGCAAGACATGGTGAGTAACGGGGCCTAAAGATTTCGTTGGAATCAAAAAGCAGACCTCAAGTAATTAGCGGTCTTAATGGTTCAGAACCTGTGCTTTGTATGCTTATCAAAAGCACCAGACAAATGATTAGAAAATGGGCAAACAAATAAAATAAACCATAAAAGGCGGAGGCCATCAGAATCCGAAGATCAATAACATTAAAAACTTCTGATTCAAGACTTCTCAAACATGTTGATGGGAAACTTACTCAAACTGGAGAAAAAAAATTGAAATGGGTAGTGCAATAGTACAGTGTTACTACGCGAGCACTTTAATAATCTGGAAATCTGTATAGAAGCAACAGTCTGTACACCCACATAACAAAATGATATGCAATGTACATACACTGTATCTTCAATCTATGGATATGTATATCCACAAGATGGAGATAGTATATCTAATGTACATCTAATGGATGTGGAATTAACATTCCCAGCAGATACGTTTGTCGCCGACTTCCATATCTATTTTATATCCAATGAATGTACATAAACATATGCAATGTACATTCAATGGATATGAAACACACATCATATACACAATCGTATATTTTATGAATATACATTACATATCTCTGAAGTAGTTTCCACGGACATCAAAACACTTATTGAATACTGCACCCGGCGCGTGTTGCCCCAGTCATGTTGGCATCACCGGGAGATGATTAAAACGAACAGTTTTAATCATCTCGATAATACCAACACGATTGGAGCAGCACGCATCGAATGAAAGTGTTCGAGTGTTTTGATGTTCGTGGGAACTACTTCAGAGGTATCCAATAGTATCCATATATAAGAGGTAATAAAATACAGATAGCTTAATAAGAAATATATTTTATATAACTATTTTAAACATACACAAACTTTACAAAATAACCTAACATTACACAATATTTAAAATTTTCAATATTAGTTAGTAAGTTATATAATATGAACGTATGTAATTTTTATTCACTATATTTATAAAATACATACCCAATATGACATAACAGCAAATTTTTAGGCCTCTGTCGCTTTCCGCCATCTTAACTAAACACACACCTACCACAATCAGTTAAATATGAAACGCAAATTTTCTAACCCTAAAAGAGTATGTATTTACAAATCTAAAGAATTGCATTATAATAAATATACTTTTACATCATGGGAGCTTCATGCAAATGTAACAGCATAATACAGCAATAAGCAATTATAAAATCCAGAGAATGAGAAAGAGTTAACTTCCATCACACATAAACACTATGCACACAACACTACAGGGCCTAATCGCTTAATGGCTGCTGGCGCCGGCTGTTACGAACTACAATCCGTAAACAAATGATGCCTGTGCGCTGACGTAGTATGCCATAAATTAGTAGCGCATGCGCATCAGATGAGATAAAATTCGTGTACGCGTATAATTTAATTATACCTTAATGGACATGTTATGTATAAATCATTATGTATGTACCTCCAGCAATATACAATGTATATGACGCTGATGGATATCAGTAGCTGAATATACATTTCATATCATATGTATATTTAACAATACATATTCAAATTCCAACACCTAATGCATATGCTATGGATGTACATATCCATGAGATGTTATGTGGGCACCGTGTGGAAGGAGGATGAAATAGCTACTCACGTAGTCTTTTATCGTAATGCTATTGCTAGCAGAAAATTTAACATTCTCAGGGAACCAAGTACCAAGATATATAACTTTAATGATGTCCTGGATAAGAATCTCCTACTTCTATCAAACTTAGTGGTGGAATCTACATAGGATACGAATAGTTAGGTGTATGTAGTACAATAGGTCTGTAGTATTTCACAACAATCCTAAGGCTACTCTTGCACTCATTCATTCATTCATTCACTACATCAATGACAGTTTTGCAGTTGAGTACTCCTTATTACATTTTTCTTCAGAATGCAGTGAGAGTATTATTTTCATAGTTGACATGTTTTAGACATTCAATTTATTTTTCTCAAAAGTTGCGAAAATTTAATAAAAGTCATAAATAGGTTACATGCCTACCTTACACATCATATGAGTGAGGAAGAAAGACAGAGAGAAATATAATTTTTTTTGTAATATGGCCTACTTCGATTAAACTAGATTGTTCTAATTAAAGGGGAACAGGAAAATTGATCAAACATTTGAGAAGTATTTAAAAGTGAATTATTTATTATTTGTCATAATAATGAAACATATTCTTCATAGGAGTTTGCAAACAGACGAAAAAAACTATCTATGAGAACTAAAAGAAAAACTAAATGGAAAAAATATTAATGAAATCTTTGCATTCTTTCGATAACCTGACTTCTGGTTTTGCTACCAAATCAAAATTCTAAAATAAATGTGCCCAATTTCTTATTTGACATTCTCATTATAACACTAGCATCCAACATAGTCCCCTACGGCTAAGAAGATTAAACTAGTATCTACATGACCCCCTACGGTATGAGGATTCACTTAAAAATGAGAACAAAGGTCCAAAATGGATTTATTTATCTACCTTGTCTTAAAAAAATTTTCATTCTAATGAATACATTTTCATAATCTTTCTTGGAAATGCTTAGCCTTTGAAACGTTTTTCGCCCTT
Source organism: Stenurella melanura (assembly GCA_963583905.1). NCBI lineage: Eukaryota > Metazoa > Arthropoda > Insecta > Coleoptera > Cerambycidae > Stenurella > Stenurella melanura. Next base: position 257,708,775 of record OY757309.1, read on the forward strand.
ATTCTGAGCTCATCAGAAAGGCACAAAGCCACTCATAACGATGTCTCATGCAAAACCAAGGCAATATCCATGAATAAGTAGGAAATATTTATATTTGACATTGACTGATAGAAAACAACAGATATTCACCTATCTATTAGCTAACTAGTATTGGACCCTATATACTCTATGCATGTTTAAAAGTGAATTATTTATTATTTACTGCTTATAGTAATGAAGCATATTCTTTATAAGATTTTAAGACAAGGTAGGTAAATAAATCTATTTTAGACCTTTGTTCTCATTTTTATCTTAATCTTCATACCGTAGGGGGTCATGTAGATAATAGTTTAATCTACTTAGCCGTAGGGGACTATGTTGGATGCTAGTGTTATAATGACAATGTCAAATAAGAAATTGGACAAATTTATTTTAAAATTTTGATTTGCTAGCATAACCAGAAGTCAGGTTATCGAAAGAATGCAAAGATTTCATTAATGTTTTTTACATATAATTTTTCTTTTCGTTCTCATAAAAAAAATTTTGTTTTCGTTGTTTGCAAAATCCTATAAAGAATATGTTTCATTTGAGAAATATGTCGGTATAGCGTAACAGTAGCATAGCCTAATTTCGCCGGCAAACATTACAGTACATTGTCTGTAACTTTCAAAGTAAAAAGGTAACAAGTAAGCAAGTTACAAGCTATTGAAGTTTTGTCACTTTTACTTCCACATCCACGTAGTGGATTGGAAGTATAGTAATCGCAAAAAAATTTTCAAAAATTTTTATTCGTGAAATAGGTTTAGAATGTCATGAAACGTCGAGATTTTAAATTTGAGCGAAAAAAAAAATCTGTCTGTCTGTCGGTCTGTCTGTCTGTAACTTTTTTTTTTGTCCGCACGTTTTCTCCGGAACGGTTTGAGATATTGACTTGAAATTTTGTACACGTATATATTATGACGAGATCTGGAACTGGATTGTTTTTTGAGGAAATCCGGTGAAGGGTTGGGGGTTAAATAGGGGAAAATAGGGAAAAATAAGTAAAGCAAGCTTGTAAGAGAACAGACACTTGAAATTTGATGTATGTACTAGAAGTTAAGGCCTAAGATTTTTTTATAACATCTTGAGATATTCATTTGAAATTTGGTACACGTATGTATTATAACGACATCTGGAACTAGATTATAATTTGAGATGATTCCGTTGAAGGGTTGGGGGTTAAATAGGGGTAAATAGGGGAAAATAAGTAAAGCAAGCTAGTAAGACTACAGAAACTTCAAATTCGGTGTATATACTAGAAGCCAAGGTCTCAGATTATTTATAATATTTTTCAACCCCCACCACCCCTACTTCATTATTACAAGGGTTGATAAAATAAAATTGAGATATTCATTTGAAATTTGATACACGTATGAATTATAACGACATCTGGAACTAGATTATTCTTTGAGATGATTCCTTTGAAGGGTTCGGGGTTATTTAGGGGTAAATAGGGGGAAATAAGTAAAGCAAGCAGGTATGACTACAGAAACTTGAAATTTGGTGTATGTACAAGAGGCAAAGGCCCCAGATTTTTTGATAATTTATTTCAGCCCCCACCACCCCTACTCCATTATTCAAGGGGTTGATAAAATAAAATTGAGATATTCACATGAAATTTAGTACGCATATGTATCATAACGACATCTGGAACTAGATTATATTTTGAGATGATTCCGTTGAAGGGTTGGAGGTTAAATAGGGGTAAATAGGGGAAAATAAGTAAAGCAAGCTGGTAAGACTACAGAAACTTGAAATTCGGTGTATGTACTAGAAGCGAAGGTCTCAGGTTTTTTTATTAGTATTTTCTATTTCTCCCCACCACCCCCACTCCCTTATTAAGAGTTGATAAAATTAAATTTAAATTTTCACTTGAAATTTGGTACATTTATATATTATAATTATATCTGAAACTAGATTATATTTTGACATGATTGCATTGAAGGAGTGGGGGTAAGTAGAGGTAAATAGAGAAAAATAAGTAAAGCAAGCTGGTAAGAGTATTGCAACTTGAAATTCGGTGTATGTCCTAGAAGCCAAGACCTCAAATTTTTTAACAATATGTTTCAACTCTTCCACTACCCTTACTACATTATTAAAGGGGTTGATAAAATAAAATTGAGATATTCACTTGTAATTTGGTAGACGTATGTATTATAACGACATCTGGAACTAGATTATATTTTGGGATGATTCCGTAGAAGGGTTAGGGTTAATAAGAGTGACTAGGGGAAAATAAGTAAATCAAGGTGATAAGAGTACAGAAATTTGGGATTTGGTGTATATACTAGAAACCAAGGCCTCAGATTTCTTTCTAATATTTTTCAAACTCCACCACCTCCGCTTCATTACTAATGGGATTGATAACATCAAATTGAGATATTCACTTGAGATTAGTACACGTATGTATTGTAGTGACATCTGATTGAGATGCCTCCATTGAAGGGGTGGGAGGTGAATAGTAGAAAATAAGTAGGGTGAACTAAAAACTTCATTTTTAACGTATATGGTAGAAACCAACTCCTCAAACTTTTCTATGACATCTGCCCCAAATATTATTAAAATTCTATGACCAATAATTTCCACATACTAGAGTGCAAATATAGTCAAGATGTTTCCTTTAAAACGACTTGGATGAAGAATCTGGATGTGGAAGTAGTGATTCCTTAGGCAGCGGTTTTTCATTTATTTGGCTCAGGTGCAGAAAGTTGTTCATGTCTTAATGCAAAACTATTTTTATGTTTTCAAAAAATAGACTACAGTTCTTGTCGCTGTGATAAAATTTCTTTTTTATAATCAGGAAATTGACGACGATTGTTCAGAACTTGAAGAACGTATTGTTTTTGTTCTTCATTTTTTGTAAGTAATCGATTATAATCTTCCATTAATTTAACTGATCTCTCTATCTTATCGTTACAACTCACAATTTACTCACGATTTTCAGCGCTTTAATGAAACTGTAATTTTCATGCCATGTTGACGGTTTTATTTACAAAAGTTAATCATCGAATTTAAATCTTTTTAAAAATTGTTTCTTTTCATTTAAAACGAATTGCTCAATACTCATTTCAATAATTTCAGAGATTCTGTCGTCTCGTAATGTTGCTTGTTTAACGTTTGTGTTTTCATCCAACTCAGGTTTGCGATTTAAAGCGATTACAATGGTTACTTCTCTTCGATAAGCTAGGAGGGAAGTAATAGGCAAAATTTGAAAAATAAACGCAAACAACATGTTTTTAAAATAGTATAAATTTTCTTATTACCATCGGAATATACGTACATTCGATTTAAAAATCACCCCAGTTTATGTCTCACAAAAATTATCAAGAAAACAATGTTTTTAAAATGCGTTTTTAGACGTTTCAAAACAAACATTAGTTTGAAACTTGACACATTTATTTGTGTGAATCGAGTTACTTTTTCAAAACTTCTTTAAAGCAATTACTGCTTGTGAATTTTTAACACAGGGTGTAATTAGTTTCATATCAAAACTGGTGGTAGGGAACGACAAGACAAACAAAAAAACCTTATATAACATGGGGTCTAAAGCTCATAGTTTTGGAGAAAAAAAAATAAGCAAAAATTTCCAAAATACTTGAGAACTGCTGGTATATTGAGGTAGCTTTTATTGCCTCGCGTCTTGTGGCACATGATACTCTGACATTCGTGCAAATAAGCATGCCGACAAAGCAGCTAAGAGCGACCGACAGAGGACACCACAATGTTTCTTGCTTCTTCGCGGCCAAATTATCTTATTACGCGTTCTATACTCTCCCTTGTAATATTCTCAAGTAATAATTTCAGTTTGTGTCCTTACTTGATAAACACACGACGCGACCTATCCATTCCTTGGTTTTGTCTGTTGCTTTTGTTCTTTTTGTTTTCTTTATTGATAACGTTAATTCACAGTTTAGTGTGGTGTTTTAAAATGCAGATTTTGGACATTATGAGAGATTACACTTATCCAGAGCTCGCGGATATGCACTTGGTGTATGGAGAAAGCGGTGGAAATGCGGCTGGTGCGGAAGAGCTTTATAACAATTGCAACAACGTATTTTAATGAGCCTAGAAACCATAAAAATGAACCTAATTTACTAGATGTGTTGAACGAAGTACTTATGTCCTTAGTTCGACGTGCCCAAATGGGTATACGTGGAGATAGAGGTCATTTCGAACAATTTTTGTGAAAAATTCAAAAGAATTGTTCAGTTATTGGGTGTTACCTATTGGGCATTAAAGGTATGATTATTATTATTACTATTCGCTGTCTTGTTTTGATTTGTTTATTATTGCTTACACTGATTTTTATGGTGACCAAAGACTCGATTCTTAGTTTTCGATACCTGATTGGGAAAAATCTGCGCTCAATTCGTTAAAAAATCAGATTTTTTTTTTAACTTAAAATACACAACTATTTTATGTTATCGTATCTCGAACGTCTAACTGTTCGTTTTCCAATTTCATAAAATAATGACTAATTTTTCAAATTCTTAACACAATGTTACAAATGTTAATAAAGCACTTTTAACTTTTATAAATTCTTATAAACGACAATAAAAGCTACAATAGGTTTGTTCCAAATTAAAGAGCACATGTAAATAAATCCTATTTAAACCCCTGCGGTCATGCTATGCTTGCGTTGTGCCGAAAGAGAAGGAATTCTTTACATTTTCATAATTAGTGGTATAAAAAGTTCGGTACAAGTAATCCCATCAAAGTGCCGCACTTCTTCCGACGGGAATACAAATCGGGTATTGCAGTTTTTTATTATTTCTAATATTCGGAACTATAACATCCATTGACCCTGAAAAACAGGGGTTCTTAAATATTTCCTACCTTTACATTAAAATGTTAAACCGAGGTCAGTTTTTTCAAAGTGCCCCTAGAGAAAAAAGTCATATAGGTTTTTTGTTTGTCTAATCGGTCCCTATTACCAGTTTTTTTAATGACATTAAACTAATTACCCCTTGCATTTTATAGCTTAAGGTTGTGTGGTTAAAATCAGGACAGTTTGTTTATATTCAAGAATATAATTCATTTATGCACAAGAAAAGCACCAACAGACAGACGTACACCATATCAACAGGCAGACTGGCGGATTTGGAAGATCTTAATTTTCGTAACCTACATACATACCTGGTTTAAAAGGTAACAAATCGAGAAAGTCTCGGAAAATGACTTTGTTACGGGTCGATTTACCGTAAAGATAATTTTGTATATTAAGTGTATTATGGGTTGCCCATTTACGGCATATTAATTGCTGTTAGTAGGTAGTATCATAGGTAATGGAAAGAGGGCGATCGTAGTCCAGCGTTTCGATTGGAGTTTTTCTTCTTAGTTAAAATATATAAGATATAAAACGTTCTGGAATCTAGAGAGATAGCTGTTTTGCTAATGGTTTGCTAGTGTGCGTAACTTTTCTAAGGTGTATATATAGTTTAGTTAAATCTAATTTCCTGGAGGGATTTTACCTAAGAAAAGTAGGTGATGGTTGGAGGAAGTTTCTGGTTGGAGGTGCAATTTTATTCTATTGTTTTTTTTTTGACAACCTACCAGGTTTCTGGGATAACCACCGAACTAGCCAAACCACGTTTAGTAAGTCTCCCGGTATACCTTCAGTCGGGGCAAAGCTCAAGGAAAGAAACCCTCCGCATATGAGGGTTTTTCTTCCTACCCCCTTGTTCTTCAGTCAATTATATTTGGGTCCCACTACGAACCGGGAAACTACCACCCCGATAAGCCGAGCCGTCTGGTAGCCCTCAGCGGATGCACAATACAGGTTCTCGTAGGTACAACGCTGGATACGGGGTATGCAAATTAAAATTGTATATTTTGGACGGGAACTATTAGTGAACAAATGCGTAAATAAATAATAGTATTGTGATTATCATAACATAATTCTTGTGATTATTATATAGATGTATCTACGTATGCCATGTTTTTTTATAATTGTGTACCGATTGTATTGATTTTTCTAACTTGATCATATATAAAAAAAGATCTTATCTCGTCAGTTATTCTACTTGTACGGGCCGGCGATATAGCGCTATATAACTGGTCTACCCATATTTATGTTTTTTTGGTATAGTTAATTAATGTGTGAAATATGGTTGAATTGTTATGAGTAGATAATTCAGTTATGTAATCATTCACAAGTCACAACCCCCCTTTTAGTAAATATAGTATATTAACAATTTTATTTTTGTTTTTTTTATTTTGCTTTAAATCAATAATCACCACTTGATAGTAACAACCTAAGGGAGGACATATTTTCTTTTGATGTTGGTTTTATAACAGAGAATACCGAACTCCCCCCACGCGCAGAGCTAACTGGAGTGTGTCCTCAGCTGCCTACCTTACTCTGAGTACCCACTTTAATCAATATTTATTACCACATCCCTACGGAGAACAAAGGGGGTAATAACTTTTTACCGTTACAATATCCCGAGTGAATTAAAAATATCATTTACATATACCCTGTGAGTCCATGAATAACTTTAAATAATCGCTCTTTCATTCCAGTTCCTTCGTTTCAAAAATGGTCCCTAGTAATACCCTACTACTGGACCGTTTATATTAAATTTTATCTTAAAACAGTAAGGAATCGACTCATGTCTTACAGTCATTTAGAATCACCCTGTATATCCTACGTGCTCCTCGACAGGTTCCCGCTGTCTCCCTAGCGACGCTCTCAGAATCCGGCCCTGCTGAGGGTCCCCGTCAAATCGAGACATAAAATTGATTGGCCAGATTTCCTATTACGACATGATTGATTATAAACTGATAATAGCGTATCGGCGCACGCGCCGTCTACGATTTCGTACACTTTAGAGTGGTATGTATACTCGCCTTCGAGTTAATAATTCCAGCTTGTTTATTTATAATTATTTGTGTCTCTGGGATTGGCATACGCGCCCGAGGTGCCGGAAAATTCTTCTGTTTACAGTCGGTGCGAAAACTCGAGTAAAACGTGCGTCGTCATCGGATGTGTCTTGGGAAGTAATTTTAAAAAAATGTGTGACGATTTTTAAATGATGAAGTGTGTGCTGATCTGCCGATGCATTTCGAAAAGTATCTTGCGTCCTTTTAAACCTAAGCAATATGTGTCAGATCGTCTTAGTTGGCTTTGTGTGTTGGAAACATAAGTTAAAACAAATATGTCAAGCATAAAGAAAGGATCCACAAGGCGTTCAGAGTAAGTAGAGAAAATGTTTATCCTAGTTTCTGTATAAGTTGGTAAAAACGCCGGCACCGGTCTCTGTTGGTTTGTTCAAATAATTTTCTGTTACCGTATTTTTGAAAATTTTAAATTAATTCGTAACAGTTTTAGCAGGTACAATATGATATATAAATTCATGGCAATATTGATTCCAATACTTGTAAACACAATTGATATAAATTTAATTGATGGAATTCTCCAAGAGAAATATTTATTTGTTTTATTTATTGGCCTATTATCGCTTTTTCTATTTTAAAAAGGTTGAATCCAACAAAAGTGATGTTTGGATTGTTTTATACATGAAACTATGTTGATAAGTAACAAATTAAATATTACTTATGATTTATATGCACAGCATTTTATTAGATATTACTGTTCAATTGCGGCCTGCGGGGGCACTACACCATGGTGAACAAACAAAGTTTTGGCTGATTTACTAGTCGCAACTCATTACCATGGAAGCTATACAATTTTCAAGATGTATTATTTCCGGTGGAAAAGAATTCGCTTTCATTTTCCAAAATTTCTCTTCTTTCATAATAGGACGATACCGAATTTGTGTCTTCCAAACATAGCGTGCTAAAATGAGACCTCTAGACATTTCTGTCTCGCATCAACCATTCATTTTAATCAAAGAATTTTTATATAAATTCTTTGATTTTAATACACATAGGATATGTTTAAAAGTGAATTATTATTTGTTTGCTTATAATTGCAATGAATAGGATGTGTCACAATATACTATGCACATGGATATTGCCTTGGTCTAAAAATTTAATGTTTTTGGTGGATTTACACATTTCCTAAATTGAAAAAAATATTTTTTAAAAGATCTGTCATTAATTTGCCGTCTACAATTGCATCTAGAGCCCAAAGCATTACATCAATTTGGTTCAAATTTTACCTGACTGTACAGGATGGTAAAACATCGAGGGTAAATCGGCCGTAGCTCAACTGTGGAGGGGATTGAACTCCTAAAAACCGGTAAGAAGGTGGAAAATTATCTTATTTTCCAAGCAATATTGATTTCTGTAAGATATGGGTATTCATTCCCCTAAGGGACTGCCATATCATACTGACACTAATGTCAGGATCATATGGCAAAACTAATTGTCCTTAGAAAATGCAAGGAGCCAAATTTATTTACGAGGGTTTAAAGAATTTCATATTTTTCTTTCTAAAGCAAATCACAACGTTGCTTAAACCAAGACAGAAGAGCGCCAGAAGAAACGACCCAGCTGAAAGAGTCCAACAGCCAGGAACAGGGGAGGTGTGCTAACATCGCCCACCGTCCGCATTTGTGGGGGATAACATACGAATACTCCCTTGGTTCCATGTAGTATGAGATGAAATGATAGTTTCTCCTAGAACATTCTGGGAGTCTGTGGGGGTTAGAGATAAGGAGTTTAATTATAATAAGCTACATTGTAGGAAGTCGGCGCTGAAATGTATACGATAAGGTCAAAAACAAGTATATTATTTTACGCCGAAGTGGTCGCAATATAGTGGCGTATGATGATAAGGCAAGGAGGCGGCAACTCGTCTATTGAGATTTTTTCTGATAGCCAAGCAGTGCTAAAGACAATCAGTCCTATGCGGGTTGATTCGAAACTGTTGGAATGCCCTCAAGGATCTGGGAATTCTGAATAAATTGACCTGGGCATGGGTACCTCATCAGAAACTAAATGAAAACGCTGATGTACTGCCCAAGGAAGGATCGTCTAAGGCTAGGACCCGAACACTTTTGTGGTGTGGCTAAGTTATGTGCACGAGCATCTATTAATGGATGGATAAATAATAAATAATATAATAACTCGCCACTGCAGAGCAATGAATAATATATTTTTTAAAGGAGTTCGATTTTACAATAATTTACCTAAGAAAATTAAAGACAGCAAGTCCCTAAACACTTTTAAACATGAATTGAAATTGCATTTAAGTAAGTAGTGATTGATCTTATATTTTTAAAGACATTACTTAAATATTTGGCATATCGTGGGAAATTTATTTGTAATTTTATAATATATGTCTTCTATTTTGTGTATTATATTTGTATATCTGACTGATCTTATGTTTTTGATCTTATTTTTATATTTTATATTTTTAACAATTGTAATTTTATAATATGTTTGTTTGTCATTCTGTGTATGTGTTATATTTATATATTTATGTATTAGGATATACCTATTTACAATAAAGTTATTATTATTATATCTGATATGGTGGAAGAGTTTTCCGCTGTAGAAGCAGACCAAACACTTCATTAAAGAATGATCGACCAAATTTACGGAGGGCCCACTAAGGCAAAATAAAGACTATTAGAATAATAGTGGATATTCTAACCGAACACTGTTGACTTAGTAGACATATAGGTCTGATGGGTCTTACGGAGGGCCCAACATGCAGGTTCTGGCAAGGGGGAAGAAGAAACCTCAATCCATGTGCTATACCATGTAAAGGCTGAGATTCTACTTTGCGAAGGAAAATATATAGCTACAGGGACCCTTATCAAGACTGTAAAATCTGATACAAAGAACAAAAGAACAACGCTGGATAACGAGCTCAACCGAAAATTAAAACAGCAGTTTGGAGAGATAAAGTAAAATTTGTATAAAAACTTGAAATCTACATTTAAGTATTTATTGTGAAATCAATATTTGGTAGAACTTCCACGATTTTTGAAAGCAGCTTGACATTTTCTCGACAAAATGAGATTATTGAAACCTTTTATAGGAACGGTTTCCCATTCTACTAACACCAAATTAAGTTCTTCTCTATTGTGAGAAAAGGCACTTCTCTTGGAGATTTTCAGTTTCCTGTGGTTTCAAACATGCTAAATAGGATTAAGGTTAGGAGAAATGACTGGCCATCACACTCTACTGACAATGTTGTTACACAGTACCTCGTCTGATATCTTGACTCCATATGGACAAGCATCCATGTAGTGAAATGAGGCTGATAATCTTCAACATCAAAAGTGACAATTAGTAACAGAAACGAGATAAGAGCGAGCAGTCAGAATATTTCTAATTAAAAGAGCAAAACCGGTGAATATTTAGAAGGTGTTATCATAATTTCTAATAGAAAGTTACGATAAAAATCGAGAACTCCTTGAGAAAATATCTTGAAGTAATTACCTTTGTTTAAAAGTGAATTATTTATTATTTGTTTGCTTATAGTAATAAACATATTCTTTATAGGATTTTGCAAACAGCGGAAAGAAAAACTATCTATGAGAACTAAAAGAAAAACTATATGTAAAAATATTAATGAAATCTTTGCATTCTTTCGATAACCTGACTTCTGGTTATGCTAACAAGTAAAAATTCTTATTTGCCATTCTCATTATAACACTAGCATCCAACATAGTCCCCTACGACTAGGCAGATTAAACTATACTAGTTTAATCTGCCTAGTCTCCTACATGATCCCCTACGATATGTAAATTCAGTTAAAAATGAGAACAAAGGCCTGAAATTAATTTATTTACCTACCTTGTCCTTAAAAATTTTTTCGTTCTAATGAATTACATTTTCATAAAATCTCATTCAGTTTCTTGGAAATGCTTAGCCTTTCAAACGTTTTTCGTCATCAGAAAAGCCCAGAGCCACTCATAACGATGTTCCATACAAAACCAAGGCAATATCCATGAATAAGCATGAAATATTTATATTTGACATTGTCTGATAAAAAACAACAGATCTTCACCTATCTATTAGCTAACTAGTATTGGAGGCTATATACTCTATGCATGTTTAAAAGTGAATTATTTATTATTTGTTTGCTTATAGTAATGAAACGTATTTAAAGGATTTTGCAAACAGCGGAAAGAAATTCTCTTTGATCACAAAAATTCAAAACGCTCCGTAGTATAAATGGCAAATAAGGACTATACATTGCATTAAAATTAACGGTTGATGCAGATTCTGATTTTAACAGTTTTCAGATGTCTCACTTTTGCACTCTATGCAACTAATTTTTTCCTATACCTACACAAAATTAGAAAATTAGTGAATAATGAACCTGAAACTCGTTAAAATTCTGGCAGATGTGTCTCGCTTGATCCATGCATTATTTCAATTCGTTTCTTTTTGGTGACCTGATAGAATTGTTCCATCTGTTATGGTTGTCTGTTAGGCATACGATTTCACTAAAAGACTTGTTCACCCTTCCTTTAGGAACATCAGAGCAACGTTTGCCACCTGGTTTTGACTATATCGTATTTGAGTCTATATTTTCAATTTTTTTTAAATAATGAAGGAAATAATTCAATATTCTGAATGCTATTGTCTTTTATCCTGATTTCCTTACTACTTCCTTTTTTCATATAGTCGCGTAAATAGCATATGACTATAATTTTCAAATCCTAGAATACAACTATATATAGTACATGTGAAACATAAAACATAGTGCGACATCTCGACATGTACCTAACAGTGGAAAATGAATAAACCTGAAATGCGGTTTTAATTTTAATCACCTCCCGATAACGCATTTGGTTGGTGAAAACACGCGTCGGGTGTGGATATCAGTATTTGTATTTTTATCATAGTACTCTGCTGTTTTATTTTTCTTATTGATCATTTCAAAAAACAGATAAAAAACTGGAGATAAAAAGTGTTTAATAATTAATTTCTGTATCATTGTCCTGAACTGTTTGGGTTGAGATGTTCTATTTTATGTTATTACGAAATAGACTTAATGAATAACTCTTTATTTTGATTAATAAAAAATGCTAAAAGATATTAAGATAAAATTGGGTAATATTCCTCTTCTAATTTAGGGTTTGTATCAAATTGTTTTTTATGTAAGATTGAATCCAAGCCAATGTTACTGTCAATGCCAATCGCATATTTATTTTCTTATTTCTGCTGGAATTCCAAATCGATGTAGATTAGCAATTCTCTTGCCTTGACACTCCAGTAGCGTTAGTCCAGTTCGAGCGGCATAGAAATCGAAGGACTATGAGTCCAGTTCAAAGGTTATTTAATATTTAAATCCTCATATTACATCTTTCAAAGAATTTCTACGTTCTAACTTCATATTTGTTTATTTTGTGTGCGTATTCTTGCGTTCTACATGTTTTCAGTTCAATATGAAAGGGAAATAAAACTATTAATTGCTGCTCCTATCTTCATGAAGTGTTGAGATTTGCACTCAAAAAGGCATAAAAGTATTGGTAAAACCCAGAATGCTCAGCTCGTAAATTGTTTATCCAATGTGCTATACATGTAACATTAGTTCTATCCTTATTCCTCGTATATATGGTAGACAGATAACAGCTCTCTGCACAGATATCATTTATGCATGCATTTATGCACTAATATCAAAATCAAAACCAAACAAAAATATGGAGAGATCTTTGGAAGCAGTTCTTCCTCAACTATTCAGTGAAGACCCAGAAGAAGTCAGAGGGGAATCCTAAAAACCCACGCAGATATCACAAGCATAGTAGTTCTGCTTGCAGATAAAGAAAATATGGTATACGACCAACAGAAAGTACTGAACGAACTTATTAGAAAACCAGTTCTGCATCTAGATCACAAATTCCACCAGACGAAACCATTAGAACTTTACATCAGCGTACTATAGCCTATAACTAAACACCATCAAGCGAACCAAGAAAATATCTTAGTTTTGACGTTACATCGCTCTTCACAAATATATCAGTTCGAGAAAATCGAATTAGCTCGAGGTAAATTGCAGCAATACGGAATCGGCAATACCTGAGATGGAACTCTGTGTCTACTCGAGTTATTTCAACTTTAAATGAAAACCTAAATGAACAAGACAAGATAGCAACAACCAGTTGCCTTCTATCACCAGTTGTTTCTAATCTGTTCACTGAGATATGCTCTGATGACACGTACTAATTAAAACCTAACTATTGGCTTCAATACATGAATAATACTTGTGTCATATAGCAACATGGTGTCGAACAACAAATTTTAAAATCTGCCAAATATCCGTCACAAAAACATCAAGTTCATCATGGACATGGAAATAGATATACTCATTTCTGAATGTCCACGTATATATAAAGAATGATAGACTATCTAACACAAAATATACAGAAAGCACACACACCGGCCGATAACTGCACGTTCTCATTCACCACCACCCGGTTCAAAACAGACAATCCTAAACACATTAGTAAGTACATAGAGTAAAGCAAATATTCGAGGAGAAAATTTTTCAAAAGATGTAACTAGTACTGAAGAGTTGACTTCAAAAAAATTAATACAAATTGATACAAAACCAAAGACTAAGAAAGAAACTAAATATAGCGATTGTCTACTTACCATATATACAGAGATGTACAGATAAGGATTTAGAGAACAAGAATAATTTAATTTACACTGTCAAATAGAAGGTTACACAATATTTTCCTAAATATATGGATAGCACCAAGGGAACTAAAAACACCAATAGTAAACAGCGCGTCATGTGATAAGAGAGACTAAAGGCGGGTTTTCCTAGACCTTCGCCAGTCGCTGAAGACTGCGACCGAGTCGAAAACAGTCATTATTTCATGCTTCAAAAATTTGACAATAGGTACTTCATTGCTTAATACATGTGATGCGTTTTTTGCATCATTTTTCTTCTGAATAACAAAATTTGCATAGCATATGATACGGCAGTGAAGCTCGAAGATACTTATATCTTTTGATGTACATGAGGAAGTTATACTTTTTCTTATCCGGGGTCGTTTATACTATTAATAAACTTCTATCACGTTTTCGGAATACCTATCAAGTGTATTATTAGCCGGAGGTCCGTATTTCAGGCAGTTAGTTTTGTCTCTTATATCCTCCCTATTATTAGTGAGACATCTATAAATCGAAAGGATTTATTTTTATATTCGGTTCCCATTGAATGCTACTAAGAAAATCTCGATAGCTAAGAATCTTTTAACCCTGGTTTACAGGTTTCAAAAAAATTTTTTTTAGAGAAAATCGGCGAAATACTTATCAATATAATGGAAGGTCTCTTTTATTATTAAATTCTTCAGAACTTCTTAGTCCCGGCAATGCACGCAGTCGTATTCTTGAAAATTTTAAGGATCAACGTATTTTTGAAAGTCGTTTCCAACTTCTACACAACCATTACATCTTGTTTTATTTATATCCATTTCCTCTTAGATTCTGAATATTTTGATTTAATGTTCATCTATATTAATTTTGATGTGAACAGGTTTGGATATTTTTATTAACACGACAAAGGAAGTTCTTTGTTTTATAAACATTTGATTAAAATTGATAAAATTATTATTGTTGCTTGATAATAGTGAGTGTTGTTTTGAAATATATGAAATAATTATTTAATATTAATAAGAATTATTTAAACTCAGCAGAAAAGAGTAAACACCGCTGCCCAAAGAATCACTACTTCCACATTCAGATTGGCCATCCAAGTCTTTTTAAACGAAGACATCTTGATATTATACTTGCACTCTAGTATGTGGAAATAATTGCTCATGGAATTTTAACAATACAGTATTTGAAATGTCTGACCTAAAAGCCCATAAAACCATGGGCAACTTCAATATCTTTTCGACTGACTGACGTTTAATGGGGAGGAGAAAATGTGATGGCAAAAAATATGTTTCAGAACTTTTGCTTTCGTACACTATTTTATTTTGTTAACTCTTTTAATATAATAATGGAGTGGGGGTGGTGGTGAGCAAAGATTTTAAATCAGCGAAAGAAAATTTTCCTGTCTGTTTGCCTTTCGGCCGGACTGTGACTTTTTTGTGTGCATGTTTTCTCAGGAACGGTTTAAGATAATTACTTTAAATTTGGTGCACATAATATGTATTATGAAGAGATCTGGAAGTAGATTATATTTAGAGCTAATTCCGGCAAAGGTTGGGGGTTAAATAGGGGTAAATAAGGGAAAATAAGTAAAGCAAGCTGATAAGAGTACAGGAACTTGGGATTTGGTATGTACTAGAACTCAAGGCCTCAGATTTTTTATAATATTTTACACCCACCGCACCCCCCCACTGTATTATTAAAGAGGCTTATAAAATAAAATTAAGATATTCACTTAAGATTTAGTACACGTATGTATTATAACGACATCTGGAACTAGATTATATTTTGAGATGATTTCGTTGGAGGGTTGAGGGTTAAATACGGGTAAATAGTGAAAATAAGTAAAGCAAGCTGATATGAGTACAGGTGCATATACTAGAGGCCAAAGCCTCAGATTTTAAAAATAGTATTTTTCAACTCCCCGCTGCCTTCACTCCATTATTAAAAAGATTGATAGAATAAAATTGAGACATTCGTTTGAAACTTGGTACACGTATGTATTATAACGATATCTGGAATTATATTGTATTTTGAGATGATTCCATTGAAGAGTTGGGGTTAAATAGGGGTAAATAGGGAAAAATTATTAAAGCAAGTTGGTAAGAGAACAGAAACTTGGGATTTGATGTACATGTTAGAAGCCAAAGTGTCAGATTTTTTGTAATATTTTTCAACTCCTCCATCACCCCTACCCCTACTCCATTATTAAAGGGGTTAATAAAATATAATTGAGATATCCAGGACTGATGAACCTGAGCCACAAACACTTCGGTACTGGCTTTCCAGTGCTGGAGGAAATAAGGAGTTCTCCCCAAAGGCTGAAATCCGGTCTATACGGGGGAGCTCCTTAACCTGTTAGCGGTAGCACAATGGGCCACAAGGCCTGAGTGCGGCGACCTCTAGGCGCCCCGCTAAAAGAAGAAGAAGAAGAGCAGACCACTTGTTTGGTCCACATATATGTATATTATAATGACATCTTATTGAGATTATTCCGATGAAGGGGTGGGGGTGGGGGTGGTGGTGAACAGAGAAAATAAGAAAAATAAGCTAACAGAGTCCAGAAATTTCATTTTTAACGTATATGCTAGAAGCCAATGCTTCAAAATTTTTTATGACATCTGGCTCAAATATAAAAAATTCTATGACCACATTCTCTTGAGACAGAACATTATTTTTCCAATAATTTCCGTTACATTGAAGATAAAATTTTCAAGTTTTCAAGGGACCTGTATCTCTACTCCTGTACTCTATGTAAGTTTGATAACAACTAAATATCTTCTCAAACTCGACAGGTTTACTGTTTCACAAGCACCTATAAAAACCTGCAGAGAAAAAATGATAATTCTTGATTTTTCGTTCATATTACGCGAAATTTTAAAAGTATTAATTTGTGTACAGAAGCAGGTGGACGTCATGTGGAGGATTTGTTATTAATGTATTTTTTAGGATAAACTGTAATTTTTCTGTTATTACAACATTTTATTCTAGAATTGTGCAAACAAATGTAAAAATGGAGGAAAAAACGATAATTCCTTGTATTTTAATTAACATTACAAAACATTGTAGGAGTACCTTTTTGCAGTCCTTTCAATGCTCTGCAAAAACATTCAAGTATTACTTAATTTTACATGGCGATTAAAAAATACACTAAATCAAAAAACATTAATTATTATGAAAAAAAATTGAGAAACAAGAGATATTTGGTTGTTGTCAAGTTTGCATAGAGTACCAATAGATATATTGCTCACACCAAAATTTGAAAATTTAATCTTCAATATAACGGAAATCATTGAAAAAAAATGTATTTTTTCTGTGTCACTTGAAGATAATGTACTTCCTCAGGGATGCATTTTTGAACTAAGGTACGTTGGGCTATATGAGCCCAATTCGAACTCAGGAATCACAGGTTCCCGTCCGGGAACTCAATTCCGGGACACCGAGTATAGCCAAGATATTGTCCTTTGAGAAGACTTGATGGGAAAACTGGATGTGGAAGTGGTGATTCTTATTTTGTTAACAATTTAATAATAGAGTGGGGATGGTGATAGGGCGGAAAATGTAAAAAAAAAATTGGACCATCTCTTTTAGTGATATTTTTCGAGTAAATTTCTAATATTGCAAAAATTGCAATATAGGAGAATCTTTGATACTTTATCAATACCTGCAAAAGTTCTTAAACTTATTTACATAAAAAAAGGACCCCATATGTTCTAATTGCTTAAGCCGCTCTCCAATTTATGTATAAAAAACACGAAATTGGATGAAACTCTTTTGACATAAACATGGTAGTTACCCTTACATCAATGGCTGATTTCTTAGTGGCGAAAAACAGTTTCATTTGGCATCGCAACGTAGAGAAATAAGTTCTTATTCTCTGCAAATGGATTTCAGTGTCCGTTACTATCTCATTAGGTTTGGAGGATTATCGCAGTTGTAACACTAATCAAAGTTCTAATAATGATATGTTTTCGCCAACAGGACTGATTAGTTTTAAAATTTACCTTTTAATTTATTAAATCATCGTTGGTGCATTTAATCGTCGTGAATTTTTCACTTGTAGCTCGCAAATAGTGTATGTTCACATTTTCTTGTATTAATATTTAAGCTTTAAACGGTTATATTATTTCTACCTGCGTACCTTTTACCTATTAACTTCTAAATTTATGTTTAGTCAAACCCGAATCCCACATTGTCATAATGATCATTCTTCAGTAAAATATATTTTCACACAGAGAAAAATAATGTGTTTAATCTACAACATTCTTCACATATATACACCAAATCCCAAGTTTCTGGATTTATTAGTTTGCTTTACTTATTTCACTCCTATTTCATCCTCAACCCTTCAATAGAATAAACTAAAAATATACTTTATTTCCAGATCTCGAAGCAAATGTACAAAAATTTGAAATTTGAAGTTTTAGGAGTCTTACCAGATTGCATTACTTATTTTGCCCTATTTACATATGTGTACCAAATTTTAAGTCAATTCCTAAACCGCTCCAGAGAAAATGTGCGTAGAAAAAAGTTACACACCGACCTACATGACGGAGACAGATAGACAGAAATTTTTCTTCCCTCAAATTTAGAATCTCGACGTTTTATGACATTTTAAACCTATTTTAACAAAAAAAGCTTCTGAATTTTTTTTCCGCTAAGTGGATATGAAAGTAAAATTCAAATGTTACTCCTAGAATTACAACGTTGCTAAAGGATTTGATCGAGAGAAATAAAACAATCCAGATAGTAGTATTAGTACTTCGAAAAGTTGCTGGAGCTTTCGGAATATATCGAAGTAGTGTTCGTCGAATTTCATACTTACAAATTTAATCTCGTGAATGGATTGAATGAATTGAAACGGGGTATCGGGCGATATTCTCGTAGAACAATTATTCAATTCAGACAATTTGCATGGAATAAACATTTGTGACCCACATGAAATTTTTGAATCTCTAAAATACTCAATAATTATTTTCGAATAAGACTGTGGCTTCCCGTATTATATTCTTCAAGTACACGGATGGTAGCCGATAGCAGGATGCTGACTTCCCTAACCGTTAGATAGTCGAAGAGGTCCACGAAGTGACCAAACAAGACGCCCAATCTTACTCCTGTATATTTCTCCTTTTATGAACATTTAAAATCTAAAGCTACTAAATCAAATAATTTTGAGGGACTACCTACATTTTTGTTGACCTTGAAAGGGTATAAGTAATATGTTCTTTAGAAACCTACAGTACGACTATACAGAGGTCACTGGATTATTTAGTTTGATAAACAGACATAATTTTAAGGAAAACTGTGGTTGTGTCAAGTATTCCTGTACCTTTAACAAAATGTAGTACCCTGTACGCGTGTTTATTAAGTGCATTTTACTTTTTTGCAACAAGTTTTCACAGCGTGCAACTGCAATCTTATTAATTACGTGCAGCCCTTGGGCTGAGATGAGATCTACGACAAAATACGTCTCCGTCGATTTGAATGGCTTCAAACTCCACGTTATTGAATAAGTCTAAAACAATAACCTACTCTGCAATTACCTCAACCGCTTTGCCTCTTGTTAAATAATAATTACCGTCGATATCCTTTAGAGAATTCAATTATGAATACATACAAATATGAACTTTACAAAAACAAAGATTTATTTAAAATATGCATTTACCGTTATGCGCCTTCGCGAATAACAGTAAATGATCAGGTTGTATCTAAGAAAACTTAGAAAGCAATGAATATTAATGGTCATTTTCTAAGATATTATAAACATTTCAGGGTTACATTCAATTTTCTGCAAGTTTACCGTTAGTCGTGCCTTTGAAATTTATTGCTAATGCATAATCTTGAATATTATAATAACAAGGATTATGATATTATTGTTTACCTCATAACGGTTATTACATAATTGAATAATAACGTACTGTTAAGTCACGTCAATCTCGTTACTTCTAGTTAATCCAGTGTTGAATATAAACAGGATACCACTCAACAACAACAACAGCGAAATGTATCGGTGATCAAATCAAGTAATTAATTTCAGCTAACATTCGCTAAAAATGCCTACGACTCCTTCTTCTTCTAATTACCTATGCTTATCGTCTTGTCAGAAGTTTTGTGAGCTATGCATTATTCTAGTAGGCCTCCATTTTGGAGGGCATTCTTTTCGCCTCTGATAAACAGCTCTGATTAATCGCTCTATGTAGTTTTCAATCTGTCAAAATAACAGGATTAGTGGCTAAAAAAGATTCTGGAGAATGACTTGCCGGAGAGTCGTTTTGGGGATTGTATTACTTGTAGAATCGAATTATTGTTCCCATCATCTGTCGAGAGAATTGGTAACAGACGTCTCTGAACCCACATCTCGTAAGCACCTATACGCAGTCTGTCTTTGTCTGTCTGTCTGATCTTTGTAAGTTTCATTTTGTTCTTATTGCTAGAAAATTTATTCTAATGGCAAGTTCCCAATCTATATTCTTAAATGTGTTGTTTTCTTAACTGCTTCTCAAACCACCGAGACCTTACGGTTTAAAGTGGAGTTCGAACAATCAAACTGCATTAAAACAATAAAAAATGGAGCTTTGGTGGGCATTCAAAGTTAACCAACGTCAGTTTTGTTTACATTGATCGTTTTCCTAAAAGATATCATTGCATAAACTAGTACCATTCTTTTAAACCACATTGATACTGTCGCTTTTGGTACGGCTCAACACAACTAGACACAATTGTCAAAAAATAAACGCGGAAAATTTTGTAATACTCACGGTGGAAAATCAGTTTGACAGAAGAATTAATTAGTAATTTTTCTGTTTGTTTTCTTTATTGATAACGTTAATTCACAGTTTAGTGTGGTGTTTTAAAACGCAGATTTAGGACATTATGGGATATTACACTTATCCAGAGCTCACGGATATGCGCTTGGTGTATGGGGAAAGTGGTGGAAATGCAGCTGGTGCGGAAGAGCTTTATCGTTTAAGGTTCCCTAATCGACGTCATCCTTGTGCTCGTACATTTGTTAGTATTGACCAGCGTCTTCTAGAAACAGGTCGCCTCGATGTACATGGAGGAGAACGGGGTCCACAACGCGAAGAAAGGGTAATTGACGCAGAGGTTCAAATTTTGGAACTTGTAGAAGAGGATCCAACTTTAAGCACCCGCGATATCGCGAACCGTGTGGGAGTATCCCATTTTGTGGTATGGAGGACATTGAGAGATATGAAGTTACATCCCTATCACTATCAACGTGTCCAAGCACTAGAAACTCAATATTTTGCAGAGCGAATGCAATTTTGTAGGTGGTTTTTAAGAAAACAGTCGGCAAATGAGGATTTTTTAAATGTTCTATGTTTCTCCGGTGAGTCGTGTTTTACCAGAAATGGAGTGTTTAATTTTAAAAATACGCACTATTGGACAGATAAAAATCCACGAGTAATAAGAAGGGCGCATTTTCAACGACGGTTCGACGTTAATTTGTGGGCAGGAAGTTGCGGTAATGAAATAATTGAACCCATGCCATTACACGCTAGATTAAATGGTGATGTATACTTAAATTTTTTGCAACAAACATTCCCAAATTTGCTGGAAGATGTACCCTTGGCTACGCGCAGAAAAATGTGGTATTTGCACAATGGCGCACCAGTCCATTTTAGTCTGGCTGTTCGAATTTTTTTGACCAGAAAGTTTCCTTCGGCGATGGATTGGACATGACAGGCCAGTACCATGGCCTGCTAGATCGCCCGACTTAAATCCGATGGACTTTTATTTTTGCGGACATTTTAAATCTCTGATTTACCGTGATTCAATTGACACTTTAGAACAATTGCAACAACGTATTTTAACATATAAACCATAAAAAATGATCCTAATTTACCAAATGTGTTGAACGGAGTGCGTATGTCCTTAGTTCGACGTGCCAATATATATATACGTGGAGATGGAGGTCATTTCGAACAATTTTTGTGAAAAATTCAAAAGAATTGTTCAGTTATTGGGTGTTACCTATTGGGCATTAAAGATATGATTATTATTATTAGTATTCGCTGTCTTGTTTTGATCTGTTTATTATTGTTTACATTGATTTTCATAGAGACCAAAGACTCGATTTTTAGTTTTCGATACCAAATTGGGAAAAATTATGCGCTCAATTCGTTAAGAAATCAGATTTTTTCCTAACTTAAAATACACAACTATTTTCTGTTATCGTATCTCGGACGTCTAACTGTTCGTTTTCCAATTTCATAAAATAATTACTAATTTTTTAAGCTTTTAACATAATATTACAAATGTTAATAAACCACTTCTAAATTTTATAAATTCATATGAACGACAATAAAAGCTACAATAACTTTGTTTCAAATTAAAAGACACATGTAAACAAATCCTATTTAAACTCCTGCGGCCATGCTATGCTTGCGTTGTGCCGAAAGAGAAGGAATTATTTAGATTTTCATAATTAGTGGTATAAAAAGTTCAGTACAAGTAATCCCGTCAAAGTGTCGCACTTCTTCCGGGGGGAACACAAGTCGAGTATTACAGTTTTTTTCATTATTTCTAATATTCGGAACTATAATATCCATTGACCCTGAAAAACGGTGGTTTTCAAATGTTTCTTACCTTAACATTCAAATTTTAAACCTAGGTCAGTGCCCCTAGAGAAAAATGTCATATAGGTGTTTTGTTTGTCTAGTAGGTCCCTATTACAGTAGTTATTTTAAAGAAGATTATGGTTTAACTGTAATATATTTTATTTTTGATTTCAGAATTATTCAAAAACTTTCATACACTTAATATACAATATTTAACATAAAAAACAATAAATGACATTTTCTTTATGTATATTGTTGATCTAGTTTTGACCACCCAAGTCCATCAGTGATATCATTTTGAAGTTACAATAACATGTTTTTATTTGGAAGATACCACTGTCAGTGAGTCTTAAAAATGCAGTAGCATCCCTACCCTACATGGGGAATCGAGTATAGAACACTTGTGACAAACCATATCATAAACAAAACATTTGTTTCTTCTCAAAGTTAGGAATTATTAAAAAATTTAAAATCTCACTCACTCGAAGGATATTTTTTATGTATTAAGACAGAGCGAAATTTTATATTTTTATTTCTCGCATCATTTGACTAGAAGCTGGTGTGCAGATATTTTATCATCGCTTGTAGTAACTAATCGTTAATTTTTGCGAAATTTTGCTAAATAACTCATTGAAGGTACTTTTTCATGATTTAAAGTTCATAATGCTGGTGGTCTGTCATGGGGGTACAGGCCACGCGAAAAATTTGTAGTGTCGACAGTAATTTTTTCGATGTGAAATCATTGTTAGGAATTCGTTCTTTAAAATGGGTTAACAATATCACCTATTTCACCTACCTACCTACCGAACTCAAAATGAATACATTGAAATTAATGTTGACACAAATTCCACATTTATTGAGATTTTAGATTTATGAAACGCTTTCATGTAAACTGAAACACTTCCTATTCATGTTGATGTATCCTTTTTAGCGTAAAGATAATAAACGCTTAAACAACTTCGAAATTAGACCTCGCTTATACAAGTTCAATTTTAAGGTTAAATTGCACTGTTATGTCGGGTAAAATCTATTTGTTGACTGAAATAAACTACTGCCTAACGAGTTAAACTAAATTCGATAACGGAGAAAAATATTATGTGCAATATTTTTAATTCATTAACGACAACAACATGAACTTTTGAACATGAATAATAAGAGTGGTTAAATGATACGGCAAGGTTTGTTTATGCGATTTCCTATATAAATAAAAATAAACACAATTTTTTTTTGTGATTCTGGTGCCCTAGTTGCAGCAACATTTCAAACACTGTTCGGTAGTGAGAGTGGTATTTGATTCATAAAGGTGGGCATTTATTACAGATAATTATGGCAACTGTGTCCTATTGCGGTTTTGCAATGTTCTCTTTCTATACATGTTCGCTTTCAGTCCTTATTACTGCAATATTTATACTTTTTTTAACCTAAATTTAACAACATTTTTTGGCGAACGGACAGTATTTGTACAAGAAACAATAAAATAAAAAATTGCATCGTAGATAGATAGATATTTACTTAATCACGTTATATACGTGAGTATATTATTAGCAAGTCAGCAAGCAAAAATTATTATGTCGGTTGTCCCCAAAAATGTCTCTAATTCCACTATAAATTATAGGGCCTCGTTTTTCTTTACCTACTACACAATCTGGTTTCAAGGGGTAAGAGGGTAAACAAGTACTTAAAAAAAATAAATATATACGTTAAAAATAATAAAAAATTGATAGTTCTACACAAAGAAGCTGTGAAGCTGCTCCATGTGAACACGAATTTATTTTTGTTTCCATTGGGGTTGTTATAAATTCATCTACAGAATAATACGCTGAATCACAATATATCTTGTAGCATTTTAAAATTAATTAAATTTAATAATTTTATCTTGTTTGTCAACGTATCGCAAATTATTATTAGATTTGAAGGGTTAGCCTTAAATTTTACTGATGCTTGTTTGTATTCAATTCATGAAATAAAATATGTAAAAATAGTCATTATGCCAAACCATAAACCAGTATGTGGTGTTTGGTAATGAGGATGGTTAATGCCAAACAAAATTTTGAAAATTTTTGTTCTAGGTCACACACTAAATTTTATTTTGTTATACTTTAGTAATGAAGTGAGAGTGACAGATGTCATAACAAATTTTGAGACCTTGGTCTCTAGTATACACACCAAATCCCAGGCTCCTGGACTCTTACTAGCTTGCTTCAATTACACAGGCACACGAAAAAAAGTCAATTTTCTGAGGTTTCACATATACAGGGTGTTTCACTTAAAAGTCCCCAGGCCATTATCTCTAAAACTAATAAAGATATTTTATTTTTGCAAATGGTGGATGATTGATACCAAAGAAAGGTTTATATAACGGTGATTAGAATTTTTCCTCAACAGCACAGAGATGGCCCTGCGATGCAAAACTATTTTTTGATGGCTGGAACCTTGAAACATAAGTCATGTGATTAAACAATAATTTGTGAATAATTTTGATGGTATAGAGAATTTACAAAAAACAAGCCGTTTTGGAGTTACATGAGTTTCTTTCATTAATGCCAGTACACGTGAATTTTGATAAATCCCTATAATTTATTTATTATTTATTATAGAATATTGGTTACCAAACACTTTTTTTCAAGATAAGGAAAGTGATATAATACACTATCATAAAATTATGTTTACCACTACCGGCCAAACCGGAACTAACATGATGAACCAATATCCATATGTTCCTACATATTACATTTTTTTTTTCTAATAACGCTTCTAATAAAATGGCTCCCAAAACTTAAAGTAAGTAAGACAACAAAGAAAATACACACTAATTTAGAATGGGCTAATTTTATATTAACAATTCAGTAAAGAACGTAAATAAAAGTTTTATAAACAAACATTTAAAAACTATCGAAATATTATTAAAAATGAAATTAAACTAATTTCTTTCTTATTAGTAGGTACTTATTATATTAAATGTTCAAAATTTCTCCCTTCTTCATGAATACACATATTGTACCGTTTCAGTAACTCTTCATTGCAAACTTTTTGTAACGTATGTCTATTTATAGCAGCAACACTTGCATATATTTTATTATACAAATCGGCCATATCCTCAATGGGTTCAATGTACACTACACTTTTTAAATACCCCCAAAGGTAAAAATCTAATGGAGTCAAGTCAGGTGATCGTGCTGGCCATCTGACTACTCCATTAGTACCAATCCATCTCTGAGGGTACATTTCATTAAGACAATCTTTGACTAGTACTGAGTTATGGGGTGGTGCACCATCTTGGTGAAACCAAATATTCTCCTGGTTATGAGGGATAGTCTCTAATAATCCTGGCAATACATTTCTCAAAAATTTCTCATATTTTCTTCCATTTAAAGTCCCATGGAATAGATATGGTCCAATAATATATGAATTTAATATTCCACACCACACGTTAACTCCAAAAGTTACCTGATTTCGGGTCATTCTCATCCATCTAGGATTATTTTGTGACCAGTATCGGCAGTTATGCTTACTCACAACTCCGTTGTTGTGAAAACGGCTTTCATCGCTCCAGAGCACATTTTTTAAAAAATTTGGGCATTCTTCAGAAAGAACTGAAAATTCAGCTAGAAAATGTAATCTTCGTTCATAATCACCAGGCCTTAAATGATGGATCAATTTTAATTTGCATGGATGGTATTTATTTGATTTTAATATTCTATGGCACGAAGATATCGACAGATTAGTTTCCGATGCCAATTTCCGGAGAGAACATTGAGGATTGTTGACAACACTATTTAACACCAAGGCTGTATTTTCATCGTTTCTAACTGGTCTATTTCTGTTACGAATAGTTTTCTTAAAACTACCCCAGTTTCTTAAATTTGTAAACAGCATGATAAATGTTTTTTTATCGGGTGTAGGTCTATTTGAAAATCGTAAACAAAATAATCGTTTTGCTTGTCGGGAATTTCTTTTGCATTCACCGTATATTAAAATCATATTTAACTTATCTTCATTGGTGTATCTAACCATTTTTTAAATTTATTTTTTTTATTGCCTTATTTGGATTAATTTGCTTTGAATTGTTTCTAAGTACACTATTTCTGTTTGAAAATATGATTGAAATGCGCCAACTACAAACTTTGTTTAATAACTGTT
The DNA here is from genome assembly GCA_963583905.1 of Stenurella melanura. Lineage (NCBI taxonomy): Eukaryota > Metazoa > Arthropoda > Insecta > Coleoptera > Cerambycidae > Stenurella > Stenurella melanura. The sequence goes on from OY757309.1 coordinate 257,735,045, forward strand.
AAACTTAAAATTAAATCAAAGTGTACTAATATCTCTTAAGTAGATTTTTCATTACCATTCTAAATTAGTGTGTATTTTCTTTGTTGTCTTACTTACTTTAAGTTTTGGGAGCCGTTTTATTAGAAGCGTTATTAGAAAAAAAAAATGTAATATGTAGGAACATATGGATATTGGTTCATGTTAGTTCCGGTTTGGCCGGAAGTGGTAAACATAATTTTATGATAGTGTATTATATCACTTTCCTTATCTTGAAAAAAAGTGTTTGGTAACCAATATTCTATAATAAATAATAAATAAATTATAAAGATTTATCAAAATTCACGTGTACTGGCATTAATGAAAGAAACTCATGTAACTCCAAAACGGCTTGTTTTTTGTAAATTCTCTATACCATCAAAATTATTCACAAATTATTGTTTAATCACATGACTTATGTTTCAAGGTTCTAGCCATCAAAAAATAGTTTTGCATCGCAGCGCCATCTCTGTGTGCTGTTGAGGAAAAATTCTAATCACCGTTATTTAAACCTTTCTTTGGTATCAATCATCTGCCATTTACAAAAATAAAATATCTTTATTAGTTTTAGAGATAATGGCCTGGGGGCTTTTAAGTGAAACACCCTGTATATACTCCCACGTATTTTTGACCGCTGAATGCGATCCCGATATGTTTTACAAAATTAGGTCGGGATTTTCTTGTTAACCACTAAAAACAGATTAAAACAGGCTAGAATGGAGTTTAAAATATAAGGTTTTAAATAAGTATACCATGTATTCGACGTATTTTTGACCGCTGAACACGATACCGATGTCAGGTTTCAACCAATCAGGTCATGACTTTTTATTTATCTAGATTTATTCTTTTCTGTGGTACCGTACTCTTTTGTCTTGAAATGATCTCGGTAATGGTTTTCTTTTTCGTTTTATTCCTTTCGTTTTCATGTCCCTTTCCAATATCCAACAGTAGTCTACTATCATATTAACATCCCATCGACCTTGATATCTACGCTACATTTCCTTTATGTCTTGGTGAAAATATTCACCATGCTCTTTCTTCACTATAATCACATAAATTTTTTGAAAACTGGTCTATATGAGAATACAGGAAATGTAATTCCAAATTCATTAGACCACCTAATTTTACGAATTTTTCTACCGTGTTGAATACCATTTCCTTGTAGTCTTCGCTCTTATTGTTTCTTAAAAATGTATCAACTTCCTTAAAGCTCTGCCAAGCTCCTTTTTCCGTATCTGACATTGTAGTGATGAATTTCTCATCTCTTAACATTTTTCTTATTTGGAGATTATCAAAAATGCCTTCCTTCAATTTGGCAAATATAGGTATTTACACAGGACTTCCTCTTTATTTGATAGTTTAATGATTATATTTGTTTGATTTGCACTGAATATTTTTTTAATTAGAAGTATATCAGATTTCCTTTATGAAAATATTGACCTACTAGTGAACTGCATTCTAAATATTGTCAGTCTGTTAGCAGTCTTTCTGTTTGGATTATATCTAAGAAACAATTGATGAACGACAATAATATTTGGCATGTAGTCCGACCTCAACATCGATATTTGGTAATAAGATTCAGTTAACGACTTTTTTATTTATATTCGTATAGTGTGTATGTGTATATGAATTGAAACTTTACTAATGTCTTATGCAGTGCAAGGTGTATTTTTTTTGTTCTCTCATAAGGAAGCACAAGGTTTGAATTCATATATACATACACAATAAACAAAACGAAGCACAAAAAAGTCTATTGAGCACGTTGTACTGGAACGTTCGCTCTAACTGATTTCTCCTCCATCCGTCTCTCTCTCTCTCTCTCTCTATGTTGTTTCTCCTTCTTCTTCTTTCTCTCTCTTTGTAGGCTGACACGTACAATTCAAGAAGTAGCAGTACATTTCGAAAATTCTGACTGACGTTGTCTGCCGGCCACCGAAAAAAAGCGTAAGTAACATTTTTAACAAAACTCAGTTATTTATGTAGTTCTTTTACCATTGTGAGGATAATAAAAAATGAATTATTTCGTACCAAAATGGTCGGACGATGCTAATTTTTTTTTTAAATTTGTAAAAAAGGCGGAATTTATAATTACTCAATGCAAAGACATACTTCGCAAAAACATGACGAAAGAACATTACGGTATTTTTGAGGTTACAAAATGAATAAAAATATTTATATTTTAAATTATATGATAGTACCATCCCTTATGAAGAATTTAAGCCCAGGTTTGATTCTCTGGGCCGTCCTAATCGTGGGCAATGGCCGATTTATGAAAAGGTATTTTTTTCGTAAATGCTCTCTCTACAAACCGCGTATTTCTAATTTTATGGACATTTTTCAAAAATGCTCTTTTTCTACTTAACAGAGGCAACATTCACCGAACAGAGAGCAATTTAAATAAAAATTGTAATAAACAGCAAAAACAATAAAAATCTATTTTTGATGCTATTTTTAGGTTATCTTGAAAACTAAATAACGAATTTTTATCCCTGTTGGTCGCATTTGATAGATTTTTCATGACCTACAACTTTCTTGTTTAACTTTTATTTGTAGGATGCTACGTTTTTCTTAAATTTAAGTAAATTTTTTCTTCATTTTACTTTCTTTCTATGTTGTTGTATATCTTGTAATTAATGCTTTGTATGCCTTTATTCCTGCTCTGTAGTTGGGTATTTTATTTTTATTTATTTATTTAATCATACATCATCCAACAGTACAAAACCATTTATAGGATGGAAATCTAAACTAACTTAACCTAACCTAACTAAAAAGTACAAATAGAAATTATGAAGGCGATTATACTGCACGACAGTAGATGAAATTTCTGACTGCTAGGCAAATATGTCCAATTCACTGCAATGAGTATCATAACTAGTACAAATATTAAAAAGAGGAGAAAACTTTAATACGTTAGATCTAGGAGTGGATAAATAAAAAGTATGAGAATGACGAGAATTAATCCGTGGGACATAGAAGTTCAGTTGGCTTAATATTTCACTACAATCTATTTTATTATGCATAATTTTATTTAGAAAACGCAAAGCAAAGGACTCGCGCCTTTCGGAAAGACTAATAATATCAAATTTTTCAAGTAATTGATTTTGAGAAGCTCCAATTGGTGGATATGTACCTTCAGTTTTCCAGTTTAAAAATTTCAGGAAGCAGCGCTGAATGTTTTCCAATTTATCATTATGAGTATTATACCCAGATTGCCAAACAAGTGAAGCATACTCCAGTTTAGACCGACAGAAAGCAAAATAAAGCATCTTTAAGGTTCTCGCATCATTAAAATCATGGCTGTTACGCAAAATGAAGCCTAACATTCTGTATGCATGCGAAATTACAGCGTCAATATGGTTAGTGAAGGTTAATTTTTTATCAAAAGTTACACCTAGATCCTTGAACGTAGATGGTCTGTTCAGCATGTCGCCATTAACATTATAATTATATATAATTGGGGATTCCTTGGTTGTATAACTCATAACATTGCACTTGCCAACATTTAGCTGAAGATCATTTTCATCGCACCAAGCCGATAACTTAGTTAAGTTGTTTTGAAGTTTTTTGCAGTCATTAAAATCATTAATCCTATGCAACATCTTGACGTCATCGGCATATATTAAGAAATATACATCTAAGTGATCGCTGATGTCGTTAATAAAAATATTAAAGAAAAGGGGTCCAAGTATTGATCCCTGGGGTACTCCTGACGTGGCTCGGTATTCAACAGATTTATATCCATTATATGATACGAACTGAACTCTATCAGTCAAGTAACTCTCAAGAAATTGAAGTAAACCGTCAGACAATCCGAATTTGTCAAGTTTACAGAGAAGTTTCCTATGGTTCAGTCTGTCAAACGCCTTAGAAAAGTCAGTATAGACTGAGTCTACCTGTATTTGAGAATCAATTGATTCAGCAATGTACTGAGTAGCGCAGATTAAGTTCGTTACGGTGGAGCGACCTTTCATAAAACCGTGTTGTTGCATAGATATTTTCAGTTGAACATGTGCATAAATGTTATCATGTAGTAGGATTTCGAAAGCTTTACCAAAGTTACATATGATTGTTATCGGTCTATAATTGGTAACATCATTTCTTTCACCTTTTTTATACACAGGGCACACTTTGGAGTATTTCCAAATATCAGGAAAACAGCATTTCCTAAGACATAAATTAAAAATTATGCATAGAGGATATGCAAAAATGCTGGCACAGTCTTTCAGTAGAAATGCTGGAATTCCATCTGGGCCCGCAGTAAGTTTAGGTTTAATTCTTTTTAACGCCATGCAAACTTCAGCCTCGGAAAAGCGTTTAATGTCCAAACAGTCAAACGAAGGATTATTAGACTCAGTTACAGGGGCGTCCGAGATGTTAAGGAAGTAAGATTGCTCGAAAAAGTTAGCAAATGCATCGACGATATCATTAGGGGTCTCTAGATGCTCATTGTTATAAGTCATGTCTTTAGGTATGCTAGTTTTCCCTTTTTTTCCATTGATGTAAGCCCAGAATTTATTGGGTTCCGATGTGATATTATTTTCGATTCGATTTGTATAAATTTGAAATGCAATTTTAATATCCGACTTGATTTGTGATCTAAGTCTACGAAATTCAGTTAGCGATTCATTATTACCATGACGTTTAAATGATATCAATTTTTTATGCTTTAGCTTTATATTTTTTATAATTTCACCATTAAACCAAGGGGGAAACTGTCTTTTATTTTTTGGAGTTTTGAACTTGGGTATGTTCTCATTAAAAACTTCAGTTAATTTCTTATAAAATAAGTCAACACAGATTTTAACATCATCATAGTCATTTAGGAACGACCAGTTAATGTGCAGTAATTGTTCATACAGAAGAGGAAAATTTGCCTTTCGAAAGTTGAAAGAATTAGTAGATTTCATTGGAAATTTGATATTCGGATTTACAAACTGAGTTTCGAAGTTCACAATAAGAGCAGGATGATGTATATCTTCTGAAACCAATAATTCAATTGATTTTTCCACAACGCAATGTGCCTTACATATAACCAAGTCTAAAAGTCTATTGTTATTATTAAAAACAGAGTTGTATTGACGCAAGTTTTGAAGGTTTAGAAAATTGATAAGTGTTGATACTTTATAACATTTAATACTATTCGAGACATGAAGAGAGTACAGACGCAAATTAAAATCACCTAATATAAGCGTATTACTGTCTTGGATATAATCCAATGAAGAAATTGTTTCAATAGAGTTTCATAAACATTAATACTTGACTCAGGAGGAATATACAGTACAAAAATATAAAATGATTGTCGATTAATTGTGAGTTTGGCAGCTACTATATCAATGTTCTGAATAGAAAGGAAATCCTCAAAACGTAAATTTAACTTTTCTGCATGTAAGTTGGAATCAATCGCGAGTAAAACTCCTCCACCTCTGCACTTATTTACAGCAGTAAAATTTCTATCCTCCCGAAAAATATTGTAAGTGTGGTCGAATAACTCATTGTCAAACACTGAGGAATCAAGCCATGTTTCGGTTAATGCAATGATAGGAAATGTACAGGCGGCTACCGAGTTGAAAAATTCAAATGTTTTGTTTTTGATGCTTCTAACGTTTTGATAATAAATGTCCATGTTATAACGAGAACGACACTGAGTAGAATTAGTGATAAGATTATGAGTAGCAGTTAAGGTATTGATGGCTGGAATGTTTGGAGATGTAGATGATTGCTATTTAACACCTATTAAGTCAGATCTCAACTTATCCCTAGCTTGAATATACGAGGTACAATTGTTGATGTCCCAAGCCGCATGGCTTGTAGATATATTTAGTTTTTCCGCGTTGTTAAGAGAGACACAATTTGTACATTTTAATACTTTGGATTTACACTGTTTGACCGAATGACTTTCTCCGCAGCGAGGACAGGAGGCCTTATTTTTACAGAATTTGGACGAGTGATGAAACTCATTACAGTTAAAACATCGGTATATATCAACTGCGTCAAATACTCTACAATTGTCATAGCCGATAAATAGATTACCAGCTTTCATTACCTTTTCGTAAGAAATTTTATCCACCTGGAGCACAGCCTGAAACACATTTACATTTTTCTTAGTTGGGAATAACTTGATGAGATTACAATTAGGATTGATAAGATCACTGTTCATTTTAATAATGTAGTTGGTAAGTTCTTCCTCACTGAATTTTTCGGTAATGCCAACAATGCGAATTCTAGGGTTGACGCCATGTAACTCCTTTACCTCATAGTCATCTGCAAGGGTTTCTTCCACAATTTTTTTAAATTGAACACCTATTGAACAATGTATGCAATAAATAAATAAATAAATGTAATAAACCATTTTTTCAACTTTGTCTAATTTTTTAGATTGTTCTACATCAGCTAGAGCGATGCAAAAAACGTGATTCTTTCTTAGAATTTCTTCCTCTACACAACCCTCTTTTTTGTATTTTTCCGTAGAATTACTGGACATTTTAAGTGCGTTTTTTAAGCAGAATCGTGCCGAATATTCACCCTGTATGTACAAATGGAAATGGTAGACATAACAATGATGTTATTAATGATATTCGTGCATCTTAGTATTGATAAATTTTAATAATTTGCCTGCTGATCTGGAACAACCTACTATTAAATTATATCAATTTATGGGAAAAAATTGCACTGTTCTTAGTAAGTAAATAACTTATATTCTTTGCGTTCGCTCTCTTGCATATAGTTAGAAGTTAGTTTATTACCTTCACAAAACCATTATTTATATTTTTTTGTAAAATTAACAATTAAAGAGATTAATGCTATCAAAATATCAAGATGGATTTCAAAAACTAAATTCGTGCGACACTGCTTTACAAATAACATTATCAAGCTGGAAAAACGCCTTAAATGAGAAACAGATCATTATAGTAGTTTTTCTAGATTTCCGAGCTTTTGAGACAACAGGTAGACAATTACTACTATGAAAGTTAAAATATTAGAGATTTGGATATAACATTGTGAAATGGATGACCAGTTATTTAGAAAACAGAACACAAGTTACCAAATATAAAAATGACGGATCCTTACCAAAAGAGACAATATTCAATGTACCGCAAGGAACCGTTATAAGGCCTAACCTGTTTGTTCAGTACATAAATGACATTATGAAGTACGGTTAAAAACACAATATACAACTATTTGCTGGCGACACAATGATATACTTAGTTGGTGATATTGTAGACTCGACTATAAACAGAACAAAGAAGTAGAAAAATGGTTGGACATTAGCCTTAGCTTAAATACAGATAAAACTAAATTTATGATAACTGAAAGTAAATATAGCCGAGTAGACAGAGTATTAACCAAGGAGTACCCATTAATGGAACAAAAATTGAGCAAGGTAAAATTCAAGTATTTAGGTGCAATAATTGACGATCATTTAACGTTCACCGGGCATGCTCTTTATAATACCAAAAAAGTAGCTAAAAGAGTTAATTTGATGGGACGTATAGGAAAAGATTTGAGTACATGGACGAAAATAACCATACACAAAACAATTATTTTACCCACATTTCAACTTCTGTTCAACAAAGCTTTTTCTATTTAGTAGTACTGAAATAAATGTATTACAGAAAAAACAAAATCAAGCATTACGAATTCTAAACTGTAACAAATATACAAACATAGAATTAATGCTGAATGCTACGAAGTTACTGGGAGTGAAGCAAATTATAACTTTACAATGACTTTTATTTACAAAATAATTGCATTAGTTAGTGCCAAAACATTTACCAAAATATTATGCCTTCGTGAGGAACATTCATGAATACGACACCAAGATCAAGAGAAAACTTATATATTCCAACAGTACATACAAGTTATAGCCAGGTTAACTGTGGCAGCCTACTTGCTTTTAAATTAAATTCCAAAATGGGATATAAAATCAGCCCCAATAACGGGTACTTCAGTATCGGCAATTTCAAAAACAAAAGGAAAAACTCGTAAATTTAGATTGACTTTTAAAAGTTTTTTTTAGTGCACTTCCAGTAAGGATTTTCAAATTAACAGCATAAATGACTAAAAGTTGATAATTTTGCTAATAAATTAACGTCTTTTCCTTTTCCTGTCCGACCATTTCTGGCAGTAAACGTCGACTTTTTATTTACGATAGGACTAACAATTTGCGCTTTCTCATTAATACTGGAGCAGACTTATCTGCTATTCCTCGTAATCTCTTTATAGGTATAAATAAGAACCCTAATATAGTATTAATGACAGCTAATGGTTCACTTATTCATACATATGGAAAAAAACTTTTAAAAGTCAATCTAAATTTACGTAGAGTTTTTCCTTTTGTTTTTAATGGCGATATTGAAGTACCCATTATTGGGACTGATTTTATATCCCATTTTGGAACTTAATTTAAAAGCAAATGAGCTGCCAGATTAACCTATTCCACAATGGATTTCAACAGTATAATGATCTACCAATTTCTGTAAGAAACTGTGAAAACATCATATTATTAAAAAATGCTTGTTACAGATAATATGTTGTATCAAATGTCGCTATTTAATATTTAATTTTATATACTTACACCATTAACTTCAAATTTTATTGATATGCAGTAATGGAAATGTATGAATTCTAGCTTATGTTATTAATAGAGTATTACTATTAATATTATTTAAACAATTGGTTTTTATAAAGTACACAACAACTATACGGCTGTAAAGTTTTAGCCAGCCATTGTATTGTTATGTAATTGAAAAATATTTTTTCTGCACTATTATTGGGTAAAACAACTTACGAGGTGTACTTACTTTTGGTTCCATCAAAGGTTATTGTTACAAACACCATTCGCAGTTGTGACTAAAAGAACTAAATGAATTTAAATTTCCTCTTCATGAGCTCGTCAAAGGAAAAATGTTAACACTTTTCCTTTGACGAGCTTCTACCAATATATTTTTTTAATTATAAACGATTTTAATTGCCAGTCATATACAGTTATGTATTTGCTTTCATTCCATGGGAATACGAGATAAACTCGGGAAAGCTTGACACGTGATGTCGAATAGAAAATTCGGTTTCAATTCTGACGTAACTATGACGTAAAATTGCCACTGATGGACTGTATAGAATTACAAGTTCATACTACGAGGTCAACCACGCGTATTTTAACAGGGAAATATTTATATGTGGGATACGTAAATTGGAGACAATAATACGGGGTAATTAACTTTCCTAATGAGCGATATTGATTGATGTTTTGACTACTAAATTTATATATTCTTTATTTACAATATAAACCTACACACACCAAATCTCTAAAATATACAATCTTAGAAGGGATGCCAAAAACCGCAATTGGGTAGTTCACAATAATTAAGCTTTACGAACTTGGGTTGAATTTCAAAGTAGTGGCCAGAGACGGACTGGCAGGCGGGGCACCCTTTACCTATAATGTTCATACGCTCTCGTTGTTGTTGTAGATGAACCCAGTATCGTTTGATCTGAAGGACACAACAAGGATTGTATGTAATTTAGGCCGGAGCCGTGTCGCCACTACGATACTGATCAACTCTACTCACAAGGGGGATTCAAGATACCCTTCAGACTCCCCAAGACGAGAATAAACAAAATTATACTTACGGCGATTGCTACAGTCTGCTCTCTCCGTCGAACTCTTATGTAGGGCAATGCACTTTTAATGAATATAGCTTATAATTAGCACTTTCTCAGAAACACTTCCAAATAATTAAGACCGTCGATGGATTCTATGAGTATTCGGACAAGTACACAGACTTGGCGGGATCAAAGGTGACCCACGGAAAGTAATTTTTCGACTCACGCCACAGAATCGCCCGTCGGTCACAAATCTTATAATTAGTGGATCAATAAGAAATCGAATTCAAAATATATTCTCATTTATTGAAATAATTCATAAAATGTAAAAAATATAAATATTCAATACTTAGCTAATGTGTATAAGGCAAACATCAAAGACCACCACCACTCGGCAAGCCGAGAGAACTATGACAATCGACTGTACAAAAAGATTCAGGCTCCCAATTAGTAATATTTGTAAAATGTATGCAAAACTTTTTGAAAATTATTCACTTTGAATTTGGCACTGATATTATCGAAATTATTATCAAGATGCTTAAAGAAGCAATCTATATGTGTCCGATGGTTTTCCTGCTTTTATAAACGTACTAACGGCATCGAACACAAATATACTTTTTTTCCGTCGACTCGCCTTCGAGCGATTAGTATGGCGTTGTCCGCCTGAGTCGGGATAAAAAGTATTTTGTGTTCGTCGGAATCGACCCTCCAACTTTGAATTCTTTGCCTATTTTTCTGTACGTTTTTGGGGTTTTGTATGAGGATTATGCTCCAACCCTTTGAGGAATATTAAATGAGGATTTTGGTTTTTATTGGAAAAACCGCCCCATTGATTTTTTCCTAAATTTTGACGTTTAAAATAGCTACTAAAATAGCTACTGGCTACATCCTACTACGCTACTGAGGATTGCAACACCAAATTCGTTGTACTTTCGAAAAACCAAATTTGTGGTACTTTCGAAAAATTCATCTCGAGAAGCGGTTTTTGGCTTTAGTTGCGTCTTGTTATGGTATTTTTGTAAAAATAATTTTCAAAAATTAAATTCGTTGTACTTCCGAAAAATTTGTTGTGCGGAGCAGTTTTCCGTCTTATGTGATTTTATTCGTTGTACTTTCGAAAAACCAATGTCGTGGTACTTTCGAAAAGTTCGTCGGGCGGAGCGGTTCTCCGCTCCGTCAATTTTTGGAGTACTTTTGAAAATTCGAACGACGGAGCCCAAAGGAGATTGACCGTCGTCCTCGAGATGAAAAATGAAAAAAGTCAATATTTTGGTCATTTTTAGTAAAATAATTTTTTACGTAGATTTTGATTTAATATTAGGCCAAAGGTGTTTAGAAGTCTTTTTAATGGTTTTAATATTATTTTTTCATGGAATTTTTGTCTGATTTTATTTTATTAGTTCAGTTGTATTAGCTAAGTTTCAATGTCGACCACACGTGATCCACATTGAAACGAAGCACACAACACAAGGCTGTACACAGGATGTCCAATGTAAAAGTCCATTTAGTATTTGGATTTACCTGTGGATGGATTTTGAACGTTATTCTGCACTCTTCACCCGTCACCCCAATGTCACAAGTTGGTATCACATCACATGGTAGTAATACGATGGACGTCCTGAAGAATATACCTACGCATATAACTAAGAATATACCAGGAAATTTTGGGATATTTTGAGATGTCCTAAGAATTACGAACGGACATCCATAATATGTCTTTATTAGGCACTAGTAAAATCCATGCCGTGAAAATACATTTTAAGACATATAAACTCCATAATGAAATGTCCCACGATATACTGAGGATGACCAGCTGATATTCATATTTGACCCTATTCAAGTGGTAATATTATATTGTGATCTTAAGTATTGGTTTTTAACTATCATCAAAGAAACTACAATTTTATAACAATTACCAACAATTTTTTTATATGTGGATTGAAGTGCTACCTGCTTTGCTTACAGTTATAGAGTTCTACGATAGCTAGAAATTTTTAAAAAAATTGCAAGTAAACTAGATAAAAAGTCTATAACTGGAAATTATTTTCGAACATAGAGGGCGAGCCAAGACGAAATTACAGCACCAAGTACCTTTTTTTAAATGGAATGCTATGTATATCAATACATTTAGTGAAGCCTCTTTCTAGGCTCTATTTATTCCTATATTAGCATTGAATATCTCCCAACCACTTCGATGTAATCAATTTTTTTGTTGAAATAATACAATCTGCAGATGGATATTAAAAAAATCACCACAGTCACAATGATGGGTTTTAAGAAAAACTTATTTGAATACCAGTTACGAGACATCTAGTTAATGTTTTTGAATCATTTTCATTTCCTAAAACTGTACAGGGTGGCCAAAAATTATTATTCAATTAAGAACTTTTTAATTTAATTTTCTCAATTTTTTCAAATAGAACACCCAGTATATTTATCAACGATGTGATGTAGAAATGAAAAACGAACGTTTTTTGTAAGTACTTCCCTATGGCCATTTGCAACCATTTTCGATTTATATATAACTAAGTGTCAAATTCAAGAATAAACTTAAAAAAGGAGGTTCTCTCAAATAATTCATTAGAAAAATTTATAACAGGTGTTCGACGTGTTGTCCATTTTGATTGACACACATCTTTATGCAATTTTAAAATGAGGCCATTTAGTGGAACCATTTCTTCCAACCATTGAAATGAGTAAATAGTATTTAACAGGTCCTTTACTGTAATGTTTTTTTGGACATTTATCACCCTTATCGGTCTTTAGTTACAATTTGTATTGAATTTAAAATATTTGGAATTTTACAGTATGAATTTAATTAAAGCGGAACTTGTAGACATGACTTTTGTTTTGGACGAGTCAGACAGAAATTGTTTACTTGCCAATAGAATTTATCACCAACGTTATCCTGAAAGAAGGATTCCTGATGTTAGCAACTTCCAAAACCTTCTCGATAGATCTCTGGAAACTGGAAATGTCGAATATAGAAAAAGTGAAAGAATAAAACGTGTTGTGAACAAAAAAAAAATGAGTTTTTATGTGGTGCTGGCAACGGTTGAGGATCCCCATGTTAGTCAAAGAGAAGTGAGCTCATTAATAGGAGAAAGTAGACGGTCTGTGGGTAAAATCTTAAAAACAAATAAGTTGCATGCATATCATATTCAAATGCACCAGAAATTATCTGATGACGATTTTCAAAAGCGCCTACAATTTTGTAATTGGGCCTGAGGTAAAATGCAAGATGATGTCAACTTCTTCAATAATGTTTCATTCACTGATGAGGCAACTTTTCATAAAAGTGAATTTGTTAATAGGCACAATTTCCATCATTATGCTTCGGAAAATCCTCACTTTTGTATGCAAGTTGATAACCAACACAGATGGTCTATAAACGTTTGGGGAGGAATTATTGTAGAACATATAATAGGGCCACATTTCTTTGATGGTACATTGACTGGAGCTATTTGTCTTCATTTTTCGGAAAACTATCTGCCACAATTATTGGTAAATCTCCCTGAAAGAATTCGAAATAGAATGTGGTTTCAGCAAGATGGTGCTCCACCTCATTATTTATATGCAGTTAGAGACCACTTAAACAATACCTACCCTCATCAATGGATTGGAAGAAATGGATTCACTAAATGGCTTGCTAGATCACCAGATCTTACAAAAATGAATTTCTTTTATGGGGATACGTGAAACAAATTGTTTATAGAGACACACCAACAACAGTACAAAATATGAAAGAAAGAATAACAACTGCTTTTAGATCTATCACACCGGCAGTTTTAGGAACAGTGGGAACCTCATTTTAAAAGCGCATAGAGATATGTCAGTCCAAATGGGCAACATGTGGAACATTTATTACAATTTTTTACATCGTTGAAAAAGATACAGGGTGTTCCATTTAAAAAATTGATAAAATGTAATTTAAAAAGTTCTTAATTGAGAAATAATTTTTGGCCACCCTGTACAGTTTTAGGAAACGAAAATCATCAAAAACATTAATTAGATGTCTCGTAACTGGTGTGAATACCATATGTTTTTCTTAAAACCCATAATTGTGACTGTGGTGATTTTTTTAATATAAATCTGCAAATTGAATTATTGCAACAAAAAAATTCGTTACAAGTGGTTGGGAGATGCAATTTCCGGTTATAGACTTTTTTATCTAGTTGCAATTTTTTTAAAAATTTCTAGCCATCGTAAAACTTGAGATATCGAAGTCCGACGCATTATTGCCCCAGCCTGCATAGAAGAAGGTAGAGGTGTTTCAGAATCTCATGAGCCGCGAAATGCGCAAAAGGCAAAGTTTAATCTGAGCTATAAGTATGTTTTTGAAGACACTGGAGGCTGCCTTGCTGTATACATAAACAAGAGCTCTGGATAAATTGTAAACAATAAATATAATATTTTTAAGAAGTGTAACTGAGTCAACAGGACGAATTATGTCTCTGCGCATATGAAGTTCACAGCTCATGAGGTTTTAAAACACCTCTAGCACATAAATCCGCATTCTAAATAGGTCCTCTGACTATGGTTAATGCACTGAAACGTCTTAAATAGTCGTTTTGTTTAATATGGTCAATGGTCAGTATTTCTCTTAACTATCCATCTCAGCCAGAAGAGAGAAAACAAAAGGAAACGTATTTCAGGATCAGGAAAGTTTTGCAAATTAATTGAATGTCTGTCCACCCATGTTATGTCTAATATATCTATCATTTAAAACTGTAATGAAAGTTGCAAACAACTATCTTGAAGCAAATTAGTTATCTATTTGGAAGAGAAATTGGATAAAAAGTAATACACAAAGAAGCATCTATTTTGTAAAAATAAAGGTTAGTTTTATTAGAGAAATATTACTCAACATGTGTGAATAAATTAATATTGTGTATAAGATACCGTTTTTCTACAGAAAAAAAACTTAAGGTCGACTAGTAATAAAATCTAGGTATGTAGATTATAATGTAATTAAAAATAAATTATCCATGAAAGAAATACCGTTGACTCTATAGAAGAAATATAGGTTTATTTTGCTATAACATTGTACTAGAAACTCAAGCTATTTTTGCAATGTACATTTAAAAAATAGAATTAGTGCAGTACAGACAAATGGCCTGTCTGAAGTTTTATCATACGTCTCAATAACGCTCTAGAAGGCTGGTGTTTGGCGTGGAAGCTTTACCATTGATACAATTGTTGGTATTTTCTTGAACTGAATTGGATTATTCTAGGACTATAATTTGTGTTTGAAAGTGTTTTAATTGTTTCTATGAACGGTGCTGTTTTTTATTGTTGGAGTTTATGGAAGAAAATTCAAACATTTCCGTCTTGTTTTTATTGCATATCACCCTGTGTGCGTGTTCTGATCTAATTCTAGGCGTCAGTGATCAGTTTGGCTGATAAAAGTCATTTAATTGCAAATTCTGCAGAAAATCGATTTTTATTAACACGTTTTGAAAGGGGAAGATTCTATGTTAAAAATTGGTATGATTTTTAGATCAATCTAAAAATTAAGTTCAAAAATTGCTATTGAAAATAAGTTTCAGATATCTACAGGGTGGGGCAATAGTGCGTCGGACCTCGATATCCCGAGTTTTACGATAACTAGAGATTTTTAAAAATGCAAGTAAACTAGATTAAAAAAAGTCTATAACTGGAAATTATTTTCGAACATATAGGGCGAGCCAAGATGAAATTACAGGACCAAGTGTGCCTTTTTTTAAATGGAATGCTGTCTATTTCAGTAAATTTTTTGAAGCCTCTTTCTAGGCTCTATTCATTCCTATATTAGCATTGAATATCTCCCAACCACTTGAATGTAATGAATTTTGTAAATACCAGTTACGAGACATCTAATTAATGTTTTTGAATCATTTTCATTTCCTAAAACTGTACAGGGTGGCCAAAAATTATTTTTCAATTAGGAACTATTAAAATTGAATTTTCTCAGTTTTTTCAAATGGAACACTGTATATTTTTCAACGTTGTGATCTAGAAATGAAAAACGAACATTTCTGGTAAGTACTTCCTATGGCTAATTGCAACCACTTTCGTTTTATTGAGCAATAATTACAAAATTCAAAAATAAAAAGAGAGGTTTCTTCAAATAACTCAGTAGAAAAAATTATAATAAATGTTCCACATGTGGCCCATTTTGATTGACACACATCTCTATGCGCTTTTGAAATGAGGTTCCCACTGCCCCTAAAACTGCCGGTGTGGTAAATCTAAAGGCAGTTATTTTTCTTTCCTTCATATTTTGTACTGTTGTTGGTGTGTCTCTATAAACAATTTCCTTCACGTATCCCCATAAAAAGAAATCTATTTTTGTAAGGTCTGGGGATCTAGCTGGCCACTTAGTGGGTCTATTTCTTCCAATCCATTGATGAGGGTAGGTATTATTTAAGTGGTCTCTAACTGCTCTTTAATAATGTGGTGGAGTGCTATCTTGCTGCAACCACATCCTATTTCGAATTCTTTCAGAGAGATTTAGCAATAATTGTAGCAGATAGTTTTCCAAAAAATGAAGATAAATTGCTCCAGTCAATGTATCATCAAAAAAATGTGGCCCTATTACATGTTCTCCAATAATTCCTCCCCAAACGTTTATAGACCATCTGTGTAGGTTATCAACTTACATAAAAAAGTGAGGATTTTCCGAAGCATAATAATGGAAATTGTGCCTATTAACAGATCCATTTTTATGAAAAGTTTCCTCATCAATGAATAAAACATTATTGAAGAAGTTGACATCATGTTGCATTTTACCTCTGGCCCAATTACAAAATTGTAGGTGATTTTGAAAATCGTCATGAGATAATTCCTGGTGCATTTGAATATGATATGCATGCAACTTATTTGTTTTTAAGAATCGACCCACAGACCGTCTACTTATTGCTACTAATGAGCCCACTTCTCTTTGACGAACATGGAGATTCTCAACCGTTGCCAGCACCACGGAAAACTCATTTTCTTCGTTCACAACACGTTTTATTCTTTCATTTTTTTTTATATTCGACATTTCCAGTTTCCAGAAATCTATCGAGAAGGTTTTGGAAGCTGCTAGCATCAGGAATCCCGCTTTCAGAATAACGTTGGTGATAAATTCTATTGGCAAGTAAATAATTTCTATCTGACTCGCCCAAAACAAAAGTCATGTCTGCAAGTTCCGCTTTATTAAAATTCGTATTGTAAAATTCCAAATATTTTAAATGCAATACATACTGTAACTAACGACTGATAAGTGTGATAAATGCTCCATTGTATGCGACAATTTATACCAAACTGAGGTTTTATTGCTTGTCGAATAACGAAAACGGCAAAAAATGTACAAAAAACATTACAGTAAAGGACCTGTTAAATACTATTTACTCATTTCAATTGATTGGAAGAAATGGTCCCATTAAATGGCCTCGTTTCAAAATTGCTTAAAGATGTGTGTCAATCAAAATGGGCAACACGTCGAACACCTATTATAAATTTTTCTAATGAATTATTTGAGAAAACCTCTTTTTTTAAGCTTATTCTTGAATTTGACACTTATTTATTTAGGGATCGAAAATGGTTGCAATTAGCCATAGGGAAGTACTTACAAAAAATGTTCATTTTTCATTTCTACGTCACATCGTTGAAAAATATACAGGGTGTCCCATTTGAAAGAATTGAGAAAATTCAATTTAAAAAGTTTTTAATTGAAAATAATTTTTGGTCGCCCTGTACAGTATTTGGAAATGAAAATTATTCAAAAACGTTAACTAGTCTCGTAACTGGTATTTACATAAGTTTTTTTTAAAACCCATAATTGTGACTGTGGCGATTTTTTAATATCCATCTGCAGATTGTATTATTTCAACAAACAAATTCATTACATTCAAGTGGTTGGGAGATATTCAATACTAATATAGGAATGAATAGAGCCTAGAAAAGAGGCTTCAAAAAATGTACTGAATTTCGTCTTGGCTCGCCATGTATGTTCAAAAATAATTTCCAGTTATAGACTTTTTTATCTAGTTTACTTGCAATTTTGTATTAATTTCTAGCTATCGTAGAACTCGAGATATCGAGACCCGACGTACTATTGCTCCACCCTGTATATGTACGTAATGAATATGTACAGAAACACTCTATACGTCGCAATTCGTAGCGGATCCACCTGATTTCTTTGTCATTCGATTTGGTTACTTTCAGAATAGAACTCGACTGAGATTTCGCAGATCAATTCCCTCGTCCTCTGCATCTATTGGATAATTAATTAAACATATAATAAAAAAACAATTATTTCTTCGTTTAACTTGCTCTTACTCAAAAACAGAACGATTAAGTGAACTGAAATTTTTAAGGAGCTGTCACCATACATTTGTTAGCAAAATGTGTTAATATGACGATCATATTTTAATAAGTGCAGAAAATATGTTTTTTTTTTCTAAGGTTATGTCTGAATGTATGAAAATATCTTTTTTAATTTCTGTTACATTAACGGTTGTCATAATAATTTCTGTTTTGTTTCAGTGATACGATGGATGATGATTCCGACGACAAAGATTCGAAACGGTAAGTGAATGTAAGACACTTAAGATGCACGTGCGAGAATATATTTTTTATGTACAGGAAATCAAGAAACTTAAGTGAAAAAAAGAGACGGGATCAGTTTAATCTTCTCGTAAACGAATTAAGCTCAATGGTGTCTACGGGTGGTAGGAAAATGGACAAATCTACAGTACTTAAATCCACAATCTCCTTCTTGAAAAATCATAATGGTGAGTAGTTCATTTTAAACTGCAATCAATGTTGTATAAACAGTTTTAGTTCTCGGATAATTTTATCGAACAAAATTCGAGGAGAAAAAATCATGCACATCTGATTGATTTCAAGGCTAAAAACAACGCCTAGAATTTTGAGAGCAAGAATCTTGTGATTTTGCAAAAAATTGAAAAATGTTTTTTAAGAACATTTTTTCTTCAAAATATTTCGTAAACTGCATTCTATGTAAAATTATATAATACATTAGACAGACTACATTTTATACCTTTCCTTTTGTATTCTGTACCATTTTTTTATGGTTAATAAATAAGGAGCTAAAGAGCGGGAAATCAAATTAAGCCATCTCGTATCGATCGCTCTGAATTTCGATCGATTTCACAACACATTGTATTATACAGATTCGGAAAATGCAGTTTAGGGTATAGGAATAACGTTGTAATTGACTACGCCCCGCTAGTTCCATAAATCGTGAAAGCAGAGACACACAATTAATTGATTTAGTACGGCATGATGGATGCGGACGTAGGTAATAATTTTTATACGAAACGAGAAAATATCTCTTCGTCAAAACCGAAGAAGTTATTTGTCACATTTTTGACAAACAATTTCTTCTATTGAAAGCATTACTGCAGCTTCTTTTTTAGCCGTAAATGCTATGGGAATAGAATAATAATTCTTATTAAAACCGAAATGAAAATAAAATAAATAAACTCGGAAACTAAAATCAACTAATAATTATCAAAAAATTAATTATTCTTATTAAATTACAAAAATAGAACATTAAAATAAAATTAAATAATCCTCAGAAACCAAAATCAACTAATAATTATCAAAGAATAAATTAATGAAGTAAGGATTCAAACAAACCACCTTCTTGTGCTAAACAATAGCTAAACCGGTTATATAATGAACCTGTCATATCATTGAGTTGATTTGGAGTAATGCTTACACAAAGTTGGATAAGCTTTTCCCGTAATTCAACTAAATCATTGGCTCGTTCAAACGCATGTTTGTACGCGGTTTCCTTTAAAAAGCCCCACAGAAAGAGAAAATGGGGTGCTAGATCAGGTGACCTGGGGGGCTATTTTATCACTCCCCTCGTAGCTATTAAACGATTGGGAAATGTTCTTTCCAGAAAATTAATAACAGTTAAGATATTGGGACTTGGGCAGCCGTCTTATTGTAACCAAATGTCGTCAAAGTTGACAGGAAGATTCTGAACTGCAGGAATTATTTGGTTTTGTAAGTTTTAATATTTATTGCCATTTAAATTGCCATCGATTAGCAGTGGGCCTATAATATGATTGTCTAAAATTCCCGTCCAAACGTTCAACTTTTGAGGACACTAAATTCGCACAAACACACAAATGTTTTTTTTTTTTTTACCAATATCGTACTACGGATGGATTGTCTTTCCTATGTAATGAAAAGGATGATTCATCTGTAAACAATATATTCTTTAAGAAGTTTTCATTCTCATTCACTTGATTTATCATGATTTCACAAAATTCCATCCGTTTGAAATTGTTCTCGGGAAATATTTCTTGCGTTGTTTGAACTTTAAAACAACTGTACCCATTTCTTTTCAAAATATTTCTTACAGTTCTTTTCTTCATGTCAACTTCATCAGCAATTTGTCTGCTAGAACAAGGTTCACTAGTTTCAACGAGTGCACAGACATTAGTTTCGCGAATTTCACGTTCTACCCTCATTTGTTGATGGCGAGGTTCGGGTTGACAGCATGTTTTACAGTAATTCACGACACACCCGAAATTCTCCAATTTTTTAATAATGTATGAAATTATGCTAGCTGAGGGGATTGGTCTGTCTTGATATGCCACAGTAAATAAATTTATTGTGTCATCAGTGGAATGGCCCCCGAAATACCAGTTCACGATTTGCACTTTTTCTGAAGTTGTATAAACACACGGCATTATAATAACGAAATTGAGATTCATTTATATTATTCCCACACGTCTAAACAGCTACGCTATTAAAAGCAGAATGGGTGCGCTCGCGCTGTTCTCAACAGGTCGCGGTCAAGCGATGGCCCTGCATTGTTCTACGACAAGGCGTGGTTTATCTGCGCAGAAACAAGTTTACGTACCTAAAACTAAATTTGCTGAATCTGTATATTGATCCCCCGTAACTCTTTTGTTATGAATGTTCTAAAAAAAAGTTAAATGTGAATGATGTAGGATTGCATCTATATATTTTTTAAATATAACTTAAAAACAATAGTCTGCATGGATCACGTGATACAAAAATGATGGTGGTTTTTTTAAATGGAACATACACTGTCTATTTTTTTAAGGTTTTTTTCCTTGATTGCAAATAAATATGGTTTTACAGGCCTAGCTGTAATATTTTTTGGTTTATCGGACATTAAATATACTCCAAATACGCATATTTATGTACAGTCACAGCCCACTATGTAATAAGTAATCACCACGATGCGCTGCCATCAGCAATAGTAAACAACAGTTTTTGATTTTTTCTTCCATTTTTTTTTAACAGCGTAATCTTTTGTTTTGTTTTGTTGTAGAGGTTGCTGTTCGATCTCGAATAAACGAAATCCAAGAAGACTGGAAACCAACTTTTCTAACGAACGAAGAATTCACCCACTTAGTTTTAGAAGCCGTCGACGGCTTTATTATGGTATTTTCTGCATCTGGTCATATTTATTACGCTTCAGAAAGTATTGCCTCATTGCTAGGTCACTTCCCAGTAAGTCAAGTTCTCCATAATCATTTGTGTTCAAGAGGAATAATTATACAATTTTTTTAATAAGGTGCCTTGTAAATTGTGAAACAAGTCATCAATAACCAATGTCAGGTGAAAAAATTTGGTAAAATGTGTCATGACGAGAAATAGATTGGTATCACTGAAACAGGGCAACTAAATTTCCTCCAGCCTTTTTATTATTTCTTTCTCGATCATGGCTCATTGTTAACAAGTGCACCAACTTCCCAAGTGTCTGCAATGCCCGATAAAAAAAATGCATAATCTAAAATTATTGAAATATTGCAGACTACAAACCAACAACTAATAAAGATGATCAATCAAGGTAGGTTTAATAGTAGATGAGCCCTCGACCAAAATTTCTTGTAATCACGGCATGTCTAAATTCATGACAGGAGTTTAGTTCCAATAAAAATAAACTACTTTCTTCGTTGCAGTAAAGTCCCAAAGAGTGTCGAAAGGGATGGGGAAGGGAAATTCATTTTCAGTCGCTTTCATTCCACGCAATATTCAAAATACCCATTTTTCCCTTCGCGTCGAGCTGAATTTTTGATCTTGACCCTGTAATTTACGATGTCGATAAATCGCCGATCTTCCTCTTCCGATAGGGACATAGAGCGAGTTTCCGCTCGAAATATTTATTTAGTTACGAATGTTTCAAAATTTCTAACTTATTAGGTTAAATTTCGATATTTTCTGAGATCGAAATAGGCCATTTTTCTTTCACTATTGCCGAGCCGAATTTCCGATTTTACTGGTACAATTTGGTATCAAGATAAAGCGTCAATCTTCCTCTTTCCATAGAGACATCGCGCGCCTCCATACTAGACGTATTTATTTAGTTATGAACTTTTGAAGAATCCATGTTCTTCAAATTGTACGAGGAACGCAATTCTTCTTTTGTTTCCACCGAGCCGGATTTCCGGTTCCACCATAGCGATTTGGTATCAGAATAAACTTTTGAAAAATCCACGTTTTTAAAATTTCAAATTACCTGCTGGGTAGGGCACGGTTCTGAAAACCCCTCACGTATACACCATATACAGGATGTGAAAAAATTACCGAAAATTGCATTAAAATAATTTCCTTATTTGTCGTCCGATTACAAATATGACATCGGAATTGAGAGATTCAAAATGGCGGCACTAAAATGGTGGATGATTTTTATCATGTATGGTCCGATTCCGCTGAAAATTGGTATGTGGAGTTATTGAAGTAGCAGGTTACGAATATGAAATCGAAACTGAGAAATTCGAAATGGCGCCACGATTAGCTGGACACATTTTATCACTTATTGTACGATTCATCTGAAAATTGTCAGTTACTATTTTTCCTAGGTTCTCTGGCACCAAAAGCACGTAATTATGTGGTAAGCTGACGCACACAGGTCAGTTTTTAAAATCTGACGCGGAAAAAATATTTTATTATTGTAAGGCATTTTTATTAATTTCATAGTGAACATTTTTTAAATAATGGGGGTTATTTTGGTGGCCGTTAATAATTTTTCAATATTGACAAATGTGCTCTACACAAATATATGGGTTGACCGTTCACAGTAAATGACATATATGACAGACACAGAAAATAAGCGACCGTCATTTTACATTCCTACTGAAAAGAAGGCCATAACTTATAAAATTGCAAATTATTGCAAGTTGAATTACTTTCTATTGAAAGGTCAATATATTTTCGGTATAATAAAGTCATTTTTAACCAATCCACACCAATAACGGAGTTCCTCGACTAAAATGTGTAATAAATACTGCTATAATTTCGTTGCAATTGGGTATGTCACTAAAACTAGTTAATTACTAATCAAATAAAAACGTAACGTAACTATCAACATGAAATAAAAGTGACACTTAGCCATGTCACGATTTATGATGGAAACAGATAGACAGACCACTTGATAACACGTGCGTTCAGTAGGCGACATTAATACTCACTCAAGAGAGTAGTGATGGGCGATATATCGCGAACTGTGATTTAATCACTGATATTAAAAAATCACAAGTAACGACTGTGTATAAAGTTGGAAGAAAAGCGTGACGTGATCACGACTTTCATATATCAATATATTTTTGACGATATAAATATCTTGTTTGCGACCTTATGTATAACACGTAAAGCAAACGATTCCGTGACTTAACGATATTAGGTAAGTACGCGTTTCACATGATAGACTGATCTTGCTCGTCTCATACTATATAGATATTTATATATTTGTCTTTTTATATCTTTTATTCACTGGCAATTAAAGGCAGGGTCGTGGCGGAACATTTCTGTTACAAGAACACCTACTAAAACCATGCGTTAAAATATTTCTTTGATTAAATATACTAGCAATTTTATTGCAAATATTGAACATCCACGTCTCGGTATGGTATATAATAAAAATCTGGAATTCGACAGTTTTGTATTCTATTTGATTTTTAAAATTGTGAAATACTTAGCTCCAAAACATGTTTTAGATAATTGTGTTTTTGTTGGAGAGAAATAACCACAACTACTACATCGAAAACACATCGACTAACCATAGCAGAAATCATCTTTTCTCAAAGGGTTTGCAATTTTATAATCAACTGCGAAGATGAGTACCTATCCTATCGGTATATATAAAATGTGCAACAATTAATGAAAAAGTACAGTAAGTTGGCGAAGAGTATAATGGTTATATAGCTTGTATATACGTTAGAAGTGTTGACTTATGCCGTTGACCAAAATTGTAAGAAAGATGAAGTAGGTAACAAATTTTTGATAAATATTTGAATAGGAGAAATACATTAAATAAAATGTTTCCCATTAAATAATAGCAAATAGGAATAACTATATAAATAAACATTATATTCATTATTTAATTTGTACATTTTTATTAAAATCCGAGGCTTATATTAAAAAGGTTGCAGCACTATTATAAACAATAACCCAGCAAAAATTAAAGTCCCTGATTGATAACTAGCAACCTAAAACCTAAATAGTTTATTGATGCTTCCGAAATGTTTACATATTTGTATAACTTTACAAAAATATGCTATTGCGAAGTTCAAATAGGCGTCCCATTTAAAACTTTAGTGTTTTGGTTTTATCATACCAATCCATGTCAGGTTAGTTGGATAAGCAAATCACAATATCAATATGCATGTATATGTAAATATCATACGTATTATATATCTACGGCTGCACAGATTACCAAAGTAGCGGATTCACCTATTCATCAAAATTAACAATTTTTTCTATTCGCCGTATTATGAAAAGTCGTGATCACATCACGGTTTAAATTCACTGATATCAGAAATTTACAGTCACGATTCACGTTGTGATTGAAAAATCACGATATCGCCCAACACTACAAGAGAGGTTCACAGACTGGCTTTCTCCACTCTATGAACAAAACAGGTATAAGCCTGCGCAGGTACTGGCTCTTGTTTGCGGCTTGGGAGAGTTACTTTATAGGTTATGTTTTTAGACTCACTTTTCCGTTGTAAAATAACGTGTTAAAGACCATTTTTTTATTTTGATTTATTCCATCCCACATTTTAAAAGCTGACCTCTCTGTGACATACTATGCTGAGAATAGTTTCCAAGTGTCGGAAAATTGAAAATTTTTCCCCACTAGAGATGCGGGCGGCGCGGGAAATGTCAGTTATTATTTTCCTATATTATCTAACATTACCTTTAATAGAAAAACAAGGAAGCTGACGAGCCGGGATGAAAAAAATTGATCCTAGTCGAGGGCTCCCCTACTATAACACTAAAGATAATGAAAACCATGATATGATTATATTACATGATTTTATTTTTACAAAGATTGAGAGTTGACACAAAGTGACCCCAATCTAGTTTGCCGTATGACATTTTTGACCAAACTTTCTATCGTGATATATGTCAATTGTTTTACTCATTTATTAACAATTTTATTTATCGGGAAAATTATTTAGCCATATTGCATTTTCTAATAGAAAGTTGTTCTTATAACCTATACCTTCACCATAACTTTCGATTTTCGAACATTCCCTAATAAAAGCTGATTCTATCCGAGTTTTGCTCGCCTTATACTAGACATAGCTGGGTGGAAAAAATAAGGAACCAGCGCCGAGTCATACTCTTCGGTTTGCAAATTACAGATTGACCGACAAGACGATAGTGATTTTTCACTATTACAATACTTCCCCTCGGCAAGCGAGGGACGTAAAAATATTAGTGACCAAAAACGAATTCAGAACTTATCAATATCTCTCGGGCTTTCGATAATAGAATATAAATATGTGTAAGTCGAAAGTAAAATATATTGAAAAAAATGTGTAAATATACAGAGTGTTCGTTATAATTAAAAAGTTAATATTTCCCTTACTTTTCAGAGTGACGTGCTCAACACGACAATATACGAATTGGCAAGCGAAGATGAACAAACAAACTTGTATAACGTGCTGCTCAGTCCACCCGAGGAAGAGAAGCAGGTTGCCTTCTCCTGCCACCTACGACGAGGGGGGCCCGGCGCCAAAAATCCCCCTACTTACGAGTTGGTGCATTTTGTGGGATACTTTAGTAAGTCAACATTTTATTAACTAAACTGGTACAATTTAGACGTAACTCACGAAAGCAACTCATACGCAAAAAACTGAATAGAATAGAATAAACTAATGATAAAATGCGGTAATATTCATAACTAATTTACGTTAAGCATGTTTCTTTCTACGTCTATACTTCATAATGCTTGAAATCTTGGGTCCACACAAATTATTAATTACATATTTGCAACTTATTATGTGAGCAACCATCTCCTGTTCATCACATTTGAAGATTTAAAGATCTAATAGATACTGTATAACGTCATGAATACAACAAGGTTCTAATTTGAGGCCACTTTTTATTTAGTTTATGAATAATAGTGCAATGCAGGTTTTCACGGCCGTTGTCTAATGGAGTAGTTTCTTCCGGGTTTTGCCGCGGTCGTCGAACTTGACTTGACGTTTCGCTGATCATGCTGTCAGCTTCTTCAGAAGGGTTCCAAAGACTAAAGTTGTTGAGTTCGGCTCCTCGTTATATACCTGGGCGTTGCTACGCTTGGTTGCACATTCGTCGTGCTCCGTTGATCGTGACCGATTACATTACTGGTACTTGGCAAAGCTAGTCTCCATGTATTGCTTAGTCGATACCCATCTTCTCTGTTGAAATTGTTCTTATTTTCATAATTTTTCACTGGAAATTATGAAAAATAAGAACAAGACCTGTTCGGATACCGTGTATGATCTAAAACCTAGTTACACTTCTATACGCGAGATGTCGCTGGTAGTGGTAACATAAATCATTCTTTAAATACAATACAAATCTACACAATTACCCTACTGTATCATTCCTATGCATTCATGAGTTCCAATTTAATCATAATTATCGATTTATAATTTTGTTTATTGATTTGGGATTTATTCACTTAATAAAGATTTCTTCTTTTAAATATTTGTTGTACCAGATGACTTGTAGGTGTACATCAAGAGAAGTAACAGATGGCGCTTGTATGCTCATTAATAATTTAAAGTTGGAATGATAAACACAATTTCTTCCGGATTCAGTAAGACAAGGACGGCTTCAGGATTGAACTGAAAAATTAATTAATAAGTTTACTGAATTGTGGCTTAAGACTACAAACATTCATTGCTATTAGAAGAACAAAAATTAACAAGTGGCATTCAGGTAATTTTGAATGTCACAGTATTTTATGTTATAACTATCTTCGTGTAAGAGATTCTCATTTGCTCTTTGGCACGAAGAAAAAACATAAGATGAGCTACTTTCTACAATAAAAATAAATTCCGTAATAGTATACTAAGTGGTCTATTCTTCACGTTACATTTTGTCAATTTCAAACCTCAAAAACTTTTTTATTTGAAATGGAACACCCTGTATTTTTAAACCAAGTTTTGTACAATTAAATTCCCTTTTTCGTAATATAGGCATCGTAGGGGTTAAAGTTATAACTTTTTGAAATATTGGCGATTTTCCTAAATGTTCAAGAATGTTTAGTAAAAATTGCCATCAACTTAGCCATGATTAGAAACAATCGTTAATGCGTTTAGCAAGTTTAAATTACACCCACGAAGGCTCTTTAGGCTTGTTTATTATTTATGAAGAATGTGATAAAGTAATATCAACATGTAACACATTTGCTACTCGGTACCCACAAGAACAGAAACCATCACCATACGCTGTAAAACGCATATTGGATAATTTTACAATATTTGGCTCTGTCAAGGCAGGAATTCTAAGGAGGAAGCCTATTGTTGATGACGAAAACATAGACACAGCAGTTCTGGGGTATTCTCGGTTTTTTTCCCAATTAACAATGTCATTGAAGCAAATTGCTCTGGAATCGGGATTATCCAACGATTCAGTTCACAGATTCTTGTCAAAACATAAGTCCATTCTCATTTTATATGATCCAACAATTACAAGAAACAGATTTCCTGACGAGAGAAATTTTTTGTAAATTTATTTTAATGAAATATGACTTTTGTTCAGGATGGCAAAAGGTAGAATATACCAAAAATTCAGACGATTCCGCCGAAACCCAATTTGCATAAGATTAGTGCGGGTATGGAGCGTCGGTGCTCCATAGGAGCCAAAATATTCAAAACAGAGCATCGGGGCCGTGTGCGGGGTCCTTTACGGACTTATTAATCGATATATTTCCCATTACTGGAGTATCTCGAATCCTCATGCAGTTTAATGTTTACTGTGCCATGAGAAACGATAGAGTGGCCACATTACAATTTTTTGAGGAAAACTTAAATAGTAAGTTAAAAAGATTTCTTCTTCAGCTAACATGTCTAATGCTTTCTCCTTAGAATTCCTGCCTTGACAAAGCAAAATATTCTAAAATTATCCAATGTACGTTTTATAGTGTATACTGATGGTTTCTATTCTTGTGGGTATGAAGTAGCAAATGTGTTACATGTTCTTATTATTACTTTATCACATTCTTCATAAATAATAATAAACAAATCTAAAGAGTCTTCGTGGGTGTAATTTAAACGTGCTGGCTTTTTTGACATAAGAGAATGACTGACATTTATGATTGTTTCTAATCATGGCTAAGTTGATGGAAATTTTTACTAAAAATTCTTGAACCTTTAAGAGAATCGCCAATATTTCAAAAAAGTTGTAACTTTAACCCCTACAATCCCTACACTAGAAAAAAGGGAATATAATTGTACAAAACTTGAAGTAGGAAAATACAGGGTGTTCCATTTGAAGTAAAAAAGTCTTTGAGGCTTGAATTTGACAAAATGTAACGTGATAAACAGAAAACTTAGTATAATATTATGGAATTTATCTCTATTGCAGAGTGTAGCTCATCTTGTGTTCTTTCTACGTGCCAAAGAGCAAATGAGGAGAATGAGAAGAAAGTTATAACGGTTCTTGCAAACCATTACACCTGTCAGTTTTTTTATAAAACGTCAATTATTTCTGAAACTGCTAGGTTTAGTATGCTACATGTCTCGACTCAGAATTTATGGTCATTTGGAAAAGTCGAAAATATATAGGGTGTTTCATTTAAAATGAGCAAGTTGGTATCGATTTTATTAGCAGAGGCTAAGGGATAGGTAGTTATTAAAAATAAGAAGTAATTATATTTGCTCATTTATTAAACACAACCTTTTACTAGCAGGGATATATTACAAGTGCCTGTCTTTACAGTGTTAGTTAGTCACATTAAAATAAGTCCACGTTTGTATATTTTGGTTTCAGATTACGTTATGAGTATATATTAAACAAAGTCGTATCTGAATATAAATTATGATGTGGACCCAATAACTGTTTCAGCACAATTTATGTTTATTAAATAATGAGCAATACATTTTTACTTAAATATACAATACTCCCACTTAAAAATGGAGTGGTCATTTTAATACTTAAAATTCTAATCCAAGTTTTAATCTAACTGAAATAAACTTCTCTGGGGCTATCATCTTTGTAAAAGGATCAGCTAGTTGTTCACCTGTAGGAATATAAATTAAAGTTACTAATTGCTTTTCAATTTGTTCACGTGAGAAGTGATACTTTATATCCATATGTTTTTTTTATGATTAATCGGATTATTAGCTATTGACATACAACTTTGATTATCCACAGAATTTTGCCGTTTAGTATTCCATGTAATAGTACACTTATTAAGAGCCTGAAAAACATAGCCAGTTGTACTTTTACGTGTTAATTCATCACTTCCCCAATCTGCATCTACATAACCGACAAGTACTTTACTAAAGTCATTTCTCACGTATGTTAATTTAAGTGTAAGTGAGCCCTTAATATATCTTAGAACTCTTTTAAGAGATTTCCAAAGTTCAATATTATTCTTGCTTTGGTATCTACTAAGAATATTAATTGCTGCACAAATATCAGGATGTGTACACAACATTGCATACATTAAACACCTAATCAAATTTTTTGCATGGTGCTTCATAGTATTCATCACTATTAAGCGCCTTGTAATCAATTTTCATTGGCAATGGAGTTGATATACTTTTGCAATTCAGCATATTAAATTTTTCTAACACTGACGTCAAATATGAGCTTTGATCAAGTGTTATTTTATTGCTAGTTCGTTCAATTCTGATGCCTAAAAATAATTTTATGTCTTGCAAATCTACCATTTCAATTTTTTTTTTTTTTCATTAAATATGATTTAAAACTAATCATTGTGTTCATACTACAAGTAGCTATCACAAGATCATCAACATCGATGGACTTCTGAATTTTTAAAATTAAGTTCTTTTAATGTCGCATCGAATTTTTCGAACCAGCATCTAGCTGCTTGTTTTAGACCATAAATTGCTTTGTTTAATTTACAGACATAATTGTCCTTTGTTTGTATGCCCTCGGGAACTATCATATATATTTGATCTTTTAGAATTAAATGGAATTCTAGGCAGTTTTCACATCCATATGATGTACTGCTAAATTAAATTGATTGGCAAAAGCTAATATAAGCCTGAAAGTTGAAATCCTAGCCACTGGTGCAAAAGTTTCAGTAAAATCAATTAAATATTGTTGATTAAAACCTTTTGCCACTAAACGTGCCTTATAGCGCACAGGATTTCCGTATTCGTCATTTTTAATGGTAAACACCCATCTACAACCTATTACATTTTTATTTGGGGGTTTTGGTACCAGAGACCAAGTATTATTAGTTTTAAGCGAATTTAATTCATCCTTTATTGCTTGCTCCCACTTAAGACGATCCCTGCTATCTTTAATTTCATTATAATTGTTAGGTATATTTATTTTTATTGCACTAGCATACATTAATTGCATACTTAATTCGTCAAAAGCATAATTGAGATCATCATTATAATTAGGTCTAGGACGTTTTTGAAGTCGTTCGCTTTTTCTAATTTCTTGTTTGTTAGTTTTACTAGTAGATAAGGATTCATTAATTTGCACACCAAGCTTTTTATCTGCTTTGATTAAGACAGATTTATTTTTATCACCAAACTCAACATCTGCTTTGGGTAAGACAGATTTATTGTTATTGAGTGGTGGCACCAGTTTAACTGCTTTGGTTAAGTCAGCTTTATTAGGAATTTTATTTATTTCTGGTGACTGAGAGGTTTCCATTGTCCCAGCTTTATTTGCCTTGGTTAGGTCAAATTTATTTATAAGTTGTGGGATTACTAATTTTTCTACTGACTGTGAGCAAGAGTTATTAGTTTGTGTTATTTGTATTGGATTGACCTCTTTATATTTTAAAGGCGGTCGAGATATTTTATAGTTTATTTCATCAACTATTACATCCCGAGCTTTAATAAATTTCTCGGTTTCATCCACCCATATCTTATAACCATTAGCTTCATAGCCAACAAGAATACCTTTATATGATTTTGAATCAAATTTACTCTCCCGTGTTTTATTATGAATATACACGGTGGAGCCAAAAACTTTCAAATATTTTATAACAGGTTTTTTTATTATGCCACAGTTCGTACGGAGTTTTGTCCGTTTGTAAAGCCCTGGTAGGTGAACGATTTATGAGATAGACTGCAGTTAAAACAGCTTCTCCCCAGAAAACTTTGGGTAAATCTGCGGTAACTATTAGGGTTCGGGCCATTTCAGTGATTGTTCTGTTCATTCGTTCAGCTACTGAATTTTGCTGTGGTGTGTAGCTAACGGTAAGATGATATGTTATGCCTTGTTGTGCACAAAAATCCTTAAATTCGTTCGATAAATATTCTCCCCCATTGTCACAATAAAGATTAGCAATTTTAGAATTAAAATGTGCTTCACTTTTAGCAACAAAATCTTTAAAACTATTGAGGACATCAGATTTATATGTTATTAAATAAACAACTGTATAATGTGTAAAGTCGTCAACGAATGATACAAAATAATTTTTATTATCTATGGTTGGTGGTGTTATTTTTCCACAAACATCCGAATGAATTATAAACAAGGGTCTTTTAATATAGTCCTTAATTTTTGCTTTTGCAAATGGCAATCTTGCCTGTTTCCCATAGATACAGTCCTCACACAATTCAGTGCTAGGTACAAGATTTTTAATGCATTGTACATCCTCAATCATATTATGATTTTTTTAATTTTTGAAACTTTTCTCTACTGATGTGTCCTAGACGTTGATGCCATAACTTATAGCTTGTATCATTCAAATTTTGACTAATCATGCAACTAGGTGTGTGAAATATCACACCTATTAAATTGTTAAAAGGCTTACCTGATAAAATGGTTTGATTACCACTTTTAATTTTTACCCTTTTTGAATAAAAAATTACTGTCATCCCATTTTCTTGTAATCGGCGAACAGACAATAGGTTGTATGGAACTTCTTGTGAGTAGAGAACATTTTCTAGTCGTCCATGTACTCCATGGTTGGTGGTGACTTCGATAACCCCTCGCTTCGTGGCATGCACAGACGTTCCAGCTTTTGCAACGGAAATTTTAATCGGTGTCTTAAGTTGTTCGCAGGTAGTAAAAACATCTGGATTGTTCACTATATGTTCTGTGGCACCAGAGTCCAAAATAAAAAGTATTTCATTGCCTCTGACACTTGAGGTATGCGAATGTTCTGCTTCCAGCATAAACACAAAACCATCACAATTTGAGTTTGTGCTATTTTCACTTGTTACAGTATCAGTAGCAACAGCTTGGAGGATCCTAAATCGTTTTTGGTTATTTTCTATGCTCTTCTTAAAATAAATACAGTCGCGTTTCCAATGGTTATTACGACCACAGTGATCACAACGTTTATTAGACCATTTGTGAAGTTGTTTAAATTTATAATTTGGGTTATGGACATTCGTAAATTTTTCTCTTTCATTGTAGTAATTATTTTTATATTTATGCATTTTTTGCTTTTGTGTTTTATTTGTCAAAAATGAGTCACCAAGGTATTCAATTATCACATTGCGAGCTGTTGAATTTTGTTTTAACCACTCAGGAGTAGGTTCGATTGGAGGTTCTTCTTCAACGACTTTTAACACACTGAGTTCACTGAGAAGTGCTTTTATTCGAAATTTCCAAATTACATATTTTTCACCGTTGAACGGTTTAATGTTTTGCTACTGTTGGTGATCCATTTTCACTAATTATTCACTGATTTATATGAATTAATTGTTTGCACTTATAGGTTTAAAAGAAAAACTGTTAGTGTCTTTTTACAATATTTTTAACTTCGCGGTTTGTTTTTATTTTACATTTTTTTGTTTATTTCACACTTATCACAATGTACCTGGGCCCATAACCTATTAGCAGAGGCTAAGGGATAGGTAGTTATTAAAAATAAGAAGTAATTATATTTGCTCATTTATTAAACACAACCTTTTACTAGCAGGGATATATTACAAGTGCCTGTCTTTACAGTGTTAGTTAGTCACATTAAAATAAGTCCACGTTTGTATATTTTGGTTTCAGATTACGTTATGAGTATATATTAAACAAAGTCGTATCTGAATATAAATTATGATGTGGACCCAATAACTGTTTCAGCACAATTTATGTTTATTAAATAATGAGCAATACATTTTTACTTAAATATACAATAGATTTCCGGTATAGCGGGAAGTACCACAAGCTTGCGATTATTTGGATATATTGGCCACACTGACTTTAGTAACTCCCAAAATTTTCAAAGTAATATGTTTGCCCGTTCTCCATATACTTCTAATACTCCATCCACTATGAATCACCCTGTATAAGTACACGTAATTAAAACACTACCGTAACAATTATGATTGCTCACGTTTTCTTAACAAGTTACAAGTTCCATAACATTTACAGTTAGTAAATGGTTTTATGTTTATTCTAATCTGCGACTATACAACATAAACCTTGCAATCGCATTTTTCGTCCTTCAATGAACCAAGACCAACACGTGCATTATGTCATAGATCAGACGCTTGCATTCACGTGAATTATTTAATAATATTGCTAGATAGCTTCCTAACTTGTTTAAATATTATTTTTAAAATATCTTGCAAAGCGCAATGAAAAATAACACAATATGCGATGGTTATAAAATAAATTTAAAACACAGGATGTGAACAGAGAAATGTAGAATGTCATTTGGCACTTGTAGGACCAAATATACATCAATGTATTAAAAATGTTACTGTTTTTTTTTTATAATGCTGATTTTGTACTTTTTCTATATTCATTTTTATTGTTTACACCTCATATTACAGACTTAGCTTAACTTTTGACATTTTAAATAAATAATAAAAAATGGAGATTTAGAATACAAAACCAGCATTACAAAAATATAACCGTAACATCTTTCATATGGGTGTTAAATGACTCTCCCTGTTCAGGGTTGATATCACTTTATCAGACACCCTGTATAAGATATAAAGTTATTGATGTTTATTTTATTGTAAAATGAGTAAATTAGTAAAATTGTGTACTTGATTACCGATATAATGAAACTAAAATCACTGGTGGAATATTAAAAATTAAAATAAATGCGTTTTCCAGTAGTTGTCTGAACGGATATCATTCATATCATATCTAGGATGGATATGAAACCAACCAGCAGGGCCATCGAGAGAAAATCGGGACCCGGGGGTAATGCATACGGGCCCCCCGCTCCTCTTGATCGTGATCGTTGCAGAAAATACAAATTACGATTTTCTACATAAAAAGTCTATATATTGCCTCTTATAATTTGCAAGTATGCCTCTCTTGCTTTAACTTATGCAAATGCAATCAAAATTTACATATGCATCTCCAACTTTTCCAGAATTTCAAAAATTCAGAAAGAATCCGGGCCCCTTAAAAACTCCAGGCCCTGGGGGAAACACCCCCGACCCCCCCCCCTCTCGTCGGGCCTGCCAACCAGTTACAGTTCGTGTATTAAGGACACAGCCAACTATTCGTTTTAAAAGATTCAAGTTAGTGCGTAAGCTGTTAAAATTCTGTCAATTTCCTCAAATGTATTCAAAATATTACTCAAAAATTCAACTTGCCTAAAATTGTAAAGCAATTCGCAATGTTGTGTAAGAGGAAATATTAAAGTTTTAAAAAATGACAAATCAAAGAGCTTATCTTATGAAAAAATGGATATTCGTCCAAGTGATTGAAATTGTGAAATGTTGATAATAACAGCAATTTTTAAAAAATGTACTATTGTTAATATGCTTTAATATATCAGCACGGCAGCGCAGCTAGCTAAAGCATATTAGTGGCGAATGTGCTTGGTCACACTGTCCATCGTTTACTGAGTTCAATTCCCAGCTCCGACACCTACTATATGTGGTGTGTATGTGTCCATATACAGGTGCACACACGACCTACTAATAATAAAGGTTATATAGTTGATAGACTCGACCTTTACTTGGTGAAAATCCATTATCACTAATGAAATAAAAAACACTAACTGTTTTTCACGTGAAAAACAGTTAGTGTTTTTTATTTCATTAGTAATAAAGGTTATTATTTGCAACATTCCCAAAATGAGAGAAACCAAAGAGGGACTACACCCCCCCCCCCCCCTCTTTAATCCTCTTAACTTTTTTGACAATTTGATATCTTCTGGCTTGCTCGCTAGTTTCTGGGTTTTGTCCAATTCTATGGAATGGCCTGTTTCTTCTGAATGCTCGTCAATCGCTGACTTGGGCGAATAACCATTATGTGGTTAATGCATTCTTTAAGCCTTTTGTTTATATGTCATTTAGTTTCTCTAATCTAATCTTGTCCGTACGAACTTTGCATTGGAGAGAACAGACGACCTATATACAGCAGGCTCAGAACACCATGTAGCTCTGCTGATATGGGAAAGGGTGCATAGAAGGGCACACACTGCACCCTTCTACCGAAGACGCATCAGCAAGCGCGTCACATCAGTTAGCAATATTCGAGACTTGTTGGGTAAAAATGATTGAATGATTGTTTTCAGAATAAAATTCGATAATTCTGTTGCTCTATCCATCTTGTAATGTAGTAAACTGTTTTATTTCCTCTTCAATCTACTTATTTTGCCAAATTTTGGTTTAGTAAAAATATTATTAAACTGTTTCCATAAGATTGCTGCAGAATGTACTGTCTTTCATTATATTTACCTCTAACTAAAAGTGGTAGTTCCTTTTCTGAAAATAGAGACATATAAATGCAAAATAATTCTGATAATAGCCAAACTACCTCGTATTTTAAATTCCAAAGGTTGAAGTACATCTTTTGAGAAATATGTCACAAACCCTAAGAGAACGGTGAAGTCCTAAACTCTGCGAGTTTAGCGTATTTGGTACTAGCGACTGTGTCTAGTTTGTCCATCCTCACTTTCTTTGCACTTGAAGTTCCCGGTTGAAAAGTCAAAATACTTCTACCCATCGAGACGCACATTTTGTATTGCCCTGATAGGAGATATAAGTACAATCCGATTGTAATAATTGATTGCATTATAAGTTCATATTATGCGGATGTCTCTATAAAATGCTTATACAAATTTCAAAAGATTTCTTATTATTACCAAATCAGATAAGTACTGGTATTTATATTATTTTTCAGGATCAGACGAAGACATGGTGCAAGATGATAATAGGTATAGTGGCTACTCTGGTGAAGCAGATACAAGGTAAGTCACTCAGTATTACACAAATATAATCCATTTGGAATCTTCGATGTAACTCTAAACTCCGTTCGTTTCGTTAACTAATTTGTCATTATCAGGAGATTATTAAAATTAAAAAGCATTCGATTTTTATCTAAGCTTCATCCCTGACCCACATATCCTACCAAAATGCTGGACTCCTCTCGTTCCTATTTCAAACTTGCTCCTAAAAGGATTAGCGGTTTGAAAAGAAGAAAACACTGTAACAATGACATAATTCAGTCTCTATCATGGATACATTTAGACCAGGATATGTGACTTTCAGGTCAGGCCAAGAAAAACTGGTTTAAAATTCTATCTATCTATATCTATACTTATCATCTATGGCTGTGGCTGCAAAGCCATCCGCACAACACCGGTTAAAAATTCTATAAAGCACTTAGTTTACACTGTGGGGCACAATTCCAATAGTAATTTAGGTTATAAGTTCGGTAGATGACTTATTACAGTATAAGTTGTCTTACGGACGAGGCGACGCAGGAGCCGAATCCGGAATATAAACAAGTACTGTAATGAGATGGTGCATCGGGTATGATTAACAGAATATAACAACGATGGGGACTCGCTGGTCTGATATATAGTTGATACCGCGGCTGACTGAGAAAAATTCATCACTCTTCAAAATAATAAATACTTGTCTTATTAATTCCTCAGGAAACCTGATTCAAGAAATATAATTTTGTAAAGAATTTTGAAGTGTAAAGTTTTTCGCGCAGGGGTTTAAGGTGCTGACGAGGAAAAGGATGAAACGCGAAGAGTTAAAAACTTGAACTCGCTGTAGCTCCGAAAATATATTGTTCTATATTCTGATATCTATTTTATTTTTTATACGTTCGAAATTACTTTTTGAAAGTAAATTGAAATGATTTTATTGAGCGCCAAACAGTTTCTTAAAAGCTGTTAATATTATAGACTATAGAACACCATTAGCATGACCATCTACAATCTATAGAATGACTCTTACTCAGGGTCCAACGAAGTCGGTTTAATAAATGCTCATCGATCAAGATAACAATCTAAATAAATCAAACTCAGTATTGAACGAACAAAGTATTAATTTATTAACAAATTTGAACTTGGAATGTAATTAACAAATTTAAATAACAAAATCTAACTTAACTAAAATGATAAATATGGCCTTTATTTAAAATAAATATGTACCATGGATTTCTGATATAGTAAAGCTTTACCTTGTCTTTCTTTCGACTCGAGTAATGTTATATTGTAACCTCTAACTGGTTATTATGATCCTTGAAATATAATGTCACTTGACTGACTTTTTAAACCTCTCAAGGCTTCTTCTTCTTCTTCTTTTCTGGATTGACGTTTGTTTATAACCTCCAATTTTTGACAGCTGATTTCCTTGAAATATTTCTATCACTTGATTGACGTTTAAATTTCTTCACCATATAAATTTGTTAACTGGATTAACAAATACTTCTAAATCTGCTTTCCGGATAATCTACTTCTTAATACTTTAAAGTTTACTCACTTTTATATTTAATATACTTTACAAATTTTTCTTGATATCAATATATCTGGATTGTAACCTTCAACTTATTCACCACTTTTCTTCTCTTGTCAATTTAATATTTATTCTTGGATGAATATATTTCGCAGCTCGCTGTTCAGCGGTGTGTGATCAACTGATTTGTTATTTTTAGTCGTTTCAATGGGTTAATTTCCAATATTTCAATTGTTTTTTTCTATTTTGATCTAATATTTCAAAATTTAATTTTAATTTAAAATTTAAACTATTCAGTTTTGTTTGTTCTTTACCTTAAGTGAATACTGTTTTTAATTCTTTATTTTTCCTGATAAGTTTCTTATTCTACTTTTCAGGATTAAGTGAATAATTATAATTACTCGAAATATATTGACATATTACATACACTTTCTTAAAATCTACTTATAACTACAATTAACAATTCCAATCTCAAATAAATACTATTTCATACATTTAGATGAATAGCAATGATAAACACAAAATGCTAGTAGTTAAAAACGTACTGCAGTTTCCATACTGACAGAATACTTATATTATAAACTAAAACAAGAAATTGATACGCCAACAAACATTTAACATCATACTATTAGTCCTTTCTTTCTGCATGATGTGAAATATCATTTACAAAACACCTTTCTGCAATGATATTTGAAAATATCTGAAAACTTAAAATGTCATTCAGTGTTTTGTAATATATGGACTTACTATTTCTAAAATAATTACGCTGCACTGCAACTACTGTTGATAGTCTTTCATTCAATATTCATTTTGTGTAGATTTACAGTGTTTCTACACAAAATATGATTTTCAGCCCTAAGTTTTGACATGCATGTCAGATTTTATAAAATTTACTTTTTTGTTTTCCAATTTCATTCTAAATCATTTTAAATGAGATTGTGATTCTCTATCAGTTCATGTTTTATTATATACTATTTAGAATAACCTTGTTAAACTAAAATAACTTCATTTTATGTTTATTTAAATATTTTGTTCGTATTCAATATCAAGTTTCATTCTCTGCATCCTACTCGATGAGAATAAGTGAACTTGAATCAATTAAATAAACCACAGATACTCCTGCTTCTGTATGATCCGTTAAAGTGAAACTGTTATGATTAATTCCTAAAATACATACAAATTTGTGAATTTTATTTATGATTTCAAACACGACACTTAGGTAGTGTTCCACAGTGTGGATATACAGCATAAAACCCCCTAAACTAATAGAATTTTGACATGTGAAAATTTTGTTAGTTTTAACAACATGATGTGACATTCACACTGTCAAAGTTTATTTACAATTTAAAAGTGATCTACTCAGAATCATTTGGATAACTTAAGAGTAATCTATCCTGGATCATATGGATAATTTATCCCCATGTGACAACTTCCCGGTAATGAATCTTCCTTATTATAATTTAAAACATTTTCGTTTTCATTTAAAATATTACCTACTTCAAGTTGTTGCGCATAGCCCTTTGCTATTATAGGTTCATAATCAATTGAATTTTTGTATTTTTGAGACAAATTTTTAAAAATTTTATCATATTTGGAGTAACGACTTATCAGAAAGGTTTCAGGCTTCTTATCATTATTTATTTGAACACATGTGGTTCCCACTATATGCTCACCGCAAAATTCATTATCATTATTGGACTCTATGCCATTTGATACATTAATTATTTCGGCATCATTGCCATTTAATTCATTAACTATTTCGGCACATTTGCCATTCAATTCATTAACACTACAGAAAGGTATTCTTTCACCTTCTGTTTTTAGGATTCTTTCTCCTAATACAATATTTGCCTTTTTTTCTGATAAGATGTCGTCTCCCAATATAACATCATTTTCTATACAGTCGCCTATTTTTTTACAATTATTACCTACATTTAAAACAACATTATCTAAAAATCCTGATTTCTATTTCTATCATTTACTTGTGCTGTTTCTATTTTATTCATATTAGAGTGCGTGTTTTCATCTACTCTATTTCCCCTTTGAATATTGACATTAGCCACTTGTGCATATGACTCATTATTTTTAACATAACCCCCTCTCTTTCTCCAATCATTGTCATAATGACGTTTCTCATAACCCTGTTTTTCCTTCCTATCATATTGACCATAACCCCCTTGCTCCTTTCTGTCATTGTCATATTGACGTTGACCATAACCTCTTTCTCTTCTATCACTTTCATTCTCTTATTCTGATCATAACCCCACTTGTTATAATATCTACTATTATTTTCCCTATTCTGACTAGCCTTCCTATCAAAACTCTGATGATAATCATCTAATTCTCTTAAATAATCAATCAAATCATCTAACTTTGCAATTCTTTGCGTAATAATAACATTCTGGATATCCCCTGAAAAATGCCTAACTAAATATCTGACCATTTCACTTTCTGTGAACTTTGGTTCTAGATGTCTAATATTGTATACTTTTCTAAGTACATAATTTTCCCTAGAAATACCTTTATTTTCTACATAGTTACCATTAAATAGGTCTTGTCTTATTTTCAACTGAGTGTAATCACTCCAATATTGTTTTAAGACTAGAGCTTCAAATTCCTCTATAGTCTCAAACCTGTCCATTATAACTGAGTACCAGATTTCCGCTTCTCCCTTTAACATGTCTTGTATGTTTGCTTTTAGGTTTGCATTTACGTGTTGTGTTTCCATGTGTTGTTTCAAACGTGAAATGAAAATTTTAGGATGTATGCGGTTATCTCCGTAAAAATAAAATGGTGTTTTGTTGCATGTGTAAGTATGTGTGGGTAATTGTGTTAATT
This sequence comes from Stenurella melanura, assembly GCA_963583905.1. NCBI lineage: Eukaryota > Metazoa > Arthropoda > Insecta > Coleoptera > Cerambycidae > Stenurella > Stenurella melanura. The sequence goes on from OY757309.1 coordinate 257,775,583, forward strand.
GTGTACGTGTGGTATCCTTCAACAACTTCGTGTTCTGTTCTATCTTGCTATCCTGTTCTTTTATTTTGCTATCGTATTTATCCTCCTGTTTCTTCATTCTGCTATCTACTGCAGTCATTCCATCTTCAAACATAGTTGCAACTTCCTCTCTTATTTCTTTTGCTGCCTCGTTTACTTTAATACCAATTTCTTCGTTGACTGTCTCTCCCATTCTCTCCCATTTACTCTCCAAATTTTCAATCTTATTTCTTACTTCTATATTGCTTTCTTCCATTTTCTGTATATTATCATCTATTTTTTTACCCATGTTTTCTTCTAGTTTTTGCATATTATGTACCATCTGTGTATTTATGTTGCCAATTTTTTCTTCTAGTCGCTGGTTATTTTGACTAATGTCTTCTTTTAAAGTTTGGTTATTTTGATTCATGTTTGCTTCCAAAGTTTGGTTATTCTTATCCATTCTTTCTCCAATACTATTATTCATTCCAGTGATCATTTCCATCAACTTCTGGAGCATGTTTGGATCAGGTTGTGTGTTTGTGTCACCAACTTGTGTTTGTGCAACTGTGGATGTACCCTGTGTAGTTTCCTCTGGATTCATGGTTGTTGTCTTACCTGACTTTAACCTCATATAAATTATATTTGTTTCTAATTTGACAATGCCTTGTTGTCAAAACTATCAAAATAAGTTATTTGATCTATTATCTTTCAAATGTATGCTTGAAATGATAAACTATTCTCAAGTTGTATTTATTCAATCGCTTTCCTGATCGCCCCACGTTAACAAGCCATAAATGTTCTATATTCTGATATCTATTTTATATTTTTATACGTTCGAATTTTACTTTTTGAAAGTAAATTGAAATGATTTTATTGAGCGCCAAACAGTTTCTTAAAAGCTGTTAATATTATAGACTATAGAACACCATTAGCATGACCATCTACAATCTATAGAATGACTCTTACTCAGGGTCCAACGAAGTCGGTTCAATAAATGCTCATCGATCAAGATAACAATCTAAATAAATCAAACTCAGTATTGAACGAACAAAGTATTAATTTATTAACAAATTTGAACTTGGAATGTAATTAACAAATTTAAATAACAAAATCTAACTTAACTAAAATGATAAATATGGCCTTTATTTAAAATAAATATGTACCATGGATTTCTGATATAGTAAAGCTTTACCTTGTCTTTCTTTCGACTCGAGTAATGTTATATTGTAACCTCTAACTGGTTATTATGATCCTTGAAATATAATGTCACTTGACTGACTTTTTAAACCTCTCAAGGCTTCTTCTTCTTCTTCTTTTCTGGATTGACGTTTGTTTATAACCTCCAATTTTTGACAGCTGATTTCCTTGAAATATTTCTATCACTTGATTGACGTTTAAATTTCTTCACCATATAAATTTGTTAACTGGATTAACAAATACTTCTAAATCTGCTTTCCGGATAATCTACTTCTTAATACTTTAAAGTTTACTCACTTTTATATTTAATATACTTTACAAATTTTTCTTGATATCAATATATCTGGATTGTAACCTTCAACTTATTCACCACTTTTCTTCTCTTGTCAATTTAATATTTATTCTTGGATGAATATATTTCGCAGCTCGCTGTTCAGCGGTGTGTGATCAACTGATTTGTTATTTTTAGTCGTTTCAATGGGTTAATTTCCAATATTTCAATTGTTTTTTTCTATTTTGATCTAATATTTCAAAATTTAATTTTAATTTAAAATTTAAACTATTCAGTTTTGTTTGTTCTTTACCTTAAGTGAATACTGTTTTTAATTCTTTATTTTTCCTGATAAGTTTCTTATTCTACTTTTCAGGATTAAGTGAATAATTATAATTACTCGAAATATATTGACATATTACATACACTTTCTTAAAATCTACTTATAACTACAATTAACAATTCCAATCTCAAATAAATACTATTTCATACATTTAGATGAATAGCAATGATAAACACAAAATGCTAGTAGTTAAAAACGTACTGCAGTTTCCATACTGACAGAATACTTATATTATAAACTAAAACAAGAAATTGATACGCCAACAAACATTTAACATCATACTATTAGTCCTTTCTTTCTGCATGATGTGAAATATCATTTACAAAACACCTTTCTGCAATGATATTTGAAAATATCTGAAAACTTAAAATGTCATTCAGTGTTTTGTAATATATGGACTTACTATTTCTAAAATAATTACGCTGCACTGCAACTACTGTTGATAGTCTTTCATTCAATATTCATTTTGTGTAGATTTACAGTGTTTCTACACAAAATATGATTTTCAGCCCTAAGTTTTGACATGCATGTCAGATTTTATAAAATTTACTTTTTTGTTTTCCAATTTCATTCTAAATCATTTTAAATGAGATTGTGATTCTCTATCAGTTCATGTTTTATTATATACTATTTAGAATAACCTTGTTAAACTAAAATAACTTCATTTTATGTTTATTTAAATATTTTGTTCGTATTCAATATCAAGTTTCATTCTCTGCATCCTACTCGATGAGAATAAGTGAACTTGAATCAATTAAATAAACCACAGATACTCCTGCTTCTGTATGATCCGTTAAAGTGAAACTGTTATGATTAATTCCTAAAATACATACAAATTTGTGAATTTTATTTATGATTTCAAACACGACACTTAGGTAGTGTTCCACAGTGTGGATATACAGCATAAAATATAAAGGCAACGGGAATAGTTAATATACCCTTACACAGTAGACAGATCAAAGTACATAACGGAATCGCGTGCATGACATCATCGCAGCAGCGGCAGTCAAATCAGGGTCGAAAGTCAGTTTCAGGCGGTCGCTGCTTAGCGGACGGACTTCGCACAGTGACAAATGAGATATTATTAAACCCTAACGTTTAGTATATTAAAGTTTGAGGTTGAGATTACAAATTTAAAAAGTAATAGATGATTAGTGAGAGTGAGAAACTACAAAAACTACGAGAAAGTGCCACGACGTTTCGTAAAAAGAAAAAAGAGAAAATAGCCATCATCAGGTATAGCTCATGAACATGATGTGATTCATCAATCATTGTTTTATGTCTGAAGAATCATGACATATTATTAATGGTCCACCCTGTATATTTTTACAAGTGTAATTGAAGGGGGGGGGGGTTTGCAAACGAACGATACGTTAAGGGAATATCACAAATATTATAAGATGTTACGAGGGGGATTAAGAATGGGCTATTTTTTGTAAACGTATTTTCTGATGGTCTAGCGTTACCCAAACTCTTTGTTTTCAGACTGGTTTTCGTCGGTACGGGAAGAATCCAAACCCCTCAGCTAATCAAGGAAATGCCTCTGGTTGACTCGATAAAGAGCGAGTTCACTTCAAGGCACAGCCTGGAGTGGAAATTTTTATTTCTTGACCACAGGGCGCCACCTATCATAGGCTACTTGCCGTTCGAGCTGCTAGGGACATCCGGTTATGATTATTACCATGTGGATGATTTGAACAAGGTTGTGAATTGTCACGAGGCGCTTATGCAGAAAGGAGAAGGGACGTCTTGCTACTACAGATTCCTCACCAAAGGGCAGCAGTGGATTTGGCTGCAGACTAGGTTTTATATAACTTACCATCAATGGAATTCCAAACCGGAGTTCATCGTTTGCACGCATAGAGTTGTTAGGTAAGTTGGAATAGATTTATAAATAATAGCGTGAATCACGACTAGGTCAATTTTTGGAACTTACAACTGTGTATGTGTGTGTTTGTGACGAGAAACTTCTAGTAAAACAGTAAAAAAACCGCTGCCTAAGGAATCACTACTTCCACATCCAGATTCTTCATCCAAGTCACTTTAAAGGAAACTTCTTGACTATATTTGAACTCTAGTATGTGGAAATTATTGGTCATAGAATTTTAATATTTGGGGCAGATGTCATAGAAAAGTTTGAGGAGTTGGTTTCTATAATATACGTTAAAAATGAAGTTTCTAGTTTACCCTACTTATTTTCCACTATTCACAACCTACCACATCCCACCCCTTCAATGCAATCATCTCAATCAGATGTCACTACAATACATACGTGTACCTACTAACTTTCAGGTGAATATCTCAATTTGATGTTATAAATCCCATTAATAATGAAGCGGAGGTGGTGGAGTTTGAAAAATATTAGAAAGAAATCTCTGAGGCCTTGGTTTCTAGTATATACACCAAATCCCAAATTTCTGTACTCTTACCAGCTTGATTTACTTATTTTCCCCTAGTCCTCCTGTTAATCCCAACACTTCTACGGAATCATCCCAAAATATAATCTAGTTCCAGATGTCGTTATAATACATACGTTTACCAAATTTCAAATGAATATCTCAATTTGATTTTATTAACCCTTTTCATATTGGAGTAGGGGTGGTGGGGGTTGAAAAATATTATAAAAAAATATGAGGCCTTAACTTCTAGTACATACACCGAATTTCAAGTTTCTGTACTCTTACAAGCTTGCTTTACTTATTTTCCCTTATTTACCCCTATATAACTCCCAACCCTTCACCGGATATCCTCAAAAAACAATACAGTTCCAGATCTCGTTATAATATATACGTGTACAAAATTTCAAGTCAATATCATAAACCGTTCCGGAGAAAACGTGCGGACAAAAAAAAAGTTACAGACAGACAGACAGACCGACAGAATTTTTTTTTTTTTGCTTAAATTTAAAATCTCGATGTTTCATGACATTCTAAACCTATTTCACAAATAAAAATTTTTGAAAATTTTTTTGCGATTACTATACTTCCAATCCACCACGTGGATGTGGAAGTAAAAAGAGCTTAAAATATTTTATAGATTGTAAAACTTAAGAGTTTATAACTAAACATTTAAAACACGAGTTTATTATATGTGTAACATGTTTTGTCACTTATTTACGAGAAACTGTTAATTTTGCAATCATTTTTCCAAAAAAAATGTTGGATGATTTCTCATAAAGACATTTTGCTAAAATAAAATAAACTCTAATAAAATTTGCTACCTTTCCATGTTTTATAATTTTTGTTTCGTTAAAAATTAAGGAATTACAAGCAAGTGAAAAGTATTATCAATTCACCAATATTGTATAGTAAAAAAAAAACTTATTTTTAAGGTCTAAGAAATGCACTTTTAATTGGAAAAAAATTAACATAGTCAGATAGAATAGGTTTTAAACTTTAAAAATTCTTCCTAGGTTTTTAGCTTAAGAATATCCTAACACTATCGCACACAAACGGATTCATAAGTGACCGTTGCTCAAGGACTTGTTTTTTTTTTAATCACTTATTTAACATCGACCTATTTTCACTACTAAGACCAAGCATCGACAAGGGAGATGAACTATACCTCCAATCTCAAAGAGTACCTAGGGATTTTTTATTTTACCTAATATTTAATAGACAGGGGACCGACTGCTTAATATCCACCCCGAAGTATGGTATATCCACTATACAATCCCCGCCTAAATCTACATAGCTTCTACGTATGCGCTGATATACAATCCGTTAGAAGGTGGAACGACATCGCTGTGTTTTCTTGGAGAGAGTCACCTATCCAAGTATAATCACGTTCTGAGTTGCTTAACATTTTATATCGAAAAACGAAGATAGCCAGGACTCAACTAAGCTCGTTTTCAGAACTCATTTTTTAAATATGTCATTTTGATTAATTGATTGATTGATTAACCAGCGTATGGTAGGCATCGCTGCCACTTCCGGATATCCAATCTGGATATTTTTATATACCGCCGGACCGGTTGCATACGCCGGATTGGATATGGGACATGCTTGTTGTCAGCACCAAAAGCCACATGCCTCGTTGGGTAGGAATATAGGATGGGAAATAGGGGTCATAAGGAGATGCTTCTTTTAAGATTCCATCTATCATCATCTCCTTATTTATTCTACTTCTGAGTCTTCTGTTTCTTCCTTTCCTGTATCTAGCAATGTGCATCTCCTCCTGTTCGCTTCCGTCCAGATATGGTTTCATGTTTCCCAGAAATTTGTGTTTTCGTTTGAACATCCTGCATCAGTGCATCCATTTTGTTCACTTGTCAAGACATACATTAGCTCGCTGTAAGAGGCTTTCATTTTTTAACCGATCCACAGGTAAACAGATATTTACGGTGGGAGTGCAAAGAAGAGCCCCAAGGGAACATTTGAGCCATCCTGTATACCAATCTGCCAAAGTCAGGTAAAATAGAAAGTCAAATCTGCAAAAATAAAGAGATCTAGGAGAACATTTGGGACGCTCAGTGTATCAAGCAGACCCCCAACCACTTTAACCTGAGAAATATTTTTGTATTCGTAAATATGCCCAATGGTCCATTCAAATGGCGCGAAAGGGTGCACGAAAGAACACCGGTCTGAAAGTACTTTGACCATATGTTTTTTATTTATTTATTTATTTATTTAACAATACACTGCCCAACAGAGCATTCCAATTAGGGCAGGAGATGATAAGTACATACAGATATATTAAAAAATATTTAAAGAATATAAACAGAAATGTGGTAACATGTTATACAGTTAATCTCTTTATCTCAGCTACATTGCAGTGGAATGTATCAAAATGATCTTGAAGACTATTATAGTTCTCACACATTTTGTACAATGGCGAAAATTTCTCTACGTTAGTTCTGGGGGTCGGCAGATAGAATAAAGAGTTTTGTCTGCAACCTGGTCTAGGTGTTCGAAAAAGTAAACTTAAGATAGCACTACAATCTGTTATATTATATATTATTTTAAAAAGAAATATTTGTTGTGAAATAGTTTGGCTAGTCTCCAAACTCGAAAGCGAAAATCCGTTTAAAAGTGCAGTCTGGGGAAAACCAATAACAGGATAGACACCGTCCTCCTTGTAACATAAAGTCTTTAAGAAAAGTCTCTGAATTCTTTCTATATGTTGTATATGTATGTTGTAATTAGGAGACCAAATAATTGACGAGTATTCTAATTTTGATCGAACAAAAGACAGATATAGTAGTTTCAGCGTGTTACTGTCGTTAAAATCATGAGAACATCGTGTTATAAATTCCAGTGTCCTAAAACTTTCATAGTTTATGGTGTTTATATGACAATTAAAGTTTAGTTTACTATCAAATGTTACGCCGAGATCGCGGAAGGTTGATGGAAGTATAAATACTGAATCTTCTAAACACTAATTAAATTCGACTAGCTGATGTTTATTGGTAAAAGTTAGAACATTGTACTTCTTTGCGTAATTTGTTCAAATTACACCATTCATTTACTTAATCAAGGGCCGTTTGTAGAGCGACACAATCAGTAACATCATTTAATTTATTATACAACTTCATATCGTCTGCGTATAAGAGACAATTGACACCCAGTTCTACTGTGATGTCATTAATGAAAATATTGAAAAATAAAGGACCTAATACTGAACCCTGGGGTACGCCTGAAGTGGATACAAATTCTAGAGACCGCTAACCACAGTATTCAATGTGGTGGTGTCTGCTTTCAAGATATGATTTAAAGAATGATAGCAGATTTTTTGAGAAACCAAATTGTTAAAATTTCGAATATAAAACACTGTGGTCAAGTCTGTCAAATGCTTGAGTTGCTGATTGGGAAAATCGGGGTCCCACAATCCTAAAAGTTGGGCAACACCCCCAGAAACGCAACAAACCCCCCTTTTAGAAGCTTTTTGTCAATAATTTTAATAAAAATCAAAACGGATCCTATGAAATCTCCGTTTGTAAATATTAATTTGCAAAGGTTGTTGATTTATACCAAACATTCCCAATTTATATGATTAAGGATAATCAGAGAGGGTTGAAACCACTCCTATATCGACTTAAAATTAAAAAAATTGGTAAAAAAGACTTCTTTTCTGCTTTTTGCTTCAAATTTGGCTGAATGGGCATTGCTGGGCAGAAGTTAATTATTATCAACCCTTAAGGAGGTAAGACTTACCCCTCCCATCCCTAAATTGAAGCAAGCTTTGAAAAACGAGGAAGATTTTTTTTCTGCATTTTCATTTTATCTTTGATGAAATATTATTTAAAAAGTTTTGAAATTTATTCTTATCCAAACAAAATTATTGAAAATGGTAAAAAATATATTTTTCTTACTCTTTGCTTCAAATGTCGTTGAATGGGCACTGCTGGACAAAAGTTAATTATTATCAACCCTTAACGGGGTAAAACTACCACCGCCTACCCCTCCATTTAAGGGGTGATTTTTGCCTAAGCGAGCCTATGTATCCAAATTTGAAACTTACTGTAAATAAATATTTTTTATCAATTTACCAAGTAGGGGTGGTTGTACCCTCTTAAGGGTTAAGAATAATTTGCTTTTGCATGACAATGCCTATTCAACCGAATTGAAGCAAAAATTAGATAAAAAATATTTTTTACTAATTTACCAAGTAGGAGTGGTTCTAACCCTCTCTGATTATCCCTAATCATATAATTTGGCTATATTTGGTATAAATCAACCACCGTTGCAAATTAATATTTAAAAAAAGGGATATCATAGGATCCTTTTTGATTTTTGTTTTCGGGAAAAACGTTTTTAGGGGTGTTCCCAACTTTTAGAATTTCGGGACAACGATTTTCGGCGACTGAAGAAACTTATAGTCAAAGTAGTTTCAGACCAGTGTCCTTTCCTGCACACCCCCTCTCCCCCTCGTTTTGAATGGATTCAATATATATATATAGACCTTGTGACAGCTGCCAAACCTTCCTGTTGTGGGACCTACTTTATGTTTAATACATTATAAATTAATTTTAATTTTAAGAAATTCAATTCATTTTAATAATTAATAAAGATTAATAATCTAATACTACTAACAGGACTTATCTTTTCCATCCGTGTGTATATGTTGGCAGCTTCCCTCTCTGTTCTGTAGAAATCCCACACTACTTGCACTTGTTGTTTCACCCTTTTTAGAAACCAGCTTGTTGTTATTTGTGGGGCACAGTTTATTTTATATTGCCAGATGTTTGTGTCCCCTGTTCAAGTTCTTAAAAAGGTGATGCCATAATTAAACGATACATCTTAGTCAAATATCAACTATATGAAATAGCCACACTCATACTAATTTATATCAATTAATGTAGAATTGTCCATGGTTTAATTCAACACAATTTTGTACGATTTCTCAGTTTTAACCGAGTTTATTCAAGATGTCGTGGGAGCTACACAAGCTTGCCTGCCTCTGACACTATCCGAATCAGTTTTCTAGCCGAGAATATAATGTGGTATACAATAGTATAACTCACAAGCGTATTTTTCAAAAAGTAAAATTACAAAATATATCATACCAACCAATGGATTTACAAAGTTCAAAGAGTGCAATGTAATTTATCCAGAGTTTCTACCTACCTACTCTTACCTGTCCTGTTCTCTGGTGGCGATTTGCATGTATTTTAACTATAAAGTTAGCAGACTAAACGTCCTGATTGTTTCGTTATTAAATACCTGATTGTAGAGGGTATATACGTGGCATTATGGTTTATGGTATGATACAACTTTCTAGTAGTTGTCAAAGTTGTCTTTAATTAGAAGCATTGTTAATTTTTAAATATAAATGACATATTGTAAATAAATAAAATGGCAATTTTCAATTAAAATTTAATCTGTTTCTGGATTTTTCCTAACAGTCCATAATTACGCTTAAAATGAACTTATTCCATACATATGGACGGTACCGTTTATTTAAATAGAGCGACTTACAATTTGCTTTAACGCCCTAAGGTCAGTAACTATATAAAATTTGCAGCGAAAGTGAATTTCCCCCCGCCGTCGATCCGGGTTTCGTAAGACAACTGTGGCCAGTCTAATCATGACGATAATTGCAATTTTTTTTTTAAGTTCCCTCCACTTCTTTACGGTCATGCGATTTTAAGAAACTACTATCAGTAATTATATAAGAGTATAGAAAAAGAATCTATGTGTTTAAGTATCCAAAAATTATTACGATTACCCAGATATCAGTTATAATTTTTTTTTAGTTATACGGACGTCATGAAGCAGTCCCGAAAGGATGATTGTGATGGTTTAGAAAATTCAGGAGAATCTTCACCGACTCTTGGAAGCGGCTCATCAGCCCTTCCTTGGCCCAGTAAAGATAGAGGTAAAAGTGCCGTGCGTCACAGACCTGGTTCCGACTGTACATCAATGTCAGCGGATTCGCCTGGTTCAAGACAATCGGTTATGACCACATCACGATCACCGGTAAGTATTTTATTAGAGACGAAATTCAGTTGTTATTTAAAGAAAACATGTAACATTGTGTGTGTCATTGGCCATTAAATCAAGATTGACAGTGTCTTTTAATTTTATTATTAATAGCGCAGTCCCTAAGAGCAGAGCCGGCATCTTTTCAATTTAGCGTGTGATGTGCCCAGTATAGTTGTAAATATTGAGAGAAGGGAAAGCAGACGGATACCGGAGGAGAAATCAACTTTGTAGACTTTTTTAGTTGTTTATTATAGTCATTCATAGGGTGGTCGCGGGAACGTTAAAACCTCTTTTAACTTCGTTAGTTTTGGAGTTAGGTAAAAAAATCAAAAATAAAAGTTATAGAAAATCACATGTTTTCCAAAAATCGTTTCGAAATCGAAAAACAATTGAAAGTCGCAATTCGGAGGCATGAACTTTACTTTCTTTATTTTTAAATGGAATACCCAGTCTATTTTTACACCATTTAAGAGGCCATAAAAAAGCTTTGTAATGATATATAAAACATAATTTTTATCTTAAAAATTTTTTGTCTAATTTACTATAAATTAACAATTTATCAAATTAGCCGTGGAAAACAAAAATATGTAATTTAAAGTAAAAAATACGTTAGTTACATTAAGAAATTTGTTGGTAAGTAATTTCTCTTTGTCTTACATATAATGGAGAATTTCAATTAAATTTTTCGGACTACCATGACTTGGGAATGAATGGGAACAAAACATAAAATTAAATCTAATAGAGTTTTTAGGAAAAGTACTATGTTTCACATATCATTAAAGATTTGTTTTTATGGCCTTTCAGATGTTAACACTAACCTAATAAATTTCATTCATGCGGTTATCGATAGCTGTTATTAACCGGGGTACTAATAAACAGGGCTGGTACTAACATAAGCGAGCATGTACGCGTTCAGTATGATTCCACTGTACCAACTTTAAACCGCACCAAACGCTCACGCAGGCGAGATACAATAGTACTCAATCATATAGTATAAAGAAATCCGAAATACTCCTGGTTTTTGAAATATTGGAAAAAAATGCAAATTGTGAATTCTTAATTTTTCGAAATATTTCGGTTATTACTGAACATTCTTAGAGCTCTTTATAATGCTCTACACGCCTATAGCATCCGTTTTTTTTTCTGTGACATTACCTCGCCTCAGGATCATCATCAATTTCAAAATTTTAAATAGGGACCTGCAATTTTTTCATCATAACACGAAATCAATGACGTGTCACACTTAATTAATAATAATAATAATAATAATAATAAATTGCCTTTATTCAATATTACAGTATATAATACCAAGGGCGAAGTCTAGCCGAAGCTACTCTACTTAACCCTACCCTAACATAACATTAATAATATTAACAAGAGGTATGCTTAAAACTAAACTAATAATTTTTTATTTTTTACAAAACATGATAGAAATATTAAAATATAATTGTTGTTACAAAATATACGTGAAATAATAAAGAGAAGGGAAAAAAACGAGAACACATATAGGAGACCACATGTATATAAAAGGCATTTAGTTGCAAATACAACTGAAAAATAACATAACAGTTTAACAGAAATTTATAAGAGATTAATAAGATTAATAAGATTGATAACAGACCATACCGTGAATAACCAATAATTACGGTTAACTTTGTGACTGTAGAAGGGTGTGTTTAACTTTATTACGAAAACTGCATAAGGAGAGGTTTTTCAGATTATCGCTTAAGTTATTGTATATTTTGGCTGTGTTATACGTAAACGATCTAGTAAACAAGGCTGAATGAAATCTAGGCAAGGATATTTGACCAACATGTCGAACATTTATGTTATGTAGATCACGTCTAAATAAAATTTTTTCTTGTAAATACGGTGGTGAAGAACAAGTAAGAATGCGTTTTACAAGTACTGATGTGTGGTATTTGTATGCATTTTCTAATGTTAGCCAGCCAAGTTGATTTATTTTTGCCGAAACTCTATCGTATTTTCTTAAACCGTAAACAAATCGACAACAACAATTTTGTATTTTTTGGAGTCTACTTTGCGTAATTTTGTTAAGACAGGGATAATATAATGTAATTCCATAATTTAAGATTGGCAGTACTAGAGTCTCCGTAAGTTCCTTGCGTAACTTAAAATGTATAAGTCTTATATTTCTGTATAGAAACTTCAAGGCAAGGTATGCTTTTTTGATGAGTAGTGACACATATTCCTCAAATCTTAATCTACAGTCGAAGATAATTCCTAAATTTCTTGCACTATTAACAATGTGGATAGGCTCATTATAAATCATTAACTTGAGATGAGTTCTAACTACATGCTCTAAGCGTTTCGGACAGAAAATAATAACATTACATTTATTTGCGTTTAGTTTTAAATTATGTGATTTAGAGTAATCGGATAATGATTGGAGGTCAAGGTTTATGTTGGTGCATGCGCTATCGACAAGATGTGGGTCAAAGGAAAACGTTAATTGGGTGTCATCTGCAAAGGCTTGTATTCTTGAATATTTTACTACATTAAAAATATCGGCAGTATATATAAGGAACAATATTGGCCCCAGGACAGATCCTTGGGGAACGCCAGACGTTACGAAGGCAATTTTCGAATAAGCGTTGCCGATTACAACTTGCTGGCGACAATTATCTAGATAACATTTAAAGAAATTGATGGAAGTAGGGTCAAAACTGTAATATTCGAGTTTGGAAAGAAGTAAAGCGTGATCGATAGTGTCGAAAGCTTTAGAAAAATCAAGAAGTATAAGAGCTATGGCTAAACCATTATCAAGAGCTCTAAGTATGTTATCAGTAACATTTAGTAGTAGCGTTGAGGTTCTAAACCCTTTCCTAAAGCCAGATTGCATGTCTGATACGATATTGTTTTCAGTTACATAATGATACATTTGTGTATTAACAATTCTTTCGAGAATTTTCGACATAGCAGGAAGAATACTAATAGGCCGCAGTTCATTATATGTTTTAGGGTTGGGTGTCTTAGGCAAGGGTTTTACTAGTGATAACTTCCACATTCCAATTATCTTCCAACGTTTCATTGCACTTAACCATTACTTAATAGTAACAAGTTTGCTGAATGCGGTCCTGTAAGTTTTGTTTTTAAATAAATTTCAAGGTACTTTTGTATTTAGTCGAGGAAATGAAGCAAGAAAAAGACCTAAACCCCAACATGAGACTCCGCCCCACCTGATTTTTATATGAGACGATGCAAAATGTTCCTAAAGATGTACAGAACAAAGTCAGGGTCATGGTGTTTTTTCTATTTCCGGTCATAAACTGGGTCAGAAGTTTGCTATTTCCGGTCACCAACAAATTTTTTTTAAGTTGAAAAAGAACCATTGTATTTTATATTTTGGACAATTATAAGCATTCTTGGACTCTTGACATTTTTACATAACTTCGCTCTTCTCGAGATATCAGCGTTTAAAAATAAAACGTGTATTTAGGCTTTTTTCCAAAAAACTGGTATTTAGGATTATTTTTTGACGTTTATTATAGATTAAAACATGTGGACTCCATATTTTGGACAATTCTAAGCTTTTTTTGACTCTTGACATTTTTTACCTACTTACCCTTCTCGAGAAAAGTGTACTTTCTATATTTTCTAAAAATTAGTATTTTTGAACATTAACATGAATTAACACATGCGCACTTTATATTTTGAGCAATTCTAAGCATTTTTGACTCTTACATGTTTTACCTAACCTCACCCTTCTCAAGATATAGGCATTTAAAATTTTAAAGAAACGTATATTTAAGCATTTATTTACGATTATTTATGGGCGCTTATTATGAATTAAAACATGTGGAATTTATATTCTGAACAACTCTAAGTATTTTTCGACGCTTAACATGTTTTACCTAACCTCACCACTTGTGGGGTTTGGCAAAAAATGTCAAGAGTAAAAAAATGCTCAAAATTGTCCAAAATATAAAGTCCAATGTCCTAATTGATAATCAAAGACCAATAATAATCATAAATACTAGTTCTTTGACAAAAAGAGCTTAAATATACGGTTCTTTTTATTTATAAATGCCTATATCTCGAGAAGTGTGAGGTTACACAGAGAGAAATCGCTTTGGGACATTTTGCACAATGTTGTGGAACGACGTCTTGTTGCATTTTTTTAAACAATTGTAAAAGTTTAAGGCACAACGTTATATAGTTTTACATATTTTAATTGTGCTTGTGCGTTTTATTTATCCAATATAAAGATTTAGTTACGATGAATTTATTGAAAACTTCGACCAACAAATTGGCGAAATTTAGAGTTAAATTTATTTATTGTTTCTCAACAAATCATAGCCAATTTAACTAAATTAATTGTTAATAGTATCCTCAAACTATATATTTTGTTGCCATTCTATTTACAATTAGTTTTAAGTAATTGTTTAAAGGATTTGCACAACTTGTGTAACATAAAAGTGTGATTTTTTTTTATAAACGGTTGTTGACAAACTTGTGAAAGTAGGAGTCCCAATATATTTATTTCCGCTGAACAATAATAGTAATCTATGCCACCCGCACAAATTGCACAATTTAATGACATACTTTTCACAATCAGTTTGGTGATATTGTTTTAAATTTTTTTACAATTGTTTCATTTGTTTCTCGTAAAGTTTATTGGTTAAAAATTGTACTGACTGCGCCGGCCATGCTATACGCATATACGCGCAGGCAATTACGCATCAGATCCAGGTGATATTTCGTTAAGTCAAGACGTACACTTCCGAACTATACAAGTACTTACATTTGTGATGGAATTTGTTGAAAAGTTATTAACCGAGTGGGTTTTCCTAGATGTAATTCCATGCAGCATTCACAGAGGTAAGTACTTCACACAGAGTTACAGATTTGCATATATGTTCTCTTAAATTAACTTCGTCAACAAATAAATATAAAAATGGTTTCTTGTTTATATACGAAGAATGCATGATACCTATCTTCTAGTACTTGATTTCGTTTACAGCTTGAGAGTAATTTTTTTTTCTTATGCGAAGCGACAGAAAGCTGTTCCTAAACTACTAAACCCAAAAGGCAAACTTGTAAAAGAACTGCTTCAAAACGAAGATATTCTGATGGTAAGCAATACATTTGATTTTGGTGATGAACTGATAAATGTTATTTTTTTAAGAATATGACGTGACTACGACATAAGCTTTATTACTACAAACTGCGTTAATAGAAGCTAAAAAGAAGAAGCACTGGAAGCCTTCCAAATTAGAATTATTAAATGGATTTATTTTAAGCATAAATGTAAGTCACCTACTTCTTTTCAACTAGAACTTTATGCATATAAAATTTATTTGTATTTAAAAAATAGAAATGTTTCCATTTACCATATGATAATATATAAATGCATGCTCCATTATGTATTGTTGTTCTGTTAAAATAAAATATTTTTTCTTTAATTTTTTTTATTGAAATCCTTTAGGAATACCTCCAATTTTGGAAACAATATTTCACAATTTGTGTTACAGAATAATACAATTAAAATGAAGTGGATACATATAGTGTGTGAAATGACTGCACAGTGAACCAAAAAATATATACATAATTTGGAGATTATAGAGTAATAAATTGCGCAAAAATAACCCCGGTTCATACATTACTGAACAGCTTCTTTGAATTAAGTGTATATATTGTGCAAAATTAATTACAAAGTTGACAAAATAAACATACAATTTGAGGATTTCTCATTTAGAAATTGTGGAAAACTAAAACACATTCTTTTAAAAAACTATAAACATTGTGTCACTTAAGAGCACAATTTTTTGTAAATATGTCTTACAAATGAAGAGGTTTAGATGTGAATGTTTGTTTAGGAAACCTTCAGAATATATTTAAAAATTTCACACAAATTGTAGAAACTAACTTCCACAAGTGGAATAAAATTATGTATTTTTATGCAACCATAATTTAAATTTGTAAAGAATTCAATTTATGTGATTTTTAAGTTTGTACAAAAATTTCAAACAATGTTTATGTATAAACTGTACAAAATCATTGCCCCAAAAATGTATTATTTATTTGCACAAATTGTTCCTGTCACCATTTTAAGACCAATTTGGAGTACAATTTTCTACAATTGTGGTAAAATATCACACACATTTTTCTCTGTGTAGGTAAAAAATGTCAGGAGTCAAAAAGTGCTTAGAATTACTCATAATATGAAGTTCACATATTTCAATCCAAAACAAACGCCCATAAATATTAGTTTTTTGAAAAAAAAGCTTAAATATACGTTTCTTTTTTTAAACGCTTATATCTCCAGAAGGGTGTAAAAAATCTCAAGAGTCAAGAAATTATTAGAATTGTCCAAAATAGTAAGTCCACATGTTTTAGTTCATAATATGCGCCCAAAATACTATATTAAAAAAAGGGCCTAAATACACGTTTTTTTAAACGCTTACCTATATCTCGAGAAGAGTGAATTTAGTTAAAAAAATATGAAGAGTCAAAAAATGTCCAAAATATAACGTCCATATGTTTTAGTTCATAATAAGTGCCCAAAATACTAGTTTTTTTAAAAGAAAGTCTAAATACAAACGATCAAACATTTTCTTTTAAACACATATCTCGAGAAGAGTGAGGTAAGGTAAAAAATATCAAGAGTCAAAAAATGCTTGAAATAATAAAATCCAATGGTTCTTTTTCAACTTTAAAAAATTTGTTGGTGATCGGAAATAGCGAACTTCTGTCCAAGTTTACGACCGGAAATCGAAAAAGCACCAGTTTCCATGACCCTGACTTTGTTCAATACATCATTAGGAACGTTTTGCACCATCTCACATAAAAATCAGGTATGGCGGAGTCTCTTGTTGGGGTTGAATGCTTCATTTCCTCGACCAATTACAAAACGCTTTCCACAAATTATGTAAAAACTCCAGGCCCGTATTTAAAATTTTGAAGTTAAAAAAACAGATCATCCTTTGACAAATAGTTTAGGAAAAAATTAAGATTGAATCATTACTTAATATTCGGTGTACCAGTTCACACTTTGAGCGGCGTAGACAATATAATAGAGAAGGCTCGGAAGACAGCAAAGAAAAATTTGAATTTATTTTTCATTGTAGGAAATAAGCGCTAAATGTTAAAATTTATATGGTACTGAAAGCTCTAATTTTTCCTTTTAAAGCGTTTTCTCTTTATTGAAATTCGATTGTTTCTTCAAAAGTAACTAAAGTTTTTGTACAAAAAAATAATTTTGTCGACATTTTTTGTTAAAGCATTTTTTTATAGAATTTCTTGGCTGTTTAATTTTCGATTCTACGATAGTTTTGGATTTTTCGTTTTTTAAAAATTATTTCCAAAGAAACAATTTTTAGAAGTTCTTTATGTAGTTCATTCTATAATTTTCACCGTATGAAATATGTATATATTGTATAGGTTAACACACTAGTTAAATATTTATTTAATCAAATTTAAATGTATTAGAGACACGTTTACCACCTGAATCTTTTCAGAGGAAATCGAATGTGATTAGAATTAACGAGTTAGTAGGTGACTTCTTATTCTTCGGCGATTTAACAAATACATAATGTATTTTTTCTAAGACAATCTCGACAAATGTTTATTTAACAAAAAAATTTTGTGTTTGTTATACGTTCTAATGTAATATTACAAAGTAACAGTCAATTTCCCTGATTTTTAAAAACTGTTATAATTGTTTTCAAAATCTTATTTAGATAAACAATACCAGAAAAACAAATCCATTAGATACCTACCGATTTTACACCTACGCACTTTTAGACATGTCCATCCGTAAAATTTATGCTAAACCATGTATTTGCCGACAATAAATAATAGTTAATACACTTTAATTATTATTCGCTCACGGTTTATTCTAATTTAGCATCAACCTCACTATTAATAGAGTATGAAATTACATCAAGGTAAAAGAACGCCCAGAACCCATAACGAGATGTAAGCGTATGTAGTTAATACCAACTAACGTCTAAATTAATTAACATTATTGAAAATTGGAGTAATTTACATACATATATATTCTATGTCGAGATAAATTAATTTATACTACTTATAGTTCGAAAAAAGCAACATACACTGAGGCGGATATATTGTATAATTTATTAGGAAATTGGTATACATCCTTGTTATTAACTACGTAAATAGATGGCATTAAAAAGCAAATAAAAGAGGCGATTATACACGATGTTCAAGATTAATATCAGAATCCTTGTGTGGAGGATGAATTACTCACTCAAAAATAACAATAAACGTTCAAATCCACGGGTGTGCTAGGAAAATGGTACCCAATATCTAGTTACCAAGAACTGTTTTGATCAAAACAATAGATAAACATTTTTCAAGAAAGACTATCTTGTCAAAATAGAACGTAAAGACCAGGGAAGTGCTAACTGGTAGTATCCAACTTAATTTTTTTCGACCTTTCGACATTAACATTAGATTCTTTTTACAAAACTATAAACTGTAAAAAATACTCTTGATAGAAAGCTCTATGATGCACCGTTTATGAGGAAAATATTTAATGAGTCACTGCATTTAGAAAGCTCCCATTTCCATTTTTTCAAATAAACCAAAGTAGACGTCTGACAATGACAAATTGAACACAGAGTGTAATATCTGTTCTAACTACACGGTTTTCGTAGATTTCTGAGAGTCCTCACATGAAATCAGCAAAAATGATTGGATGTTTTTCGAAAACCGTAGGATGTGCTGTGTTCCGTTCATCAAATTCGAATTCAAAGTAAAATTGACAAAAGATACGTCCATATTTGTTGGAGAAGCCATAGCGCTCTTAATGCTTTAGAATGCATTAAATGCAGTCCTCAAGCGAGCAATAATGTATATTGCCTATTTTAGCAAGCATTAAAAGGGGAATATTCAATTATATCCTTATAAATTCATGTTCCCCTAATAAATCTTCTTATATATAAGGTAAATAAGAATAATCTTGTCAGTTTTATTTGGGACAATGGAACAAAGCCCATGTAGGAATACCTCGACTATCTTGTTATAGAAAACGCTTTGTGTAAACAAAATTCCTATATTTTATATGGGGCTCCACACCATATCATCGTAGAAGGCGACGTTTGAAAGTTGGATAACCAAGATGAACTAGTAACTTAACCAACTTACTCATCGGATTTGAATCTACTCAATTATATTGTTTGAAGTTGTTTGAAATTCATCGTTTATGTAGCACCCCTAGATACTGTTGGGGACTCAGAACAACAAGTAATTAATGATTGTCAAACTGTTCCTAAGATCTTGGCGGTCATTGCAAAAAGAGGTAAAATGGCTGCGGCAACAAGAACAGAGGATATTTTCTACATTTTCTCCTATTGTATGGCTTTTTTGTTTTTGTAGGGTAATTAATTTTTCAGTTGAATATCTTAGTGCTTAGTTTCCACTTTTCCAACAGAAAACATATATCAAATGATGTCTATTATTCATAAAAATGGAATATTAAACTCTGTTTTAGATGTCAAATCAAACACCTTTTTTGGCTTATTTCAAAAAATTACAATAGAAACTTTTCCTAAGTAGCAGTTTTTCTCATAAATGGTACATTCTGCGAAAAACTTTGAGGGACTTCTACTCGGTAAAAAAGCTATTCGTCATTATCTAACAAAAAAATTCTTATAAAATAAAAATAATAATAATAATAATGAGAAGTAAATAAATAAAACGTAATAAAACAATAAAAGACGGTTAATAAAGACATTATTATTGTATTATTATGTTATTACCATTGTCATTGTCATCATCATCATTACCATCGCCAACATCATCGTCATTATAGTCATCATAATTGTCGTCATCATCGTCGTCGTCATCGTTGCCATCATCGTCGGCATCATCGCCGCCATCGTCATGATCACCTTTATCATCATTATAATAATTGTCATAATCGGCAACATCGCCATCGTCATCATTGATGGATGCCTTTAAAACATCATTGTAAATGTTGAAATCGTACTTACCTAAACATAAGAAAATTTATATTGCTATCAATTTAAAAAAGCTGCAGATTATTTCATATCTAAAGAATATAGTAGCTATTGGAAAACAAAGTACATCACATTCATTGATCAATTTTCTTCAAAATCAATAGGGTTCTTCCTTTAGTGAGTACGAATTTACTGTCTAAATTTCAGTGCAATCGATATTTTCATTCTTAAAATATCGTGCTTACAAAAATCGCGATTGACAGACGGACAGATGAACATTTTGAAACTTATTGAGAATTCGATCACCAGTGATATGACCGATACGAGCGATATTCCCGGTTAATAATGCCCCCCTAAAACCTGTATCGTTAATACAATGAGAGTTGGTGGAAAGGCTTCGTCACTATTTTCTGCTTGTTTTTCAATAATACCCGTTGTCTGTCCCAAATAAAATCACAATATAAATTCAATGAGAAGCAAAGCTTAAATACATTGACAGCGTTTGTATCTTATTCGTTTCTTTATTTTGATCACATGGCACATTCGTAGCATGTTGACGAATCGCGGTTTTCAGTAAGAAGTTCAACTTAATTACTTCTTTATTTTGATATTTTAAAACGATCGTAGATAAAATCCTGCGTGTAATTAGAGCGCAAAATATCATTGTCGCTCTCGAGTGCAGCAATGAGGCACTTTACGCTCTTATTACACGCATAGCTATTTTGAATACCACATATTTCTGTCTGAAGTAAAGTCAATTTTTAAAACCTACAAACATTTTAAGCTACTTTACCTTAGTGAGCACATCTGCTCTCTAATGCATCCTGACTTGCCGTTTTTTCTTTACAGACAGCTAGACCAAACAACTCTCTTGTAAGCCAGTCGAGCTCCACTCCCCAGCTGCCATCCGAATTACAACAGCAACCTCTGCAAATTCAAAATCAGCAGCCCCAACAAATGCAAGCTACGCAGTTTCTGGAACCTCCTCAGTACGTAACAGCCATTCCAGTGCAACCGATGATAGCCAATTTTTCTTCCCCCACCGTCTTATCGCCAATACAGGTAAAAACAAATATCTTTTCAATATTCTTTGGTTGCAAAGAATATTATTAAAACTGTCCAATCAAGATACAAAAACAAACAAACAAATACACTACAAATTTTGCAAGCATACTTCAGTGAACGCAAGAATATTAACAAAACAGGGGGATAGCGAAAAAAAGAAATATTGAAGAATCAGTAATAATATTATTGAATAATATTTAACATACACAGCACAAAAGATTTTCCATTGAACGGATTGAGAAAGGAAACTGAGTAGACTTCCGAAAAGTCCGCGAAATACTTTTCACAAAGCTTGTGAAGCTTTGTAATAAGCTTGGGTGTCCTGGGTAACAACTAATTGTAGACCTTTTAGGTAGAAGAGAGAAAGGGCTGAATAGCCAAGCGATCCATTGAATAATCTACAATATTCTCTAGATTCCTCAGACATTATTATGTCATATTGCATATGTGAAGGCATATGTGGCAGGAAGTAGTAAAAAGAAAAGTAGAAGATAGCGTTAATGTCAAACTACGGAGTTTTTTGTTTACAAATTGTCAGTCGTTTATCTGACGATAGTTTCCATTATAATAACGAATAACGAAAAGGAAATCTGGGAGAGTGAAACTGAACAACCTAAAAAATTTTTCCAAAAAAATTGAATATTAATTTCGAAAATGAATTCAAAAAATTGTACAGAAGGAGGCTGATCTCTAGACGATTTAATGAAAATGTTAACAAATTGTTCACAGAAAAGAATTTAAATTTATTCCTTGGTTTCGCTAATGATAAATTTCTCCCAAATTTCTTTAAAAACTTCTATTCCAACTAAAAAAAACTCTTCATGCTCTTGCAAAGAAATTTTGTCAGTTACTGAGACCTAAAGTTGATGAGGATAGAATTGGAAATGTTTTAAAAAGTGTAATGTTCGATCCTTTTAAAAAATCTATTGCTGAAAACAAAAATGTTCTACCTGTCACCGTAACTCTGTTTACCTTCATTTTAATTGCTCCTGCTTTGAGTGAATGAAGATTTAGTAAGCTAGAGTTAATTCACTTATCCAATAATTTAATATTCTAGATAATTTAGACTATTAGAAAGTTGCGGACCAACGGAGCAAGTCTAAAAGGAGAAGATTAAGTAAATGTTTAAAGAACAATTTCCTTCAGTTCTAGTAATATTTTGTTCTCCTTAATCTTGAGATCTCAAAATTGATTTGATTATATGTAATATAACGTTTTAGAGTTATTTTGACGTTTCCTACTTAAAAAATTGGAAGTAGATTAAGAATGAATTATTTATTATTTGTTTGCTTATAGTAATGAAACATTTTCTTTATAGGATTTTGCAAACACTGGAAAGAAAAGCTATCTATGAGAACTAAAGGAAAAACTATATATAAAAATATTAATGAAATCTTTGCATTCTTTCGATAACCTGACTTCTGGTTATGCTAACAAGTAAAAATTCTGATGTGCCATTCTCAGTTTAACACTAGCATCCAACCTAGTCCCCTACGGCTAAGCAGGCTAAACTAGTATCTACATGATCCCCTACGATATGTAAATTCAGTTAAAAATGAGAACAAAGGCCTGAAATTAATTTATTTACGTACCTTGTCTTTAAAAATATTTTCATTCTAATGAATTACATTTTCATAAAATCTCATTCAGTTTCTTGGAAATGCTTAGCCTTTGAAATGAATGAGATTTTATGAAAATGTAATTCATTAGAATGAAAAGATTTTTAAAGACAAGGTACGTAAATAAATTAATTTCAGGCCTTTGTTCTCATTTTTAACTGAATTTATATATCGTAGGGGATCATGTAGATACTAGTTTAGCCTGCTTAGCCGTAGGGGACTAGGTTGGATGCTAGTGTTAAAATGAGAATGGCACATCAGAATTTTTACTTGTTAGCATAGCCAGAAGTCAGGTTATCGAAAGAATGCAAAGATTTCATTAATATTTTTATATATAGTTTTTCCTTTAGTTCTCATAGATAGCTTTTCTTTCCACTGTTTGCAAAATCCTATAAAGAAAATGTTTCATTACTATAAGCAAACAAATAATAAATAATTCACTTTTAAACATGCATAGAGTATATAGGCTCCAATACTAGTTAGCTAATAGATAGGTGAAGATCTATTGTTTTTTATCAGTCAATGTCAATTATAATTATTTTATACCATTCATGGATAATGTCTCAGTTTTGCATGGAACATCGTTATAAGTGGCTTTAGGCTTTTCTGATGAGTCCACAATAAGGACGAAAAACGTTTCAAAGGCTAAGCATTTCCAAGAAACTGAATGAGATTTTATGAAAATGTAATTCATTAGAATGAAAAGATTTTTAAAGACAAGGTACGTAAATTAATTAATTTCAGGCCTTTGTTCTCATTTTTAACTGAATTTACATATCGTAGGGGATCATGTAGATACTATTGAAACATTCTTTATAGGATTTTGCAAACAGCAGAAAAAATAACTATCTATAACTAAAAGAAAAACTTTGTGTAGAAATATTAATGAAATATTTGCATTCTTTCGATAACCTGAATTCTGGTTATGCTAGCAAATTAAAATCCTAAAATGAATTTGTCTAATTTCTTATTTGACAATTCTCATTCTAACACTAGCATCCACACAGTCCCCTACGGCCATGCAGATTAAACTAGTATCCACATAACCCCCTATGATTATGAAGATTCAGTTAAAAAATGAGAACAAAGACCTAAAATGAATTTATTTATCTACCTTGTCTTAAAAAATTGTTCATTCCAATGGATTACATTTTCATGAAATCTATCATTCTGTTTCCTGGAAATGCTTAGCCTTTGAAACGTTTTTCGCCCTTATTCTGGAGCTCATCAGAAAGACATAAAGCCATTCATAAAGATGTTTCATGCAAAACCAAACATGAAACATCTTTATGAATGGCTTTATGTCTTTCTGATGAGCTCCAGAATAAGGGCGAAAAACGTTTCAAAGGCTAAGCATTTCCAGGAAACAGAATGATAGATTTCATGAAAATGTAATCCATTGGAATGAACAATTTTTTAAGACAAGGTAGATAAATAAATTCATTTTAGGTCTTTGTTCTCATTTTTTAACTGAATCTTCATAATCGTAGGGGGTTATGTGGATACTAGTTTAATCTGCATGGCCGTAGGGGACTGTGTGGATGCTAGTGTTAGAATGAGAATTGTCAAATAAGAAATTAGACAAATTCATTTTAGGATTTTAATTTGCTAGCATAACCAGAATTCAGGTTGTCGAAAGAATGCAAATATTTCATTAATATTTCTACACAAAGTTTTTCTTTTAGTTATAGATAGTTATTTTTTCTGCTGTTTGCAAAATCCTATAAAGAATGTTTCAATACAATTATAAGCAAACAAATAATAATTCATTTTTAAACATGTAGATACTAGTTTAGACTGCTTAGCCGTAGGGGACTAGGTTGGATGCTAGTGTTAAAATGAGAATGGCACATCAGAATTTTTACTTGTTAGCATAACCAGAAGTCAGGTTATCGAAAGAATGCAAAGATTTCATTAATATTTTTATATATAGTTTTTCCTTTAGTTCTCATAGATAGCTTTTCTTTCCACTGTTTGCAAAATCCTATAAAGAAAATGTTTCATTAGATTAAGAACATTAACAAATAAAGTTTGTTTCGATTGACACTGCAAGAACCGCAAACATTTCATTTTTTTAACAGAATATGCTTCAGTCGTTATTTTTTTTGTTATGGACGCCTCCCACGGATTTCTTCTTAGAAAAATGGTCCTTCTTGTCTGAAGCTACTTTTGTAGTTAGTAAATCCTTTCCCTTGCAAATTTTCACAGGAAAGCGCTCATTCTAGTGTTTCTTTTTTCAGCAAGTTGATAATTTAGTGATGTCTTCAGCTCAAACTCAACTTCAAGCTGATTTACAAAGGAAACATGCAGAATTGCAAGCCATAATTGACCAGCAACAACAGGAGTTAAGGCGAGTTTCAGAACAGCTTCTAATGGCAAGACTGGGTCTGTTACCAGGATCTCAACCCCAACCAGTCGTAGTAAGTGTAAGTAAAACACAGTGTATTGTTTATAATTATTTATTTGTGTTATTTTATATATTCTTGCACGTTGAATATTTTTCTGCTATATGGAAAATATTTAAAAAATTAAATTTTATAAACATCCGCACAGTTGTCCAGAAAAAAGTTTTTACGTTCAAAATTGTCTAGAGTTCTTATTTTGCACCCCATTGGGATATTTAAAAAAAAAACATATATTCGTGATTTAATTATGGAAAAATCTGTCATGGTGATTTTTGAAATATGAAAACCTGAAGACTGTTAATGTGTGTAAATGGCCATTTTTTATAAAAATCTTACAGAAACATTTTTTTTAACCAATTTGGCGGAATCAATATGGAGGCTATAAAATACTAAGAAAGTTTCAAATATTACTGATTGCTATTTTTAAATTCAGATTGTCTCAGTTTTAAGTTCTAGTAAGAAATTCGTGATGGCGGATCCAAAACGGAAATCAAAAAATTATTTAAATGCATTACTCTAAATAGGCTACTTTTAGGCATGATTGTAAAAAACCGCTGCCTAAGGAATCACTACTTCCACATCCAGATTCTTCATCCAAGTCACTTTAAAGGAAACATCTTGACTATATTTGCACTCTAGTATGTGGAAATTATTGGTCATAGAATTTTAATAATATTTGGGGCAGATGTCATAGAAAAGTTTGAGGAGTTGGTTTCTACCATATACGTTAAAAATGAAGTTTCTAGTTTACCGTACTTATTTTCCACTATTCACAACCTACCACCTCCCACCCCTTCAATGGAGTCTTCTCAATCAGATGTCACTACAATACATACGTGTACTAACTTTCAAGTGAATATCTCAATTTGATGTTATCAATCCCATTAATGAAGCGGAGGTGGTAGAGTTTGAAAAATATTAGAAAAAAATCTGAGGCCTTGGTTTCTAGTATATGCACCGAATCCCAAATTTCTGTACTCTTACCAGCTTTATATACTTATTTTCCCCTAGTTACTCCTATTAACTCCAACCCTTCTACGGAATCATCCCAAAATATAATCTAGTTCCAGATGTCGTTATAATACATACGTCTACCAAATTACAAGTGAATATCTCAATTTTATTTTATCAACCCATATAATAATGTAGTAAGGGTAGTGGAAGGGTTCAAAATTTTCTTAAAAAATCTGAGGCCTTGGCTTCTAGGACATACACCGAATTTCAAATTGCAGTACTCTTACCATCTTGCTTTACATATCTTTCCCTATTTACCTCTACTTACCCCCACTTCTTCAACGCAATCATGTCAAAATATAATCTAGTTTCAGATATAGTTATAACACATAAATGTACCAAATTTCGAGTGAAAATTTAAATTTAATTTTTTCAACTATTTTAATAAGGGAGTGGGGGTGGTGGGGGGATGGAAACTACCAATAAAAAAACCTGAGACCTTCGCTTCTAGTATATACACCAAATCCCAAATTTCTGTACTTTTACCAGCTTGCTTTACTTATTTTCCCTTATATACCCCTATTTAACCCCAACCCTTCAACGGAATCATCTCAAAATATAATCTAGTTCCAGATGTCATTATAATACATATGCGTACTAAATTTCATGTGAATATGTCAATTTCATTTTATCAACCTTTTGAATATTGGAGAAGGGGTGGTGGGGGTTGAAATATATTATTAAAAAATCTGAGGCCTTGGCTTCTAGTACATGCATTGAATTTCAAGTTTCTGTACTCATACCAGCTTGTTTTACTTATTTCCCCCTATTGACCCCTAAATAACCCCCAAGCCTTCAACGGAATCATCTTGAAGTATAATATAGTTCCAAATGTTATAATTCATACGTTCCAGACGTCGTTATAATACATACATGTACCAAATTTTAAATGAATATCTCAATTTTATTTTATCAACCCTTTTCATATTGGAGTAGGGGTGGTTGGGTTGAAAAATATTATAAAAAAATCTGATGCCTTAACTTCTAGTACATACACCGAATTTCAAGTTTCTGTACTCTTACAAGCTTGCTTTACTTATTTTTCCCTATTTACCCCTATTTAACCCCCAACCCTTCACCGGATATCCTCAAAAACAATCCAGTTCCAGATCTCGTTATAATATATACGTGTACAAAATTTCAGATCAATATCTTAAACCGTTCCGGAGAAAGCGTGCGGACAAAAAAAGTTAGACAGACAGACAGACAGAAATTATTTTTTTTCGCTCAAATTTAAAATCTCGACGTTTCATGACATTCTAAACCTATTTCACGAATAAAAATTTTTGAAAATTTTTTTGCGATTACTATACTTCCAATCCAGTACGTGGATGTGGAAGTAATTGGAAAAGCGAAAATGGCTGCTATTTATTAATTATCGATCATAAATATGCGATTCAGCCCTCCATTAATTTTGTGTTTTGTGTTACATAACCTAATATAGGTAATAATAATATTTCTTCATCTGCTAATAATACAATAAGTATCTAACACAAAAGTTTAGTTTTTTTATGTTAAATATTGTCTAAATGTTATTTGTGGCATTATCTTAATTTTTCTTCTTCTTCAATTCTTTGAGGCTTCCTGCCACATGTATTTTTTTCTTTTTAAGCGGTGCTCGAGGGGTCTACAAGATATCACAATTAACCAGTATGTTACTGGTAAATAACCTCTATCAGTATGTTACTGGTAAATAACCTCTACGCCTGTGACTTTTACGTCAAAAGATCAGTTAGAGGTTGCTTTTTCTTAAATAAATAACACAAATAAGTATAAAAACTTGAAATTAAATATTTCGCCGACGTTTCGGAAATCTAATCTGTTTCCTTTTTCAAGGCTTTTTTTTTGAAAAATCTTTTTTGCTGTGTATGATAAATACACAGCTTTAAGAATGTTTGTTATATTCAATACCCATAAATACTAACAATTTACATAGAACTGTTGATACAGTTAACAGTTTTTTTAGTTTTTGTACAATGTTAAGTTTGTGAAGTTCTTCTTTTAACATTGGCAATCAAGTTGTACAAACATCTACGGAACAATTCGACACGCATATATCCTCATTCAATAATATTATCGCGGATTCTTTAAGTTTTCGTTTTTGCTATCTGCCTCTTTTGTTAAAATTTTTGCCGAGTCCCAGTTTATTCTATGTTCGTTCTCCCAAGCGTGTTCGCAGATCTTGGACTTCTGAATTTCATTTTTTCTGATATGATTTTGATGTTCGCCCAATCTTACACTAAATGGAGTGGATGACTCACCCACGTAATGTTTGTTACACTCACCCGGAATACTATAAATGCAGTTTTTTCAATTTTGCTTGTGGTTCTTCGGTTTCGTCTTGGTCAGAAAAACCAGTAACATACTGGCTTAAAAAAAATACATGTGGCAGGAAGTACCAAGGAATTGAAGAAGAAAAAAATGTTTTATGTTAGATGCTTATATATTATAGAAGCCAAATACCCAACAAAGAGCATAGTTTTACACAGTATTTTTCAAATAATGAACATCATCCAAGTATTCCCTCTTAAAACCTGGTTTTACTTTTAGGCACCGATCTCCTACCAAACTAGCAACAGTGGCACAGTCAGCAGTACCACCACGTCGATCCAAGGATTACCATCTTCAATGACAGGGCCGTCTTCAGTTATAGTACCTGTTTCTGTGCCGATATCCCTCCCTCTCCAGCATCAGAATATTATGTACACTGCGCCCGACTCGAACACTCAATCGAAATAGACGATATTATTAAGAACTGTTGTTGTTGTTTTAATAACTGTTATTAAGTGTGTACAGTGTAATGTTTAAGTGATATACCTACTTATTTATTGAAGAATGTTAGAAAAACTACTTGTGGAAACTGACGTTGATTTTTATCTTAGAAAAGTGTGATCAAACTCTATTCTAGGCAGAGAGTAGCTGGATATTCTATTTAAAATTCGCCGGAGAATTTCAACTCTATTTTTATTGTCAAAAATGTATTGTTAATGTAGATTTTCTTTTTTTATAAAATTGTATATGTTAGATCTTTTAAGAAGCGTACTCTAAAAATGAAGTCAAATTGTGAGAATATTTATAAAAGTTCTAATGTTTAAAACTATCTCTTATTTCTACCTGTGTTCTTTATCCTTTTCCTAGTTCACGATTTCGTAATCAGTTTTAAGATATCTGCTCAGGGTGGCTCCAATACTTACTTATAAACGGGTGAGTCAAGAGGAAAGTGCCAAACTCAGGGATACAGTCCCCTTCAGCTCATTCGCATAATTATATTACTAAAACACCTAAAAGACGTAATCTGATTTCGAATTACAGCATCCTAAACATGTATTAACAAAAAGCCAGAAAAGTTCAATTATACACTTCGCCTGTCGTTCATCTCCACCAACAGAAGTCTAACGTTGTGAGGTCTGGAGGCCTTGCCAGCAAGGCAAATAGCACCAGTGGAACCAATCTATCGTCCTGGAAAAATTTTATATAAATGCTATATAACCAGATGGGCAGAAAGAGGAGCTTCATCGTGCTGATAATGCATAGCATTTTTTATGTAAGGATCATCATGTAATAGTGCATGTCAATCATTTTGCAAAAACAACAGATAATTCGCTCATAGGCGATTCTCAAAAATCAAAGGATCAATAAAGTAATTGTCAAAGATGCCGCCGCCACACATTGACTGATAACAATGTCGAACATTTTTTTCGAGGAATTAAGTAACAATTAGAATGAAACCACTTGCAAATTTGCATGTGTCTTGCACGATCTCTCTATTGCTGTATCTGCAGTAAGTGGTATGGATATACTGGGTGAGTCACGAATTGCGCTCGCCCCGATATTTCCTAAAATATGTGGAATAGAAAATTGAAATTTGGAGGCCTTATTACACGAATAAAATGCCATCTTTTCAATAAAAAATCAAGTTTGGTGCACATCCAGTTTGACCGGAAATGCCCACAACTTTCGATTTTTAAATGGAACACCCTATATATTTTTACATTTTTGGAATCTAGAGGAAATTTTGAATACAATACATCCATTTTGGTCACTTTTTGATAAACATTAAAAATTTTATTAAAGAATCTATTTCTGAATCCAGAGTGCTGTGGCACCCAAAATATATTTTAGTTTGTGTGCTACGTTACTATAAAAATAAAAAGAGCAATATGATTGCATTACTTAATTCTCTAGAGGCGTTTAAAATTTTTAAATGTGATTTTTACCCACTACCTCGGTTTTTTTAAATGGTAATTTAATCGTTCACCAACATTTTTAAATACCTCATTTTCATACGAATCTAATGATACCAAAATTTTGAAAATCCGCTCATAAATATTTGAGATTTCGGCCAAAATACAATGTAACCAAGCTTTTAGAAACATGCGGCTAATAGATAATAGATTAGTGGGCTTTGGAAACTAAAATGGCACATTTCTGTGTAAATCTGGTAACCTAATAACATTGAAAAAATCATAGTAGCCATTGAATGTAATAAAACAATATCAGCTGTCAGACAGACTCGTGTAGTTATAGGCAATCTTGAGCTATCAAACATTTAATAATTGTGAGCGCAAAGAACGTTACAATTAAGTTTAGCATAGGTATGTGGAGGTAAACACAATTACATCCACAAGGACATTTGCAATAGAATGCGACATCAGTTCGGTTTACAGAGTTTTATTTAAATGAACATAAATATGGGGCCTATAAATAAATAAAAATCAATTCCGTTTGAATAATTAAACTTAAACTAGGTAACAGTAGGTATCTTTAAAATAATTAATATAATTAAACCATAAATTGACATTTATAGATATTGTTTAAAATGTCCACCATTTTTTTCTATACACAATTCGGCTCTGCGTACAGTTGCTTGAATGGCTCTACGCAATTCAGCCGGCTTTATTTCATTAAGAGCCCGTACAACTTTATTTTGCAGCTCTTCACGGGTATTTGAAGAAGTTTTATAAACTTTATTTTTGAGAGTGCCCCATACATAATAGTAGAGGGGTGTTAAGTCAGGTGACCTAGGAGGCCACCTGATATGACCTTGATTTGCGATAAGGCGTTCACCATGCAAGTTGTTTAAATATTTCATCACTCTTCTGGAATTATGTGGGGGAGCACCATCTTGTTGGAAAAACAGATTTTGTAGATAGGCAAGAGGAAGTAAGTCAAGTAATTCTGCTGTCTGGTTTTGTAAAAAGAATAAATAACGTTCGCCAGTAAGTGCTCCATAAAAAAATATGGGTCCAATTATTCGATCTCCAAGTACCTACTCCAAGCCATCAGTTAAATCCAAGTTTTTCCTGAATATCCCCCCCCCCCTACCAACCTCGGATTTTCTTGACCCCATTACCTAATATTACTTCTGTTAAACATGCCTTGGTTCGTAAATCTACTTTCATCTGAATATAAAATATGAAAAGGAAAACCTGGGTTTTGTTGTACTGCATTTAAGAACCAGTTGCAATATACTAGCCTCCTGTCGTTATCATCTCCATAAAGATGTTGGTGTATTTGGTATTTATAAGAACGAAACTTATGATTCTTTAAAATTCTGCAAACCGAAGACTGACTAATGTCGCATTCTATTGACAATTCCCTTGTTGATGTTGTTGGCTGTACCATCACAAATCCTAATACATCAATTTCTTTGTCCTCACTTACAATAAATGTTTGACGGTCATCTTGTTGATTGGGTTCGTTTCTTAATTCTTGTTCCACTCTGGCAAACAAGTGTCTGCTTGGATGACGTCTGTTGGGATATCGTTGCTGATACAGTTCTGCAGCTGCAGTAGAATTTTTGAGACGCCCTCCATATATCAGTAACATATCGACCTTTTCATTTCTACTAAAATTATTCATTTTCTTTAATTTTTACTCAAAGAGATTTCCGAAACGCTTTATTTTGTATCTGTCTGACAGCTGATATTGTTTTATTACATTCAATGGCTACTATGATTTTTCCAATGTTATTAGGTTACCAGATTTACACAGAAATGTGCCATTTTAGTTTCCAAAGCCCACTAATCTATTATCTATTAACCGCATGTTTCTAAAAGCTTGGTTACATTGTATTTTGGCTGAAATCTCAAATATTTCTGAGCGGATTTTTAAAATTTTGGTATCATTAGATTCGTATGAAAATGAGGTATTTAAAAATCTTGGTGAACGATTAAATTTCCATTTAAAAAAACCGAGTTAGTGGGTAAAAATCACATTTAAAAATTTTAAACGCCTCTAGAGAATTAAGTAATGCAATCATATTGCTCTTTTTATTTTTATAGTAACGTAGCACACAAACTAAAATATATTTTGGGCACCACAGCACTCTGTATTCAGAAATAGATTTTTTAATAAAATTTTTAATGTTTATCAAAAAGTGACCAAAGTGGATGTATTGTATTCAAAATTTCCTCTAGATTCCAAAAATGTAAAAATATATTGGGTGTTCCATTTAAAAATCGAAAGTTGTGGGCATTTCCGGTCAAACCGGATGTGCACCAAACTTGATTTTTTATTGAAAAGATGGCATTTTAGTCGTGTAATAAGGCCTCGAAATTTCAATTTTCTATTCCAAATATTTTAGGAAATATCGGGGCGAGCGCAATTCGTGACTCATCCGGTATAAGTCCTGCTCATGCAGTGTACTTTTGTCTGAGTATTTCTAAGTAGGGTGACAACTCTTTGAATTAGCCCAAGAGTCATCGCGGATTTTAAAAATTATAGTGAAAATTCACTGTAGAAAACCATACGAACAAAATGAGCCCGGTATGATGAGGTTTCTCTAACCGGAAGTATTTTTAATTAAATTAATTATCATCAAAAACCATAATGTTTCACCGTTTTCGCGGAATTTGATTTCAATTAGAGCATTTTTTAGGAAATTTAATGCTCTTTCAGAAAAACCTGGTATGACGACCTCTACTCATAGCATATCTTAAGGAATTTGTACTAGGCGGCACTAACCAATCAAAGGAACAAATTTAAAGGTAGAGTCTTTTGAAAAAAATTTCTTGATGAACTCATCATTTTTGTACAGGTCTTCATCAGGAAGTCTTCACCTCTGCGTGACGTTTATTTCAACATCAGACAAGACCGGGTTGGATCTGTGAGCAAATCACCATATACAAAGAAGATTTCTTTGTAAATAGTCCTTCAGATGGACCCAGAGTCTACTGTGTTTGCCAGTATTGGCATTTTCTTCATCAGTTGTAAGGCCTGTAAGTTTTTCTTTAGCCAATTGATGAATGTTTAAATCCTCAAACAAAATCTTGATAGCTTCCGAAAGGCCTTCAGCGCCTCATCTCTAGAATTTGTTTTCCTCTAAAAAATACTGATTTCATTTCCTTATTTTTAGCGGCAGCGGCACACAAAGGCTCTGATTTTATTCGGTCTATTGTCCAGGCCTCGTTGATTTTTCCTCTTTTCCTTATATTTCGGAATCGGCACTGATGCCTGCCACTAGGCGGCACTAAGACCTTCGCTAGGCGGCACTAGTGCCGCCTAGTTTATTACTTAAAATATGCTCTGCCGAAAATGTCTGTCATGCCTATTTGAAGGAGGTGATAGGTATGTATGTATATAACAAAGTTTTACAGTTATGGCGTAGAAACATTTTATGTGCTCTTTCAGAATATCGTGGTATGACAACACAAAAACTTCTAGAAATACCTGTCATACCGGTTGTACTCATAGTGGAGGTCAGGAATCGAAAGGACACGCCAGTATCTCTTACTGGGCCAATTTAGTCTCCCTCTCCCCGTTTTCAGGGTGCTGAAAGCGATTCCGGGGTTCAAAAAAGTTTTTGACCTCGGCCACCTTCCGAAATCGCCCCAAAACCACCCTTAAAGTCTCTTTCCCGACGCAGACATCAATCTAATCCTGTATTTTAATGACTTGGCCCTCCCTATATCTTGGTAGGTGGTAATTCTAGAGAGGGATGACCCCAATGACCCCTACCTCTCGATTCAACCCCTATAGGGCATTGAGGTTTTTTTTGTAAAAAATGTTTACATTTTAAAAAGGGAGTTTGTTGAAGGGAAGATGAATGTGACCAGGGTTATAACCAGTGGTGGTTTAAATCCCTCCAGGGCGTGGTTTTTTTTTTGCAAAAAATATTCAACATTCTCAGAGGGGAAGTTTGATGGAAGGAAGATGAAAGACGACCAGGGTTGTAACAACTCTCAGGAGTGGAAATACACACCCTGGAGGGGTTGTAATCACCCCTGATTATAACCCTGGTCACTTTCATATTCCCTCTATTCAACCCCCCCCCTCTGAAAATGTTGAATACTTTTTACAAAAAAAAATACACCCCCTGGAGGGATTGTAACCTCCACTGGTTATAACCCTGATCACCTTCATCTTCCCTCCAACAAACTCTCTTTTCAAAAATTGTAAATATTTTTTACAAAAGAAAAAATTCAACGCCCTGTAGGGAGGGGTTGAATCGAGGATGTAAAAACAAGACTACGTCAATATAATCAATTCCCACAATTAAATGAGTCTGTCTTAAAGAATATAAATATAATAATAGACGAAATAGGCAACAGCGATATATGGAGAAGTGTGTATCTCATGCGATAAAAAAGGAAAATTAATATTCTATATTACCACCTATCAATCCAATTATTATTAATGTAAATACTGATTCAAGTTCTGAAAACTCAGATACTGACGAATGAAATATTGTTTATTTAAAGTTCAAAGACAAAACTTTTTTGAAATTGGTTTATTTAACTTCGACCTATTTCCGCTACTGAGACTAATTACCGACACCAGGAAACGAGTTCCCCCTTTAAAATTTTGAGTCTTTCCTTTATAGAATAGTAGAAATTTTCTACCTGCCTAACATCATGATACTGCATAGTTCATAGTATCATGGCCTAAGAATTAATAAACAAGACAGTCGCTGCTTTGCTCCCCTTTTGGAAGGATTATATACCATCTATGCAACTCCCGCCTATGATTACATAACTTTGCCGCTAGAAGATAGAACGAGAGGTAGGTCACTAGACAATAGACGTAGCCTTAATATATCATTTATGTGACTTATCAAATGTGATAAACATATTTTTTCATTAGCTACTTCTATTGAATAAAGGTATTATAGAAATCCGTTACTTTAACAATTAAAAAATAATTATTTTCTATTTAATGCATTTTTACATTTCTACCGTCGCCGGCTATGTCCCATAAAGAAGACTTTACACCCAGTTTTCGTTTTTATACTGTCCCAATTGAGATCATACATACTATACTTTCAATATCACCGGCTCTCGGGCTAAGAGTTAGTACCAAGGCGCTACATCTGGCTTGGTTTATCGAAATGCAATGAGAATACTTTTTTATTTCTAATGAATAGAAAATTGGTTTTTTACAATAATTTTTAGAAATTTAAAAAAAAGTTTTGAGGAAAATACCGTCAATCACCTCCTAAAACTACACTTTAACCAGAAGAGATGGTTTAACTGATACCATGTGAACTAGTATCCAGATGGCCTATGACTAAGTTTAAAATATGAATTTGATAATTTAAAAGAGTTGAGAGATATTGCAGAAAAACTGATAAATATTATCCCCCTTTTAAGGGACATATCTTCCTTATTATTCATTTTCGGAAATACGCTTATATAAAAGACTACCATTATGTTTTATGTACTATCAGCTGCAGGAATATCTGGAGACAATTTTAGACCACTTTGTATATTACTTTATATCGGTGAGCTGTACATAGGCTTACTTTTCTTCTGACTTAAAAAGAATATACTTAACAATGATTTTTAAATATTGAACATTTGTAGAAATAACTAAATATTTAACTAATATTTAAGTAGTTTTATTTGAGCATGAACAACTATTATAAATGAAGTACAAAAGTTATATAATAACTAAATAATAATTAACCATTAAATTACTATATTAGTATAAGTATGAATTCTAAAAATAAGCATAATAATACTAAATTTACAATGAAAACATCACAAGGCGCGTTACAAATAAAATCGGAAGAAATATGGTCAAAGTTTCTTCAATGAGTCTATTAAAATAGATATTTCGGAGCCAATGGTGTTGACCAATCGCTGTATCTGTGGTTTGGAATCCAAGACCTCTATACTTTGGGTGTAGGCATTGTATCGTACTCCAAACCCCCTTGGAATTGTCGCAGCGAATTTTCTGAAAAATGTATAAAATTTCTTAATAAATGACATTTTTTGACATTATTAAAACACCAACTAATACGAACTTTCTTTCTTTCTTTCTAATTTTTTATATATAAACTCTAAGAATTTTGTACACATCTCAACGTAGAAAGCTTCCCAAAACTATTTTCCCCGACAAAAAATGCAACAAAATATTTAAATTACACTCTAGAAATATTGTTTCCCTCAGTTACAAAACTTACATCATTTTCTCTTTGGCATCTTCGAAACTTTCAGCAACATAATATACTGGCTGGTATTCAGTGATTGGATACTTTTGTAGGGCAGTTTTCGCAGGTTCAAAAGGCCTTATTTCAGCCTTTTCTTCCAAAGCGTACTGGAGTTCTCCGTAGGACGATAGGAGACCTGCTCCATAAGCCTTCAGTTGGCCGTTCTCTCTACACAAGCCGTACTCAACAGTAAACCAAAAACACTAAAAATAATGGCATATCAGCATTAATAGCAACAATGTAGTTGACGTGGTAGGTAATTATAGACCAGGAGAGTTAGGGATTTTAAATCTAGGTATCGTTAGGTAATAATAATAATAATAATCATTTATTATTCAACGGACCACATTGGTATATAGACCAGTGCCAATAATTTTTAAAAAAATTCTTAGCAGTATATGGGTGGTGGGGAAACTTAAGGTTTATGGTACATAAATGGGGAAAAATCGATTGGACCGAAACAGATAACCGGAAATGGGGTGGGAGTGCAAAATGGTATGTTTTTAGGGGTAGAAGTTGTTTTTTTACGATTTCTGGCAAAAATAGACCTTTTATCGAAAATAGTTTAATGTTAAATATGTAGATAATTGAGAGATCTACAACTTTTATTTCAACCATTTTTTTACATAACCTTAAATATATTGAGAAAAATGCCAAAAACCAATTTTTTGTATTTTATTTGTATCTTCCACAAAAATAATTAGATTTTGATGAAATTTTTATTTAATTTGAAAAAAGGTCTTAATTAAGGCTTCCTCATTACACATTACATTAAAATTACCGTTTTGCACCACTTTCAACACTTCGTTTAAATGGACAATGAAAAATTAGTGACATTCACGGAAAAATCGATCTTGAAAAAGTGTTTTTTTAGCCTTTTCCATTTTTGACAATGTTTTTCCACAGTAACAGTATGATTTTTTAACCATCTTAAATTAGAGGTTTTAACGAAAAAAATACCGTCCTGAAATCAAAACTTTGTTAATCAACTTTTTTTATTGAAAATTAGAACTTTTTTTCAAATTAATTCGCAGAAAAATCAAAAAACTAATATTACGCTTCAAAAAAATTACAGCTTTTTTGAGGCACAGAAATGTACATTTTCACCGAATTTCATCAAAATCGAATTATTTTTGTGGAAGATAAAGATAAAAAACCAAAAAATTGATTTTAGGCATTTCTCTCAATATTTTTGATTTTGTAAAAAATGGTTCAAATAAAAGTGTAGATCTCTGAAACTTTTTTTGATAGGAGGTCTACTTTTGTCAAAAATATAATTCATTTATACATGTTTTTGTATTTTCGATACTTTAAAAAAAAAATTGAGATCCTATTAAACAATTTTATTCCGATATATTTTGGGCATTCTTCATATATTGATAACTTATGTAACGGTATGCTAAAGTTATTACTTTCTCTATTATCATAGTTATGATTATAATTGTTTGGTAAGAATTTACCTAGATTATTTTTAACACATATGAGAATTTCTAGAATATAAATACACGGCAATGTCAAAATGTTTATCTTACAAATCTCTACAGGACGTATATTTAGGTACTCCCATAATGTAACATAATATATACTTTACGTGCCTGCGCACAAAAAATGAATTTATACATAATTCTCTTGTAACTTCTTGTGTGGCTTAATTGCGCCTAATTTACAACTTTTTTCCTCTGCGAAAATTTTCGAAAACTCGGCGTTCCCCCTCCACTTCTTCCGAAAGATTTCCACGCATCGTACTGGAAATCTACATGTTGCTATTAAGCAATCTTGAAAAAATCAGCTGGTTATCAATAAATTTGTAAAAGTTGTTAATTCCTAATTTTTATAAAAATTCCGAATTAACAACTTTTAGAAATTTATTGATATCCTGCTGATTTTTTCAAGATTACTTAGTAGTGACATGTAGAATCCAATTTTCAGCATATAAAAATACATAAGGAAGGATAGGTTTAGTTCTTGGAGCCGAACATTTTTTTTTGTGTAAGTAGATCTATGCACAGGTCTGTGTAGAGATCTACAAAAAAAATTTCGGCTTCTAGGACTAAGCCTATCATTCCTTATGTATTTTTGTGTGCTAAATCCGAAATTTCAATTTAAAAAATTTTCTACCGCGACATGTCTCTTTCGGCGGAGGCTCAATTATGATGTTGGGTGGCATATGCTCAGAGACACGCATAGAGTTGGTGGTGATTGACGGCGGCACTTTAACTGCAGAATGGTACATAAAGGATGTTCTGCAAGATCCCATGGTACCTTTCGCACCACATATCAAAGGAAATTTCCCATTAATTGAAGACAATGCACGCCAGCATACCTTTCGTTGTGTGACTGATTGACATTTCAAACCGACTGGAAATACTAGCAGCGATTTGGCCTGCAAGTTCCCCAGATTTGAATACAATTAAACATGTATATGGGACATGTCAGGCAGCCGACTTAAGTAAAAAATTTCGACCGGTTAAAACACAGAAGAAGCGAGCTTCTCTAATTGAAATATAGGAGAATTTGCCTCAAGGAATGATCATCAACGTTATCATAAGTATGGGTAGAAGAGAAGGATAACTGCAGTCATAGGTGCTTGTGGGGGAGACACACTTTATTGGAAAAAACAATGCTTGTAACTGAGCTTGATCATTAAATGTTTAAAACAAGTCAAATAGTACTATTAATTTTTTTGCAAAAACGCCATTTGTCTATCAAGTTTTTTAAGCAGGTTTCAAAATAGCATAACTTTTTAAGACAATCTACTAATTATAGTTTGTTTTAAAAAGTTTTATGCCATTTTGAAGCTTGCTTAAAAAACTAATTGCTAACTTTTCCTTTTAAGAGTAATCTTCGCTCAATTTACGGATGTGTGTATATATTTAGACATTTTAATCGCAATAAGTTAGATAAGAAATGTAAGATTATATAACTCTTCTGTTAGGAAATATTAATTCAACGGTCACTTTGTTCTGCGGAGCATATTTTTTGGTGAAATTATTTTTATCAATGCATCAAAAAATAAACAGAATGTTTAAGATAGTGTCTATGTTCAAAACTGCATTCATCTTTCGTTCTATAAAGCATATTTTGTTGTTAAGGGAACTTGTATTAAACAGAAAAGGAAACAGACAGTAACGTTAATTTCGAATGCAAATACATTTTTTATACACGTGTAGAAAATATTCTGATGAGAATTTGGTCTTGGAATGTATATCTTATACAAGGGACATTTTGTTAAATTCCCGTACATTTAAGGATACATTAAGGATATATTGACAATTATAATGTTCTGAGAAGATTATTTTGTATTTAAGGAAGCTTGAATTTATATTTAGAAAAACAAAATCGTATGTTATAATTTTAGAGTTCTGAAATAAAAAGGAAAATGTCAAAATTTGAAAACAGATTTATTATGGGAGGAGTTTTCTATGTCTAAAATATTTAAATAAATGTTCTCAACGTGCAAAAAGTTTGGAACGATTTGGCTGCGCTTTTGACGTTAATTTTGTGTTTTTCTTGAACTGCGGGTTAAATTCACGGACTCATGTATGCCAAAAGTCTATTTATAATAATTTATGTGAGATAGAATTAAACAGCTCATAAAAAATACTCGTAGTGAGTTATTTCTAATAGAACCGTCTAACTCTCGAATCTTAAAGGTTGCATTAGAGAATATTTTCCATTGACTTTAGAAGTGACGTTTTAAAAGAACGTTGGTGATGTCACACCTTAAAAAACCAACGAAAAGTAATGATATATGTGCTCAAATAATAAAATCTCTAAACACCTTGAGGCATTGAAAAATTTACTTACTGTTGCTAATTTTTCAATGTAATCATCAGGCGCTCCCAAAGACGCTAGTCCAATTTCCTGGGAAAACTGTGCAAATTCTGGATCGGCGAAAAGTGGTACATGCCCCAATAATTCGTGGCATACATCGGGCTCAGGGGTATAGTAAGGTTTGCTAGGATGTCGAATATATTGCGTAGAGTGAAAAACTCTAAAGGCTAAGCCCGCCAAAAAGTCTCGGGAGGATAATAGACCAGCCACAGGTCTTAAGGTAAACCCAGTACAGTCTAAAAAAATATAAATATAAATTATATAGTTATAACAGTTACATGGAATACTCATAGTAACATTTTTAATTAATTTCAAATAAGTGGAAAAAATATATGTCGCCTTTCGAAATTCGAAATAAATTAATGTCTACCTACCTTTCAAGAAATTGGAGATATCCTCAAACTGTGGTATGTTATTCTCTCTATATCCACAATTTTCCACAAGTAGTGGAAATACGTGGTTGTGTTCCTTACATGCGTGTGTTGGATATAATGTTGTTAGCTGTTTGAAAACTTTTCCCCAAGTTTCAATTTCCTCCTCTGAATAATCCACGTGGGGCAATTTTTGTCCGTGCCTAAAAATAAGACGACATTAAAAGAAACTCAAAAAAAGAAAGGGGAAGTTATATAATATAACATTTATTTCTTTATTCACTTATTTCCACTACTGAGACCAATAAAATCATCGATACCAGGAGACAAGCGATTCTAACTACAGCGTCCATAATCTCGGAAATCGCGGTCGGCGGCGTCGTATAGTCCTCCACGACTCGTGGCGATGCTCATTGAGTTTGTCGCGCCGCCACCGTCCATATTTCCATCCGTCCCTGTCCGCCCGTATTTCCCTCCGTTCACCCCTCCACAGCCGACCTAATGTTGGCGGGCACGGGTCCAAACTCACAACACCTCTTCTCGTAGTCGACTCAACGCCAACAGCCTAATTCTGTTTCAGCTGGTCAGAATTCATAGGGATAGTATACAGGCAAACCCAATTTTTTTTGTGCCTGTGTAATCCAAACACATTTACTAAATCCAAGGGGTATCTGCAGATATTAGTCTTCACAGGTCATCAGCATAAAAATAGATTTGCTTTAGAGTAGTATACTTATGGTGAGGTATGTACCACCTCTTTTCCTTCCGAATTAAAAAGTTACTAACAATAATTGCTAAATAATGAGGCTATTTGTGCCAGTAGATGGGTAATGTAGAGGCCTCGATGGCATGTATCCATCCGGAGCGACCGTGGATGGTAGGGTGAAGGTGAAGAAATGTCCAGAGGCTGCTGAAAGTGTTTTAAAACAGATCTGTACGATTTTAAACAGGTCTTAAATATCATTAAAACAGGACATGATGCCCGTTAGTGTAGGTAGGATGGTCGCTGCCGGGGCCATCGTACCTAACCTAACGGACATCATGTCGCGCTGTATACCTGTTTTAAAACTGTTTAAGGCCTGTTGAACTTATACAGACCTGTTCACGAACTTGTCTTAAATCTGTTTAAGACCTGTTTAAACTTGTACAGGCCTGTTTAAAATTGCACTGATCTGTTTCCAGACCTGTTTTAAAATACCTTCAGCAGCCTCTGGACAGTTCTTCACCTTCACCCAACCATCCACGGTCGCTCTTGATGGACACATGCCATCGAAGTCTCCACATGGCCTATCTACTGACGTGAATGCGCCAGCACCCGCATAGCTCTACTACTGATATAATTGATAGTTAAGTTTGTACTGTTCGCCAGGGTCTCCAGGGTATCCAGGCATTTGTTTTACGTCATTGTTCAAATTATACTCCTAGAGTTAGGTTTTGCTATAACTTTTTTTTCTTAGTAAATATATTTAAAAAAAGTATTTAAGTAGAACCATTACAAGACTATTGCTAAGAATTTTTACCCAATCACTTTATTGGTTTGCAAGATAGTTAGATTTAAATTTAAAAATTATGCTAATCTTCCTATTTCGTAGTTTAAATCTAAACTATTTTGAAAACGACTGGAATTAGTGGGTGAAAATTGATAGTAATAGTCTTGTTATGGCTGTACTTAGGTAGTCTTATAGTTTTTTAAATATACGTACTAAGAAAAATAAGTTATGGCCAAGAATAATGAATATCTCCCTATCGGACGTCTCTTTCTAGGAAATGGTCACCTCAATATATTTTACTTCTTACGAGAATAAGGTTATACGCCTTGAACTATAAGAAGGAAATATAGTTGAATCTCGCTTTACAAACACTAATAAAACATAATAAGTCATATGAGTTGCTCTTTCGGATACATCCCAAGGCCTAATTCAAGATACGACATTTTACAGATTATATTGCGGAACTGCTATATTTAGGAAGCAGGAATTTAAAATGTGACGCACAGACTGCATAATAATTATAAGATTTAACATATGCATAATATTAATAATATAATTAATATCAATTAATAAATATTTATTTATCATATTAGGGCCGGTTTTCCTTCTTCTATTAAATAAACGCAAGATAATTTTC
Source organism: Stenurella melanura (assembly GCA_963583905.1). NCBI lineage: Eukaryota > Metazoa > Arthropoda > Insecta > Coleoptera > Cerambycidae > Stenurella > Stenurella melanura. The sequence continues at coordinate 257,818,634 of OY757309.1, forward strand.
TAGGAAATTATTACATCAATAATTGTGTTCATGGTATTAATCCAATAGGAAAATTTCGCTTGCATTTGATGACAATATATCATATTTCTTACCTATAATTGTAAGCGGTGTCTGCGAAATACTTTCTGCGGTTTCTGTAAGCGGGGTCTGTAAATCCAGGATGATCTGAATCTAGCTCGGCTCCATAGGAAAGGATCTGATTGGCAAAACGATCTAAGTCTCTGATGCGTCTTGGAAACCATGGCACAGTATCTACAATTTAAAAAAAAATCAGATGATTATAGTTTTCATGAATACCAACATTTATCGTCTATAATGACTTATTGAATTTAGGAATAAGTTTCGGTTTTACAGTACAAGTCAAGGTTTTAGTTAAAACCAGTTAAAACCAGACGTATGAAATCGTTTGGCGCAAATCGGAGGTTGGTGCGTGCCTTGGTTTTCGAGATATGGCCGCTCGAAGTCACCGGGAGGCGAAAATTGAATTTTTTTACCGCTTCCCGAGGCTACATCTCGAAAACGAAACGAGATACAGAGCTGCGCCATTCTATTTCTCTCGCCTTCCTACATACCTTTGAATTTTTTCAGATTTTTGCTGGCACTTTCATTTTTTTGCAAAATTTCTAAGGTCAAGCATCTAGAAAATTCAGAGGTATGTAGGAAGGCAAGAGGAATCGAATAGAGTAAACCGCAGCTCTGTATCTTGTTTCGTTTTCGAGATATATCCTCGGGAAGCGGTAAAAGAAATCGATTTTCACCTTCCGTGGGCTTCGAGCGGCCATATCTCGAAAACCAGGGCACACCTCGACCTCATATTTGCTCCAAACAATTTCTTACATCTTTCTACGTATCCCTGAATTATTTCAGATTTCTGTTAACTTTCGTTTGGCAGAAATGGCCCTCGAAGCTGGGCCGTATCGCTCGAGAAGCGAAATCCTAGGACTCTTACTTTGGCGGCCGATAGCTCACTTACAAAGCGCCGGAAGAATATCGTGCCCCACATCATCGGATGGAAATTTAATTTGCAATCGATCTGGTACAAAAAAGAGGGGATCATTTTTGTCTAGAAAAGGTTACAGCGATTTATGTGAAGATATGTCGAAATCGCTTAAATTATGGGTTTTTTTAAGGTTATGGCAAAATCCTGATGTGATGCAGTTAAACAGACCTCAGAATCGAATTCAGCGACCCCAAAAACATATAGTGAGTATGGTCAGATCCCCAGGCCAGAAAGAATTTCTTTTGTGTGGCTGTGTAGTTAACAAAAGCATATTACTTCCACATCCACGTAGTGGATTGGAAGTATAGTAATCGCAAAAAAATTTTTTTAAATTTTTATTCGTGAAATAGGTTTAGAATGTTATGAAACGTCGAGATTTTAAATTTGAGCGAAAAAAAATTTTCTGTCTGTCTGTCTGTTACTTTTTTTTTTTTTTGTCCGCACGCTTTCTCCGGAACGGTTTAAGATATTGACCTGAAATTTTGTACACGTATATATTATAACGAGATCTGGAACTGGATTGTTTTTTGAGGAAATCCGGTGAAGGGTTGGGGGTTAAATAGGGGTAAATAGGGGGAAATAAGTAAAGCAAGCTTGTAAGAGTACAGAAACTTGAAATTCGGTGTATGTACTAGAAGTCAAGGCCTCAGATTTTTTTATAATATTTTTCAACCCCCCACCACCCCTACCCCATTAAAGGGGTTGATAAAATAAAGTTGAGATATTCATTTGAAATTTCGTACACGTATGTATTATAACGATGTCTAGAATTAGATTATATTTTGGGATGATTCCGTTGAAGGGTTGGGGGTTAATTTGGGGTAAATAGAGGAATATAAGTAAAACAAGTTGGTAAGAGTACAGAAACTTGAAATTCGGTGTATGTACTAGAAGCCAAAGCGTCAGATTTTTTAATAATATTTTTCAACCCCCACCACCCCTACTCCAATTTGAAAAGGGTTGATAAAATAAAATTGAGATATTCATTTGAAATTTTCTACACATATGTATTATAACGACATCTGGAACTAGATTATATTTTGAGATAATTCCGTTGAAGGGTTGGGGGTTAAATAGGGGCAAATATGGGAAAATAAATAAAGCAAGTTGGTAAGACTACAGAAACTTGAAATTCGGTGTATGTACTAGAAGCCAAGGTCTCAGATTATTTATAATATTTTTCAACCCCCACCACCCCTACTTCATTATTAAAAGGGTTGATAAAATAAAATCGAGATATTCATTTGAAATTTGGTACACGTATGAATTATAACGACATCTGGAACTAGATTATACTTTGAGATGATTCCGTTGAAGGGTTGGGGGTTATTTAGGGGTCAATAGGGGGAAATAAGTAAAGCAAGCTGGTATGAGTACAGAAACTTGAAATTCGGTGTATGTACACGAAGTTAAGGCCTCAGATTTTTTATAATATTTTTCAACCCCCCCACCACCCCTACCCCATTAATGGGGTTGACAAAATAAAGTTGAGATATTCATTTGAAATTTCGTACACGTATGTATTATAACGACGTCTGGAATTAGTTTATATTTTGAGATGATTCCGTTGAAGGGTTGGGGGTTAATTTGGGGTAAATAAAGGAATATAAGTAAAACGTTGGTAAGACTACAGAAACTTGAAATTCGGTACTAGAAGCCACAGCGTCAGATTTTTCAACCCAACCACCCCTACTCCAATATGAAAAGGGTTGATAAAATAAAATTAAGATATTCATTTGAAATTTGGTACACGTATGTATTATAACGACGTCTGAAACTAGATCATAATTTGAGATGATGCCGTTGAAGGGTTGGGGGTTAAATAGGGGCAAATAGGGGAAAATAAGTAAAGCAAGCTGGTAAGACTACAGAAATTTGGGATTCGGTGTATATACTAGAAACCAAGGCCTCAGATTTCTTTCTAATATTTTTCAAACTCTACCACCTCCGCTTCATTATTAATGGGATTGATAACATCAAATTGAGATGTTCACTTGAAAGTTAGTACACGTATGTATTGTAGTGACATCTGATTGAGATGACTCCATTGAGGTGGTAGGTTGTAAATTGCGGAAAATAAGTACGGTAAACTAGAAACTTCATTTTTAACGTATATGGTAGAAACCAACTCCTCAAACTTTTCTATGACATCTACCCCTAATAATTTCCACATACTAGAGTGCAAATATAGTCAAGATGTTTCCTTTAAAGTGACTTGGACGAATAATCTGGATGTGGAAGTAGTGATTCCTTAGGCAGCGGTTTTTTTGGCTAGTATTTGAACAGTATCATTTTGAAACATATTTACTTCATATGAAACGCCCAAAAAACATGTTTAACTTATAAAAACTAATTTTCAAGCATTTACATTTCATTGTTGTTAATTAGCCTGAAATAGTAATTTACGTGACAAGACCGGAAAGGTGTTTTGCAGGTCGACCCAAGAAGATTCCGGAAGTTTTTTGGTCACGGAACGTAGAATTTTTTTTCGATCATTTTCTGCTTGTAACGCTTTCAGATCTGAATCCATATTTTCCATAACTTACGTAAAAGTTAAGACTATTTAAGAAATTAATTGAGCAAGCCGTCACTCTGTGGTAATCCATAATTATAACGAAATTGAGTGAAACACTACTATGTTTGCAAAAAACGTGACTGCAGTTTCAACACTTTAGTTCATTTTCAAACGATGATTCAACTAAGAATATTCTTAGTTGCATCATCGTTTGCAAATGAACTAAAGTGTTGAAACTGCAGTCACGTTTTGTGCAAATATAGTGGTAAAAAACATAGTAGTGTCTTACTCAATTTCGTTATAATTAAGTGTATTTATCTATTTGACACTTATCCCAATTATTCTTAGAAATTGTCTTGGTATTGCATGAAACATCGTTATGAGTGGCTTTATGTCTTTCTGATAAGCTCCAGAATAAGGGGAAAAAACGTTTCAAAGGCTAAGCATTTCCAAGAAACAGAATGATAGATTTCATGAAAATGTAATCCATTAGAACGAAAAAAGGAAAAAAACATTTTTAAGACAAGGTAGAAAAATAAATTCATTTTAGACCTTTGTTCCTATTTTGAACTGAATCTTTATGATCGTAGGGGGTTATGTAGATACTAGTTTAATCTGCATGGCCGTAGGGGACTGTGTGGATGCTAGAGTTAGAATGAAAATTGAAATAAGAAATTAGACAAATTCATTTTAGGATTTTAAATCTGCTGTCATAACCAGAATTCAGGTTATCGAAAGAATGCAAAGATTTCATTAATATTTTTACACATAGTTTTTCTTTTAGTTATAGATAGTTATTTTTCTGTTTGCAAAATCCTATAAAGAATATGTTTCAATCCCAACAATTAACACAAGTTCGTTTCCATAGCAACAAGAATAACAGGGATCGGAAAGGCTTTTGCCTGCTCACTTTCCGGCCTAGGTCGGAAAACGTTCCTTTTCGTTCGAAAATATCTCCAGAAAGGGTATCTGGCCGGTCCAAAAAATGGTTTTTTTAAATTTATATAACGATTACCTCTCGTTTTGTTGCACCGTACTCAATTGTTTCCAGCTTACTTAAGTTGGTAGTTAACTTAGGTATTTAGGGGAATTTGATATTCTGCTAACTTCTCTTTATAGAATTATAACCTTATTTTTCTTGACGTGTCAAATATTTGTTCTGATCAGTGGCAACTCTGATTCTTTGAGTGTGTATTTATTGCTATTTATCTTTTTACAAGATGCTAAAAGTTAAATAATATCTCTAGTTCAGATGGACGAAAATTAACTTTTTTTAAGTTCTCACAACTCCCTTTCTTTTCTGATAGAATGTTTGAAAAATGTTTTTAAAATGGCCGAGAAAATCAATTTGTTGTCATTTGATTTATAAATAAATGTCAAGAGAGTGGCCAAAATGATTTTAAAAGAAATTGTTTTTAATGTCGTCGGAAAGCAATTCATTTGTGTCCACAAGGTTCAATATCTGGGCACCAAAATTTCAGGATATTTTGTTCTCAACAAAAGGTATATTTTCCAAAAGTTTGAAGCCGATCGATACTCTTAACGTCAAATGACCTAAAACTAAAGTAGATTTGTTGGAATTTTATTTTGTCCCGATCGGACCTCTAGAACCGGAGATATTCACCGTTTTAACTGAAAAAATGTTTTTCAAAAAACAAAATTGTCCATAAAATAACGCAATAGGCTTTGGAAGTTCAATACCCAGATATATACTCCTAGTGATACCCCAAAAGGTATGAAATCATAATATTGCTGTTCCAAAACTATACACATCAATGTCTTTTTTTTTTACTCCACTACCACAGATTATTATTAATTAGTCAGATTCCAATTTGCATTAATATTTTAATGTGCTTTGAATTGTTTAAATAATTTTTCATTTATTTATTTTAATTGCCTTATTTATTTTAACGTCCTGCAGCACTATTCTTGGCTGCACGCATTTTTTAAGGTTACTCGCATTTCACTCAAATTCGAATAAAAATTCATCCTAGACATTCTTGACCGTTCGCAAAGTATTCGAGTGCTCGCATTAAACAACGAGCTGTTTTTGGCAGTCGGTAAATATGCGAATGATGATACATAACCTAATATTTTATTTGATATTGTTATGAATTACACTCCCTTGGAACTGGAGATGATACGCCTATGCCTACTAATAGTGACTGGAAAGACTGTAGAAAGAGCCATGGACTTTTCTAGTGTGGTGGAAGAAGATTCTGTTTCAATCTGGAGGTAATTTCAGAGTATCGCTGATTCGCTGATTACTTTTTACTTATATACTTGTCTGACATGCCATAAGTACTCTATGTATCTTATGTGGTTAATAAATTATTATTATTATTATTATTATTATTAAGTGTACATCTCAGCCTAATGCTGGAAAATTTTGACCTATCCCTTGGATTTGCGATGTTATCGGGATTAGATTTTGTGGCCGGGTGGGAGAGAATTCACTCTATCCACCTTGGAATTTTAAAACGATAAGAATTTTCTTACGATATAGCATGTCTGTAATACCACTGTCTTTTGCATAAGAGTTGTTATCCCAACAGGAAGACCTAGTGATACCGTGTTCCTCTTCAGATGAGTAGTGGCCACTCCTTCCACTGATATAATAATAGGAATTATTTGGACTTCTTGGAGTTTCCAAATCCGTTTTACTTCTATTGCGAGGTTCTGGTACTTTGTTCGTTTTTCTTGTTCAGTTTTTATCAAGTTATGCGTGAGTGGGATACCGATATCTATTATTGTAGCTATTTTGTTATTATTATTATTATTATTATTATTATTATTATTATTATTATTATTATTATTATTATATAAGGCGCGATTACCGGCGCAGAGGAAAAAGTTTACTAACAAGAAGTTGATTTGAGAAGTGACACGTTCGGTAAAAAGTGAGGTTAAATAAGAGTGTAAAGGTTATTTTGAATGTTTGAAGTATTGTATAGTCTGTAAATTATTGAATAAAGTGTTAGTGGTGTTTATCTCTTGTTGAAATTATTTAGAACCCACCGATTCATACAGGGTGTTTCCAAAAAGGTGAATAAACGTAACAATATGTTTTTAAAGTCTTAAAATTCGTTAGGATAAATTAAGAATATTTATTGCATTGTTATATTTGTTGATAATAGACGATCTGCAGTATATTGCGAACATTGAAAATCTACAAAATGCAGAAAATCCCATAGAGAAGCACAACAAGTTTAATAATGTAGATCAGTTTGAAGTTTTCAGTGAAAAAGAGTTCATAGGTACAAATATTTAGAATGTCTAATGTAGATTTCTAATTAAAACTGTAGAACCATTTATGAGACCACAGAAAAGAGCTATAGATTTGAGCATAACCACAACAGTAAGGTTTTACTATGAATTTGTAGCAATCAGGTGTTGTTTTTCTTTAAATTTAATAATAAGTTCTTGCCACATATACTGACCATCCGTTTGCGTAAATTCATTAGGACATTTCTCTGAAGGGAGTTTTGGAAGTTAATTTATGAATTCTAGAATTATCCGCTTTTGTTCAGTAGAGGCATTGCCATTTCCGCGTGGAGTCTCCTTCACATAATAAAATCTTAGTGAAATAATAAGAAAGAATCTATTTTCTTCAATACAAACAATTGGTCGTGGCTATACGGACTACGTTCCCAATAAACCATTTCTTTCGGAGAAAAAAATCTCTATTATTTTATTTCTTTCCCTTTAAAAGAATAAAATGAACTACAAATACATCAGTCAAGATACGTCATCTGTCATTTCAAGCGAAGTGAAGTTAGGTATTTTTCGAAGGTTGCCATGATGCCAAGTGCATTTTAACGAGGGATTGCTACCGTTCGTATACGTAAACGAAATTCAGTCAAGAATACCGTATATAGAAAGTGTTCGCAAATATGCCATTCGCATCAATACGTATACGTACACTGCGAAGCATGTCAAGAATAAGGCTGCAGGACGATGAAATGAGATACGGTCACCCTTTCAAGTGATGGACTCGACCGGCGTGTCTTAACTTCACCGATCAAGATCTAGCCACTGAAACCGGTACTGTACGTACCTCACCATACCTTATATTTTTCATAGATTTATAAAGTTTTCATCTTTCTTTAATTTCACAAGTTAGTGAGGTATTTAATTTTGTCGATTAAGAGTTTACTAATAGAATTGTTTAAACGATTTGTTATTCTTTATTATTATCTTCCTTCCAATGACTCTACTCAGACTTAAAATATTTAGAATATTCTTTAAACAATTTGTACCATTATTACTATATTTTTCGTTGGTCAATCGATAACTGTTCAAATAATTTAGGGACCAGTCCACAAATACGTTGGCTAAAATGTGTTTTTTGTGACCCCACTTTTGTAACAGTTTGTAACATTTATGAAACTCCCCCTTACACGAATATTCATTTGCAAACTCCCCTTCTCTACATTTAAGGACAGAATATTACACTTTCTTAAAAAATATGCTGTAATTTTTTGTGTGAATCCCTCCCTCCCTATCGTTCACTTTGTCTCAGGTTCTATTAGTAAACTGTCTCAAACTGAAATAACTAACCTACGAAGTTACAACAAATCACTCATCGTATTGCTCTGAAACTTACCTTTGTTATCCTTGTAGTCTCTCGATATAATATTCAGATACTCGCTTTTTTGCTTAATATCATAAATAGCGTCACCAAGATTGCCACCTGGTGCACATTCAACCATAAACTCATAATTATCCGGCATTTTGGTCGACGGCCTGGACTCGATGTGTAAGAGATTGACTCCATGTTTTTCGAAAATTGCCAGATACTTCGCCAAGATACCAACTTCTTCAGCAGGGGGTGCGAACAACAAGCAACAACTTCGTGCCGAATCTCTTCCTATTTTAATGTAGTTACCTCCCGGCATAAGTTTGGGCTATAAATAAAAAGAAGACTTATTAATTAATTGATCTTTTGTTACGTACTTACAAGAAATACCATTTCCCAGCTAAATATACTACAAGGGCATAGTACTCCTTTTCTAGCGAAGGGTTTTAATAGAAAAAACAATATGTTTGGTAAATTAAATGCAATTGAAATTTCACAAAATTTCATTCTGTTGTTTTCTTAATTCCATTCTATTCTTTATTAATCCCCGATGCAAAAAAGAGGGATGTTATAAGTTTACATAGTAATACAGCTTTTATATTTTTCAACGTAGATTATCCATTTTTTTTGGAAAATCTCTGTCTTAAAAACCGCTTTCAAGTTATGAAAAAGCGGATAATCTACATTGAAAAATAAAAAAGCTATATTGTTGTATACGTCGCGTAAGAAAGGTCACTCTAAAAAATCGTTATTTATTCGATCCATATCAATATTTTCTGAAAATTCCGACGGCGCGACATATTAAATTTGATAGTTTTTTCAATTTTATAGCCTGGTTTGGATAGTTTAAATTATTTGCAAAAGATATGGCGTGATTTGCAATTAAGGATTGAAAAATAAAATCGATAGTTTATTACTTAAAAAGGTAAAAACCGATAATACTGAAATTTACAATACTTTTTTATATCATTGTAAGGAACAATTTCTGAAGGTTTCAGGCTTCTAGGTGTTTCCGTTTCCGAGTCAGTTAATGTTGAAAAAAGGCACTTTCAACTTTGAACCCAACTGCGCAGGAGAGGAGATATAAAGCAAAACGTGAAAGAAAAGTCGATTTTTTTTAATTGTTAATTTCAAAAATAAGCGCAAGGTTTACGAAGTACGCATAGTGATAATCAGGTTTAGAGACAAAAAGTATATAAGACTCAATCAGAACATTGCTTCCGGCTCAAAATTGCACTTTTTAATACTTTTTTGTTCCCGCCTACTGGTCTATGCTTAGAATAAACCCGGATCTGAATTAAAGATAATTTTGAGAAAGAACAAATCGATTTAATTTTCAAACTCCTGTTGATTGAATCATAAGATTCCCCTTGCCCCTTTAGCCTCCGTCTAACCAACACTGGAATTTAAAATAATTTTAAATATTGTATCAAGCTTTAATAGGCATACTCATCAATTACAATGTACTATGGTTAAAGAAATCAAAGAAATACGTACTAAATTTAAATAATCATCCTAACTCTTATAGACATTCCCCTTCTTTAGATTTAGGCAAGTGTGTACTTTCTTACATAAATTATTAAGCATTGGTAAATGTAAAGTAATTTAAATACAAAATTAATTAAATATATGAAATTAATGAATATGGAAAATTAGTTTTGAAAGTGATTATAAAGATTATCTAAGAATTCAACTTTTTAAAGTTAAAATAATTGTTTATTTACATACATCGTTAATTATTTCTATAGGGATCCCATTAAATATTTTGGTTCTCATGTTTCTATCACCACTTTAACATTCACTAACACTACTCAAGAGTAAGAAGAACGCCAGTTCACAATAAACTAAAATAAAAGTATATACCGATTTTATATTTATAATGCAAGGTGATTTCCGTAGAGTTGTAATGGGAAAGAGTTCTTTTTCAGCACTGAATTATAATTGTCCGCTTTACTTTTTGTATGTCACGCCATTACCAGTAATTATGTTTTACAGAAATATGCAAAGTTCGATAGAAATTACATCAGCTGGTAACTTGGTTTATTTGTTGATGATCAATTACTTATCGCAATAAAGTTTTGTAAGGATTTTTTTTGCGGTGTCAAATTCAAAGTCAAGCATATTCGTAGTTATGAAATATCTATCACGCAGAAGATAAAAAAAAGCAAAGCTTGTGTAGAAATAGGTGCAAAGATATGTTGAAAATGTACTTTGGTATGTTAGCTTGATGTGATTCGGTCAGTTTTAAATGAAAATTCTCATATTTCCTTACATTTCGGTTTATTAACCATCGTCAGAGGAGAAACTACAATATTTGTAACAAAGTAGTTCTATGTAATGTAAAATACAAATATTTATATAGGGGGTATCCCGTAATAACGTGCAAAAAATTTAACTACCAATTTCTTATCGAAAATGAGTATGGGTTCTTCAAATAAAATTTTTCAAAATAAGCCTTTCTTATGAAACATATTCTTTATTGGAATTTGCGAACAGCAAAAAAAAACTATCCATCAGAACTAAAATAAAAACTATTTGTAAAATTATTGATTTACAATTTTTGCATTATTTCGATAACCTGAATTCTGGTTATGCTAGCAATTAAAGTCTTAACATCACTACCACACTCTAACACTAGTTTCTACACAGTCCCCTACGGCTATGCACAAATCAACAATTTTACAAATAGTTTTTATTTTAATTCTGATAGATAGTTTTTTTCTGCTGTTTGCAAAATCCTATAAAGAATATGTTTCATTACAAGTATAAGCAAACAAAAAATAATTCGCTTTTAAATATGTATAGAGTATACAGGTTGATTCACGTAGGCCATTCATTAGAAGTTTTTCAACTTGCAGTTGGATTAAAAACTTGAAATTTGGTATGCAGCCATAATCGATCATGCCCGTTCTATCTAAAATACTTTCAGTCCTTCAACTATACAGGGAGTGCCAAAAATTTGTACCAACTTTCTTATTTTAAATGGAAACCTATATTTTTCTTTACATGGTTCGATTGGTCTTCTAATTCTGAGTTTAGAGAACCTAAGTTATGTTAACTTATCTATTAGAATTTTTGACATATATCCAATTTTTTTAACAAAATTGCCGCTGTAGTAGTTTACGAACAAATTTGTATCTCGCAAACCTTTCAAAATTATGAAACCAAATTTGTGAAGCAGTTAGCTGGAAGTCCAGGATAACTTTTGATGTCCCATCGGTGGTCCCATTTTATACCATATGGGCGCAGTCGATTTTCAAATGTCGCAATCAAAAATTGTCAAAAAGTCATTTTTTTCAAATGGCACCTACTATTTTTTTTCACACCATTCGAAAGATAATTGAATTTTAGGGTGAGTTACTTAAGCATTACCTATACCTAACTTCACCCCATATCGAGTTATTCAATAAAAATCAAGAAATACCTTATCTTGCCGAGAGATTCCTTACTTCATCAAGTATGCCATGGAAACAAAAGACAGTTGTAATAATTTTTAAAGAAAAATATGGATTCTTATTTAATTACACACAACACCAACAAATTATTATTAACGAACAAGAACAATGTTGACGAAATTCTGACGTAAATGTTCAATGTGACCACCATATTTTTGTTCAAATATTCTATTATTCTACTTTCAAAAGATTGCGTAGCACGTCTTTGCGCCTACCATTTCTGACGCCAGAAATCGATGCAAAATTGAAATTTAGGGCCACTTTTATTATCATTGTGTATGTCTATCTACAGTCGTTTTTGAGTTATTGGCATTTTTTGAAAAAAATATTGTTTTTTTTTCTCAAGGGTGGTAGGCTTTGGAAACAATCATTTCATTTTTTATTCAAAAATCGTATTGCAATAATAAATAATAACAACAAATAAACAGATTAACAAAATAATTATTTCAATACAAATGCTCAATGTGTGCACCGTTTTCACTGACAGAATTTCGTCAACATTGTTCTTGTTCGTTAATAATAATTTGTTGGTGTTGTGTGTAATTAAATAAGAATCCATATTTTTCTTTAAAAATTATTACAACTGTCTTTTGTTTCCATGGCATACTTGATGAAGTAAGGAATCTCTCGGCAAGATAAGGTATTTCTTGATTTTTATTGAATAACTCGATATGGGGTGAAGTTAGGTATAGGTAATGCTTAAGTAACTCACCCTAAAATTCAATTATCTTTCGAATGGTGTGAAAAAAATTGTAGGTGCCATTTGAAAAAATTGACTTTTTGACAATTTTTGATTGCGACATTTGAAAATCGACTGCGCCCATACGGTACAAAATGGGACCACCGATGGGACATCAAAAGTTAGCCTGGACTTCCAGCTAACTGCTTGACAAATTTGGTTTCATAATTTTGAAAGGTTTGCGAGATACAAATTTATTCGTAAACTAGTACAGCAGCAATCTTTTTCAAAAAATTGGACATATGTCAAAAATTGTAATAGATAACTTAACATAACTTAGATTCTCTAAACTCAGAATTAGAAGACCAATCGAACCATGTAAAGGAAAATATAGGTTTCCATTTAAAATAAGAAAGTTGGTACCAATTTTTGGCACACCCTGTATAGTTGGAGAACTGTAAATATTTTAGATAGAACAGGCATGATCGATTATGGCTGAATACCAAATTTCAAGTTTCTAATCCAACTGCAAGTTGAAAAACATCTAATGAATGGCCTACGTGAATCACCCTGTATAGGCTCCATTACTAGCTAGGTAACACATAGGTGAAAATCTGTTTCTTTTTAATTCAGTCACTGTCAAACAATGTCAAAAAAGTTGGTGGTTTTTGCATGGAATATCGTGTGAGTGGCTTTGTCCCTTTCTGATGAGCCCAGAATAAGGGCGAAAAATGTTTCAAAGGCTAAGCATTTTCAAAAAACAGAGTAACAGATTTCATGAAAATGTAATCCATTTGAATGAAAAATTTTCCAAAAGAGGAGGTATGTAAATAAATTCATTTTAAGCCTTTGTTCTCAAAAAAAGAACTAAATATTATGATTCATTTAGAAACTTTTTCACCTCTCGAAAAAAATTCGCAAAATCCACCGTTTTTGAGAAAAAAGAACTAAATTACATATGCCTAAGTGATCAATCAATAACGTCTATTATATTAGTCAAAACACTAAGTAAGCTAGTGTCAAATCATAATTTTACAGTGCTATCTACCGATATGATTATTAGGTGCTTATAAATTATTTTCAGATAAAAATTAAAAACCGTTATTTGCACACCCCTTTAAGGGGATGTAGCTGGACAGGGAAGACTTATTTTGAAATGAACCGACCTTCATTCTCGATAAGGAATTGGTAGTTACATTTTTTTGCACGTCATTGCGGAACAGCCTGTATATACTTTAGTATGGAAATATGCTATTGATGTTTCAACGTTAGTCTTTCTTCTCAAACACATCCTTTGGTGCCTGTTTTACCTTTCTTTTCTATTATTATTTCACACATGGATGTACTGTAAATTACGAGACTTTCTATTTCTTTCCGGTGTTCGTTTAGCTCCATAACAAACCAATTTTTCTAAAAATTGGAATTTCGTGAAACGTGGAGATTTCAAATTCGGGCGAGGTACAAAATTTTCATTATTTATTTTTTTTAGACGGTCCACCCTGAATATTTTTCAGCGAAAGTCTACCCATTTCCTCGCTGATAGTAGCGTCAACTACCTACCAAATTTGACTGTTCTCCGTCAAGTAGTTTTTTTAGTTACAGCGCCAACAGACCGACAGACAGACTGACGGATTTAGAAGACCTTCGTTTTCGTAATCTCATGGTCTGAATCGTGGAAATCTGAAGAAATTTCTGAGAGTGATTTTTTCACGAATATAATACTTATCTTTGGTAAGTAAAAACGAAAATTACCAAGAATACTGTCTGTCTCACTCTCACGCTAGTCCTCAGTATTTATTCATCTCTCTAGCGCTTTCTTCTTAGACACCTGCTGGACTTACGCATCACATCAGGATTTTTCCGTAACCTCAAAAAATTTCTAAAACTCAATGAAAATCTTTATTAGGAGGGGATTAGGAAAAATCCTGACATGATAAAGTAATTCTGACGACGCACAATGCGTTAGAATCCCAAAATCCTGGCCAAGAATCGAGGAAGGCAGAAAATTTGTCAAACTATGACAAATTTAAGGTTTTTGGGGTCGCTGATCTCAAATTTGTACTTTTTCAAAAAAACGAAATGGCGGACCGAAAGTAACCACTTTTTGCGAGAAAAACTACATTTAAAAATCCAAATAAGGGTATTCACATTTTCTGTATATAAGATTTCAATTGAATACGCTCCTCGAAAGAGAAGCAAAATGGCGTACCGGCAGCAATCGCATGTACCTAACCATTTTTTTCACGATAAAAGTTACTTTATATTTTTGCATATTTCACTGAAAGAAGCAATTTGTAGCAGCTAATTTTTATGAATTTCTTTGTCCACAAACATTTCCTACATATTAAATAGTGAATTAAAGTTACATACATACAAACTGTTTTCATACTTTTGTTTTGCTACCTTAACGCGTGCGTTTGTACGCTTGTAGCGTTTAGATAACATTTATTTTCCATAATAAGCAATAAAAAAAATTAATTTCATTGCATAGATAACATTTTACATATCTGCAAGAGCAGCCTCCATTTTTTTGCCAAAAACACACCCTGTGATAACAAAAATTCACAACACATGAACGTTGAGTATTTTGGGATCGATTCTCGTATCGTTAGGCACTCGAAGGTGGCCAAGGTCAGACAGGGGTAGAACGGCAGATATAAAACTTAGGCAGCTGTCGTTTCAGTATTGAAGGGAACCCTACTTTACAAAACCATGTGAATTAAAACAGAATATAACGAACTTGACTTTTCGAATTTTGGCCAGGATTTTGGGGTTCTAGCCCACTGTGCGACGGCATCGGATTTGGCGGCTGAAAATACAAGGGTAGAGGTGTTTTAAAACCTCATGAGCCGTGACCTTCATATGCGCAGAGACATAATCCGTCCTGTTGACTCAGTTACACTTCTTAAAAATATTATATTTATTGTTTACAATTTATCCCGAGCTCTTGTTTATGTATACAGCAAGGCAGCCTCCAGTGTCTTCAAAAACATACGTATAACTCAGATTAAACTTTGCCTGTTGCGCATTTCGCGGCTCATGAGATTCTGAAACAACTCTATGTCATGTTCTGCTCAAAAGCATATGATCATTTTCTTGTGTGCCTGTATTATTAAATAATACATCATGCACAGAAAATTTGGGATATTGTAAAGAGTACACGGAAACATGTCCCTTCTATATATTTCCGGTTGTATGTTTTGCATAGATTTGGATGTTCAGAGTAAAGAAGTTATGCCCGTTATTTATCGCATTACGGTTTTTTCTAATTTTCAAATAGGCGTAAAGAATTGTCATTCTTTAATTATGGCGAAGGCGCGGGTATCAAAAGTTAAAGGATTCAAAATGGTGAATCCAATTGGGCTGCCATAATGGCATAACTTTTGCAGACGTACATGAAATTGAACCACTAAAAAATGTTGGGAAATAAAGTTTGAAGAAAATGGAACCGCCGTTAAAAAAAACGGTTGGAGATAAAATTTCCCCGACGCGACGGCGACGATCGGTTAAATAACCTTATTACCTAGTATCGGTGAAAAAATGAAAAATAACAAAATTAAACTTGACGCAAGGCAGTTTGGGGCATGTAACAACCCTTTGGCACCAAGATATGATAAATGACGCATTGCTCCATAACTGTTCAAAAACACAGAATACATTCTAAATACACTTGAACAAAATCAACTACAGATTGAGAATTTATTGCATCTCTTCGAAAATCAGAAAAACAAGAATGTGATAAAAAAAGGAACATAACTTGTTTACTCGGAACATCTAAAGACTATGCAAAACATACAACACTGAAAAAAAACTATTAAACTTCATCTAGGGGAAGCTTCCAGTAGCATTTATTTTGATGGAAAGTCGGACATGCGGATAATCACATATTACCAAATGTTAGACAGGTTGCTTCAAAAGCTAACTAAAAGGCAAACTGCCTATACAGAAGTCGAAAACCTATTTGGTATCTAATAAGATCACAAATTTATTCGACGACGAGATTCGCCGCCTGCAAGCAAAAAAAATGCAGGGAATGTTTTTTTATCTTAAAATTGATTAGATGGAAAGGCCTTACCACTACATTTCTTAACGTAGAAGTCTCTTTAGGAATATTTCTAAGTTTGGCAGTTACTAACTGTACGGGGGTGAGATCTCTTTTAATACTAAATTTTTTTTTAAGAAATTCGTTAGAAAACGAAAGACCTTCCTACATTTAAATAGTGACCTGTTAGATGTCATAGACAATGGCATAATAGATTAGTTTGCATCTGAAGAAGCAAGAAAAAATGATTTTTTTAAGTCTGCAAAGACATTTTGTTTTGCGTGTTTCATTTTATTTTCTGGTATATTTCCAGAACCTAGATTTGTTCATTTTTTTCTCGTTTTTCAATTCTTTGGGACTTCCTGCCACATGTATGTTTTATTTCTAAGCGGTGCTCGGGGAATCTACAAAATATCACAATTAATCAGTATGTTACTGGTCTACTGGAACGTCTACGCCTGTGACTTTTACGTCAAACGATCAGTTAGAGGTTGCTTTTTTTAAATAAACAACGCAAATAAGTATATAAACTTGAAATTAAATATTTCGCCGATGTTTCGGAAATCTAATCTGTTTTCTTTTTCGAGGATTTTTTTTTTGAAAAATATTTTTTGATGATAAATACACAGCTTTAAGAATGTTTGTTATATTGAAGATCCATAGATAGTTACTATTTACATAGAACTATCGATATAGTTAACAGTTTTTTTAGTTTTTATACAATGTTAAGTTTGTGAAGTTCTTCTTTTAACATTAGCAACCCAGTTGTACAGACATCTACGGAACAATTCGACACGCATCTATCCTCATTCAATAATATTATCACAGATTCCCTAATTTTTCTTTTTTTGCTATCTGCCACTTTTGTTAAAATTTTTGCCCAGT
This sequence comes from Stenurella melanura, assembly GCA_963583905.1. NCBI lineage: Eukaryota > Metazoa > Arthropoda > Insecta > Coleoptera > Cerambycidae > Stenurella > Stenurella melanura. The sequence continues at coordinate 257,835,789 of OY757309.1, forward strand.
CCCAGTTTATTCTATGTCCGTTCTCCCAAGCGTGTTCGCAGATCTTGGACCTCCGAATTTCATTTTTTCTGATATAATTTTGATGTTCGCCCAATCTTATACTAAAAGGTCTGGATGACTCACCCACGTATTATTTGTTGCACTCACGGAATACTATAAATGCAGTTTTTTGAATTTTGCTCGTAGTTCTTCAGCGAAATATTTAATTTCAAGTTTATATACTCATTTGTGTTGTTTATTTAAAAAAAAGCAGCCTCTAAAAGATCCTTTGACAGGCGTAGAAGTTATTTACCAGTAACATACTGGTTAAATGTGATATTTTGTAGATACCCCGAGCACAGCTTAAAAAGAAAACATACATGTGGCAGGAAGTCCCAAAGAACTGAACAAAGAGAAAAAAATTAAGATAATGCCACAAATAACATTTAGACAATATTTAGGTTCGTTCAGATTTAGTTATTTTTTATTATTTGTCGGCTTTTTTGTTAGTTTTTGTTGAAATGTTTTTTGCAAGTCTATTTTGTTTGCTGTTTTTTATGTCTTATGTATTTTTCAATAAAATATAACAAAAATATTTTTTTCATAACGTACCTACTTACTTTTAAACAAAACAATCCAGTGCCTAGGGGCGCACAAGTTCATAAACCGGCACAATTAAGATTTTCACTGATTTTTAGCAATTTTTTGAGGTTAGGGAAAAATCCCGATTTTTAAATTTTTTTTAAATTTTGTATGGCTGTGCAATGAATAAACCAAGAGCAGGTATTTTTTTACAGCGGGCTTGTAATGGTAAACAAGCAACTACTTTGGTTTGAGGCAAGCGCGTAACGTATCTATTTGACCTTATTCGTATAGGGGTATCGTTTGTAATGTTTAAGCACGGTTTCGGTGTTATTCTGTCACAGATAGGTTTTGTAATGATTTATCCTGGTAGCAACACTTTAGACTGAACTTCTCAGTTGAGAATAGCAATACTATACCTTATGGTAATAGTTGCATATTTGCTAACTGCCGAGAGGTCAACTACCTGTAAGAATTGGTACACGAACTGATGAGCCTGCCTTGACTGCCGTGACCGCTGCACAGTGGGGCTGAAAAAAATTTACCATTTAAAATTCTCTACAGCCTGTAATTCTTGCCCAATCGCAATATTTTTTTTTAAATAATCGTCAGACTTCTGGCTACAAAATTGTCGAGGCAGTTTTCTTTGTGAAAAATCGAATATGATGACAATAAATGTTAACACAAATATAAATAAATAAATGTTAGTGCATGAATTCCCTGTATTGTTAATTTTCCGTACAATAAAGACAATAAATAAAATGCTTGGACTTTTTTTATAATAAAATTACTCTTTGCTGACATTATTACTTAACCTCACTAGTGACCTAAAGTATATTTTAGCTCACAACTTTATCTCATTAGTGACTTATGAAAGTGTTGGATAAAAATATGTATGGCGATTGGACCAAAATTAAATACTGTAGAGAATTTTGAATGGCAATTTTTTTTCAGCCCCACTGCGCTGCGTCTGTGCCACTGGACTGCTGCTCTTACGTGATTGCCGTAACTGCCGATTTGTCTACCTAGAGACTGTCTAAAATGTGTACAGCGACTACCGACGCGATGCCTGACGATTGTACCGCTCGATAAGAGACTTAAAAACGCGCCTAAGTGATATATAACTAAATAGCAGAACTCATTCAATAGAAGGAAAAATAAATAAGATGATTACGTATAGAAATTAAAATATAAGAATATTTTTCTTTATCTGATTATTTATTCAATTAAATATTAATGAACAAGTTACATTGCTCACTTGTACTTTACGCTGAAATTAAAAATGGAGTAAATAAGGTATAAGGAATGCAACATTGCAGGTGTTTGACGAGAACGTCATTCTACTGTCCTGAACTTGAAGTCCTTGAAGGAGACTCGCTTTAATCTGTAATTTTACAATACCATTGAAAGAAAGACCATATCCCTAAGATAGAATCAGAAATAGGTTAAATTTTGCCTTAGCTAATCGCCACTTAACTAACCTGTTTGTTGATATTTACATCTTTAGACGCCTCATAATAATAATAATAATAATAATAATAATAATAGCTTTATTGCCCAACAGAAAACCCATTTACAGGACAATTATAATACTACATAGTAAAATGAAAGAAAATATATAATATGTATAATTACATAAAATTATAAAAGAAAAATAAAAATATTAAAAAAATAAAAATAAAAATATATGAAAATAAAAATATATTGTAGATGGTGAAAATGTAATAAAATCTACATAATATAGTAAAACATACATTATACAATAAAAACTACATTATAATAAACAGACTATTAAATAACATTTACATTGAGGTATGTGATGGCTATTTCAATAAGGCGGCTTAACGAACCATAATGTATATCGCATAAATTAGACAAATTGTTAAAATTATGACACATTACGTATACTGGTGATTTTAATAAAATATTTGTTCTTGGTTTATCACATCTAAAGGTTGGTTTATGTCTTGAGTTAATTCTAGGTACATTAAAGTTAATCATACTAAGTAAAGCGAAACAATCAATCCTGTTATGTAACAACTTGTATGAGAATATCAATGACATGCAAGTTCTTCTTAAATCTATGCTGATAATGTTAAATCTACTAGTTAAATAATTATAATTTACTCCTCTCTCTGGATAAATACCATCTTTTAACGTTGATATCATGAACTGTATTTCTTTACAAGCAAACCTCTTATAAGATAAGTTTATAGATGGTGTTTAAAAAAATCATACCAGCAAGGAAATTTGGTCTTTAGGCCTTTGGTTGAAATTCTATAAATTCAAGAACGAGTTGCGTTGAAGTCTCCAACTCAAAAAATAGTGACTATTATTCGATTTGGTAATTTTTTGTAAATTCAAGATGGTATTACATGTTTTGAGTGGGGAACTGGAAGCTGCACCACCTATTAATAAGTGTAAATAAATTAATATCATCCCGTAATCAAATCCACATTTTCGTGGACTGAATTATTATGAATAATGAATAATTCTATCAATTTTGGCATTCTCAATTCTAGTCCAAACTTAATGATCATATAACAGTTTTCCAAAAACGTGTTTTTGTACCTAAATATACAAATTACAATTATTATAAAAACGCGTTTTTTGAAAAATTCCTAAATGATCAATAAATTTGGACTTTAGATTAGAGTTCTGCACGTCAAAATACATAGGATTATCTATTTCAACAAAGAAAAGACGGATTTAATAGAATTTCTCTTTGATCAAAGAAATCTCATTTCAATCGTTTTTTTAGAATAACAGTAAGATCACAAAAAAATGCTTGTTTCTTGAAGTAGAGTACTACGTCTTTTCTTTGTTGAAATAGATTTAGAATGTCAGGAAACGTAGAAATTTTAAATTTGAGCAAAAAAAAATGTCTGTCCATCGGTCTGTAACTTTTTTTGTGGGCACGTTTTCTCTGGAACAGTTTAAGATATTGACTTGAAATTTTGTACACGTATTATAACGAGATCTGGAACTGGATTGTCTTTTGAACATATCCACTGAAGTGTTGGAGGGTAAATAGGAGTAAATAAGTAAAACAAGCTGGTAAAAGTACAGAATTTTGGGATTTGGTGTATATACTAAAAGCGAACGCCTCAAATTATTTATATTTTCCATTCATCCACCACACCCCTACTTTATTATTGATTGGGTTGATAATATAAAATTAAGATATTCACTGGAAGTTTGGCAGACGTATGTATTATAATTAGAGATGTACCGACTAGGGTTCTTGCCGACTAGTCAGTAGCCGACTAATCGGCTTTTCATAAAGCTGACTAGTCGACCCAGCCGACTATTTTTAAATGCCAGCAAAATACGCGGCCAATTTCTTCGCGCGCAGGCTTAGGTAAACTTCGCGTGCCATCGCTCGTCGCCTGTCGCAGGCCGCTGGCCGACGCGACGGACCTATCAAAGTCACGTACACCTATTTTCTGTTTTGTTGTTTATTTGACTTCACTTAGAACATTGTTTGCTTTGCCGGTTGTTTTAAGGTTAGTTTCTGTGTATATTGGATTTAATTTTAGCTGTAGAACTATTAGATATACAGTTTGTTCATTTGTGTTGATTTATAGCAACTTTGAAGCACGTTATCTCTCTCACACTCACGTTACTTGTGATAGCACTATCTTTATTTAACTGCTTGAAGCTGCTTTAAATCAACACAAATGAACAAACCTATAGATATATCGAAAACAAGTAAAAAAAGTCACGTGTTTGATTATTCTTTGATGAAACTGAAGGAGACAATGGCAATAAAGTGAAGTGTAATCAATGCCAATCGTTAATTTCTTGCGGTGGCCGCGGAAAAGCAGCTAATACCTCAAATATGAACAATCATATAAAATTGTGGTATGTGATGTACTGTAATACATCACATACTTACTAATATAGAGTAATATATACTAATTTTTGTTTTCGCATTTGTTAAAATAAGGACGTTTGTTATCAGTAACAAGATTAAGTTTACTGTTTATTTTGTATCATGTAGTATGTACTATGTAGTGAAACATAGTGTTTTTTTAAATTTTGTTCCAACATTTTACACATGCCTTGTTTTACTTTATTAAAATATTATTAAAAACGCCCTCTTAATTCAGTAAGGTATGTTTTATTTTTTTCGCCGACTAGTCGCCTAATAGTCACCGACTAGTCACCGACTAGTCGCCGACTACAAAAGTGGCCGAATAGTCGGCTTTCCCGACTAGTCGGTCACTAGTCGGTGCATCTCTAATTATAACGACATCTAGAACTAGAATATATTTTGATATGATTCTATTTAAGGTTTGGTGGTTAAATAGGGGTAAATAGGGAAAAATAAGTAAAGCAAACTGGTAAGAGTACAGAAACTTGGGATTTGGCGTATATGCTAGAAGCGAACGCCACAGATTTTTGAAATATTTTTTAACCCCCCACCACCACCACTCCATTATTAAAAGGATTGACAAAATAAAATTGAGATATTCACTTGAAATTTGGTACACGTATATATTATAACGACGTCTGGAATTAGATTATATTTTGAGATGATTCCATTGCAAGGTTGGGGGTTGGACAGGGGTGAATAAGGGAAAATAAGTAGGTAAAGCAGGCCGGTAAGAGTCGGAAACTTGGGACTTGTGTGTAAATACTAGAGCCAAGGTCTCGGATTATTTTATAATATTTTTCACCTACCTTACCACACCCACTCTATTATTAAAAGGGTTGATAAAATAAAATTAAGATTTTTTACTTACATTTGGTGCATATATGTATTATAACGATATCTGAAACTAGATTATATTTTGAGATGATTCCTTTGAAGGGTTGGGGGTTAAATAGGGGTAAATTGAGGAAAATAAGTAAAGCAAGCTGGTAAAAGTTCAGAAACTTCATTATTTATACACTAGATTACCAACACCTCAATTTTTTTTATGCGATTCTTCAACATTTTATAAGTGTGCCATACATTGTGACCAAAATAAACAATCAAGTAAGACACTAACGCTGTTAATTTATTTAAGTTTTGCTGCTGATTGAATCTATATTGAGATTATGTATAGGACAAGCAATGTGTATTATGGAAAATCTAACAGAAATAGTGACAGTTGTCTTTTCATCAACTCTCCTAATATTAAGAATAAATGTTTTAGGGCATTATTATTACATAAAATACATTGCGTAAGGACAGATGCACTCAAGCGAGCATTAAAGTACCTTGTCGCACGTTGTCATAGGAGACGAGCGGTAAAGTGACATTACCAAAGGCTTCTCAGTAAACATCAACTTGGCGTTGTGAAATGTGAGCAAGAAAGCATAATTTATCATTAGATCGTAGGAATAAGAAGTTAAATCCAATGTTGCTAATAAGAAAATAATTATAGATACAAAAGCTGTAAATATCTCTTTGATATCAATAGGTAAAAAAGTATGCCTTGTTAGAAAGGTTGATCCTAATGTATTTCGAGGTGCAGTTATCAACATAGATAGTACGGTTAACGACATACTCACGATCTTGAAATTTGTATCAATGCTTTTCTTAATTTTGACTTTTGAACTTCCACCCATGAAACATACGTCAACACTTTTGTTCAATGATCAAATTTATCAGCATTTAAGAAATATTTTGATGACAATAATAAAATAATGCAATATATATTAATTAATAAACAAGAAACAAGTGTGACCAAAGCACAAACAGCAACTCATAGTTCACTACCATTATTTCGAAATAGATAATATTAAGGCTGTTTATTATAAATAAACTGCAAAGGACGATTTTTGATCGCAAGATTATTCTTCTATATTCTGTCGGAAACTAATTATTTCTAATATTTATTTCATAAAACTTTTTCTAAATTCCTGTTATATCTTTTATACAAAACTTAAACACCTTCAAAAAATAAATTGTTTAAAATTATGAAGTAAACGTTCACCGATTCGCCGATTAATTGGACCATATCATCCCACAATGTTATACTGCGGGATTTTTTCTACGAGCGTCTCAAAATTTAAAAGCAATAACACATAAATAAATTCGAATTTTTAACGCTTCATTTGACAAAGTTTGGAAATAGGGGAGGGTGTAGAAACATCTCGAGTATTCTCATATTTCGATGAGAAATGTTAAGCTATGCCGATAGCACATGGATTATTGGAGCGTCAGTGAAATACAGAGATCTCGTAATACCTTCTAATAGCTGGTATCAGCGCATACGTGGAAGCTATACGATTTTAGGCAGAGATTGCATACTAGATATAGCATCCTTCGAAGAATATGTAAAATAGCCGGTCCCCTGTCTATTAAACGTTAGAAAAGTAAAAAAATCCCTACTCTTATGAGCAGATATTCGGCAAAATGTCCAGGTTGGAATTAGATCGTTTACTGGCGTTGGAGATTGACCTTAGCAGTGGAAATAAGCCGACTTTAAATAAGTGAATACAAAATGTTTTTTTAGCGTCGCGGTCATGGTATAAAAGAATGCGACGAGGGTGTGTTACTATGGCAATAAAACAACTTGTTTACAAGAGTCATGATCTGCATTATTGCAATTTTTATTATTTGTGATTTAGATTTTGTATAGAATTCAGAATTTTTCATGATTTTAGCTATAAAAATATAATAATGGATTCTGCCGAAATTCAGAACACCGCTGATCAGATATTTACCAGAAAAGATTTGAAATTTTGTGAATAGTGCGAAATAAAAAACCTGAAAAACTCTTCGCAAACGGCAGTTTCTCCATATTTTCAAGAAAAGCTTAGATGCCTATTGTGATCTACTTCTTGGGCATATTATTCTGTTAAAATCCACGAGAAAGTTGAACACTACACCGATAGCAAATGGTTTTTCCGGAGATATAAATTACCTAGATATATACGTATATACCGTAAATATGTAAGTCTATATCCTCTTAATCTAAAGCCTGATCGTTTGTTTATGTCTTACAAAAGAGAAAAATGTACTGAATAATGTTTGCCAACGTTGTCTAGTAGTCTATCTAGTACATGGGCCTTTATTTCACATGCCTTTCTGCCTCAACCTTACTACTGGCAAGTGCTGCATCTGATGTAACATTGGTTAAGGGTCATGATGGTTAGAAAACCACCGTGCACCGTGATAGAGATATATCGAAGGTCCTGATTGACCATGTGCAATAACCGAAGCATATTGGTAGAATGTATTTCCATGAATATGTGGCTGATTTCTTCTGAAAGCCATTCTGTTGCCTCTTAGGTACTTCCAATTCTGCTATCAGTTTAGCTAATTCCAATAAATTAATATTTTTAATAAATAAATAATTCGTGATCCCCTTCTCATTAAATGCGATGACGGAAATATTTGAGGCGTCATTCGGGAAGTAACGATTTCCTGAACCAGTATATATTAATGATATATTTCTATGTTAAAGGGGTACAACTGGTTGAGGTGCGTACCTCAGCCGTCCCTAATTCCAGAACAACATTTATGAAAAAGTGATAAGAAAAATTGAAATAACCACTAGGCATACCAAAAGTTGTAAAAAATATCACAGACTAGCGTCAATATAGTTATAATGAAAATAATGACTCTTATTTGTTAGCTATCTTCTAGCTGTTTTAAAATATTAATACTATTTTATGGATTTTTAATGGAGTTATAAATTTGTATCTTCGTAGAACGTTGTTATCTTTGACGTCAGCCACAAATTAGCCTAATTCGTTTATGTGTATATCTATAGTATACACAGTTTCTTTCTTCAGAAAATGTTCCTACATTTTAGAGCGGGTTGTATTGATCAAGTTTAGATCAATATTAACTTGACCAGATCAAAACCCATGGTTACAATTGTTACAATAATCGCAACTGTGGATTTTAATTTCTATTCAAGCTGATCTAGAGAGGGTTGTTTCCACTGAGTTTAAACCAACTGAATCGATACGACCAGCCCTTAGTCGATACACCCGGTACATTATTAACATTATTTTCTTCCTTTTAGTGTATTTTTTAACAGTTTCAGTAAACGTGTTATTTGATTCTTTAAAGTTATTTATTTACATAGAACACCAACAAACAGACAACAGACCTACATTCGGACAGATAGACTGACGGAATTGAAAGATATTCATTTTCGTTATCTACATAGTCTGAATGTCTGAAGCGTGAAAATCAGAAGAAATCTCGGAGGGGTTTTTTTTCACGAATACAATGCTTCCCTTCGGTAAGCCAAGGAAGTAAAAATCAGTGAATTCGTTAAGGATTGTGACTTGTAGAGTATTTAAATACGTACATATCAACTCCCGGAAATATATCGCAATTTTCACTAGCCATTTTCAAATTAAATGTAAGTTCAAATCAATCTAAAAATGGTACTATTTTGTGGAATAGAATTCCTCCAGAATTTGCTTATTAAAATTGACTTTAATCTTTTTTTATATTCGCCATTTCCAGTTTCCAAAAATGTATCGAGAAGATTTTGGAAGCTGCTAATATCAGAAATCCTTCTTTCAGGATAACGTTGTTAAACAATATCTGCCTGACTCGCCCAAAACAAAAGTCATGTCTACAAGTTCCGCTTTATTAAAATTCATATTGTAAAATTCCAGATATTTTAAATTCAATACAAATTGTAACTGACGACCGATAAGTGTGATAAATGCTCCGTTGTACACGACAATTTATACTAAATTGAGGTTTTATTGATTGTCGAATAACGAAAAGGGCAAAAAAATGTACAAAAAAAACATTACAGTAAAGGACCTGTTAAATATCAATCAAGATGGGCAACACGTCGAACACCTATTATAAATTTTTCTAATGAATTATTTGAGGGAACCTCTCTTTTTAAGTCTATTCTTAAATTTGACACTTATTTATTTATAAAATGAAAATGGTTTTAATTAGCCATAAAGACGTACTTACAAAAAAATGTTCGTTTTTCATTTCTACATCACATCGTTAAAGAATATACAGGGTGTTCCATTTGAAAAAATTGAGAAAATTTAATTTAAAAAGTTCTTAATTAAAAAATAATTTTTGGCCACCCTGTACAGTTTTAGGAAATGAAGATGATTCAAAAACATTAATTAGATATCTCGTAACTGATATTCACATAAGTTTTTCTTAAAACCCTTAATTGCGAGTGTGGTAATTTTTTAAATATTCTTCTGCAGATTGCATTATTTCAACAAACAAATTCATTACATCCAAGTAGGTGGGATACTAATATAGGAATGAAGGAATAGAGCCTATAAAGAGGCTTCACAAAATGTACTGATATACATACCATTCCATTAAAAAAAATGCAATTGGTCTTGTAATTTCGTCTTAGCTCGCCTTGTATGTTCGAATATAATTTCCAGTTATAGACTTTTTTATCTAGTTTACTTGCAATTTTTTAAATAATTTCTGGCTATCGTAGAACTCGAGATATCGAGGTCCGACGCACTATTGCCCCACCCTGTATAATATAAAGTACACAATAAATACAGGGTGTAATCAGTTTCATGTCATTAAAAAAACTGGTAATGAGGACCGACTCGACAAACAGAACCTTTATGACTTTTCCCTCTAGGGGCACTTTGAAAAAAACTGACATAGGTCAACCTTTTTAATATTTTTTTTTTTTAATATTATAATATTAATGTAGAAAATAATTGAGAACCACTGCTTTTCTTGGTCAATGGACTTGTAATTCCCAATTATACAACTTTTAAATTGTCATAAAAAAGTGCAAAGGGCTTGGATCATCGACTGCCTTTGATGGACCGCCTCAACCGAACTGAGGCAATTATAAAGAAGTGAATAATTCGTTCTTTTCCTGTACCACTGCAAGCAAATAATGGCCGTAGAGGTTTAAACAGAGCATTTCTTTACATGTGTGTCGTGTGTTTTTTAATTTGGAACAAAATATTGGATTAATGTTTATAATTTAGAATATTTAAATGTGATTTATTAACGTTTGTAATATAAATGAGTGTCCTGGGTTAAAAGCTTACCACCTAAGTAAATTATTCGAAATGTGCATCTGCATCAATACACAGTTCGGTACGTCGAATTAAGGACATACGTACTCCGTTCAACACTAAACAATAAACTATCAATTAACGTTGTCAATAAAGAAAACTAGAAGAAAAACTTATTCCAAAATCCAAAACGGAATACAAAAAGAACGAACAAGTAAGTTGTGTCTGTACTAGAGATGGGCGGTCCGGCTCCTGTAGTGGATTCGGTCCGTTTGGATCCGTTCCGGTTGTGGACCCGTTCAACTGGATTCGTTCGATTGGATCCACTTCAAAATTTCCTCATCGTGATGTGTGACTGTATAATGTGATTGTGACTCACTGAATAGTCTTATTATTAATTATTGTAAAATTATACTACCTCGATAAGTCATATTATAATAAAATAATTTTGCAGTAATACGAATGGGTTTGGATGAATAGTAAATAAAATCTTGAAATCACGGCGCAGGCACCTAAGTATTAAGTGTGCAAGTGGGGTATTTTTTACTATTTATGGAGCGACGACAGTCAACTCAAACTTCATAATAGTCCAAGCAGTCAGTCAGAGTCCAGGGTCAGGAGTTCAGGAGCTCAGCTCAGAACAGTACCAGGACTTACATACCATAACAGATCAATGGACTGGACCGCGGACCCGGTTCGATCGACATCGTGGATTCGGTCCGACCCGTTCCACCTTCGGATTCGTTCACTTGGAACGGGTCTGCTCGGACCGCCCATCTCTAGTCTGTACGTAATCAAGAATTGAACGACTTGAACGGTAAAGTCAATAAAATAAATCTTCACTATAAATACACAGCGACCCAAAATTCAAAAATAACAAAAACAACGAACGGCAAGTTGGACGTACGTACATAACGAAACACCCACAGAAACTAAAATATTGCACAAGGGAGAGTCAGAGTATAGTTTTCTGCAGATCAGATCTACTAAACACTCAGAAAACGTCGACGTCTTTCATCTTATTTACCGCACCGCTAAAGACCGCCGACATTTTATAGCTATCTACACAAATATTGAGTATCATAGGCAAAGACACGCGCGGCGATCTAAACCTACCTCAATATTCCAGCAGTTCTCAAATGATTTTATTGAAAATTTGCAAAATTTTTGTTTATGGTTTTTCTCCAAAACTATGAGCTTTAGACCCCATGTTATATAAGGTTTTTTTGCTTGTCTTGTCGTTCCCTACCACCAGTTTTTTTAATGACATGAAACTAATTACACCCTGTATATGGAATGTTGAAAATTCGTTAGAATTCCATGCGCCGTATAATACATCTCAATACAAAATAATAAAACTGGTCATTTTCAAGTTGAAATAGAATTCACGTTACCGTGAGCAAACATACATGGACCAGGAGGAGCTAGAAACTAACTATTAGTCACAGAAACTACGATGAGCTTTTAAATTAAAAGTAATTACGTCTTCTATAATTTCTATTTAGAGTTTACACCAGGAAGTTTCATTTAGTATTGAATCATTGAAAAAAAAAATGTTATTCAAACAGCTGTAACTTTTACAATATCAATCCTACAAAAAAAAAGTTAAATTAAAAATGAAATATAAAATTATTTTCTAGAACTTCGGTTTTTATAAATTTTCCTAAACATCGAACAGGAACGGAGATACATCATTCTAGTTTTCCAAGATGGCGACCAGCATGTACAGTCCTGATTTTTTTGTTTTAGACTCTACCCAGGCTCCCCCCCCCCTTCCACTTTGAGAAAAAAACTTGATTCATGCGTTTTTAAAAAAACTAAATTCTAAATGCATTAAACTACATGGTTAATGATAGGTACAGGACTATAATTTGTTCGGAAATAAAAGAAAAATCCAAAAATTTAAAAAGTAAAGTTGTATAACTTGCCACCTTTTTAAGGCGCCTTGTACATTTGAAAACAAAATAATTAAATGCATCTTCTTAAACAGAATAACTTTTCCATTTAATATTTCTTTCTATTCTCACCGATTTCCAGATAATGCTTATCTAAATAAAGCTGGGACACCCTGTATATTGTTTCATGCTGCGTTTGTAAAGAGACTATGCTCAAAAATTAAACACGCTTGAAATTACTTGTACAAAGTGTGTGTACAGCATCAAGGATTATATTACAACAACAGATCGATGGACATTTTTCAAAAAGAATGAAAGCGCTCTGAATTCTAAAGAGAAAATATTGATGGAAACATGGATGTTTACCGTTATAACGGTTCAGCTCAGAGTGACGAAAAATAAAAGTTTCCGATAATAAATTATTTGTAAATATTTCGTGATTTTGAAATCGATGTTTTTTTAATCAATTATTCAGTACTTACAACATCCGGAGGACTCCCTTCCGGCGATTCTGGGCGGTCGTTTCTTTGAATATCAGTCGGAGCGCTCATCATCTTGAAGAATTCTAAGTACTATTCCGGTTCGAAGATAAAAACCAACTGGCTTGAATATCAAAATGAGCTTTACTTAAATAACTTGTTTCTATAATTCTCATATATTATGCATGATATATTCTCTAACTCCTTATCACTCAACACTGATTCGATTTAACGAGTAATTGGATTACGAAATATTTTCACTTATATTTACCGATCAATGGAGATTTTTTAACAAAGGGAAAAGTGGAATTTTCTTGCAAGCGCTAATTGATAATAATAATAAATATTATCGTAGACTTATGGTTCTAAATAAATATAAATATTTACTGCACTACGCAAGATGAAGAAATATTGAATCATAAAATAATAAAACAAAAAGATATACACAAAACAAAAAAAATGGGGCAATAACAACCTAATTATTCTGAAATTATTATTCGATGATAATAATAATGAATTACTACTTGCAGAGGCAGAAGTTATTAAAGGGTGCAAAAAATTAAAGCCAAAATTTACAGCAGGTCCAGATGGAATACCAGCTTTCTTCGTCAAAGATTGCGTCTCAATATTGGCTGGTCCCTTATAGTATATATTTAATTTATCTTTAAATAATGGCATTTTTCCTAGCCTGTGGAAAATATCTAAAATATGCCCTGTTCACAAAAATAATTCCAAAGAAGACATAAAAAATTACAGGCCAATCACCATAATTAATAATTTCTCTAAACTATTCGAATTCGTTCTCTACGACTATATTTTTCCTAATATAGAAAATAAAATATCAAACCATCAACATGGGTTCATGCCAGGTAGGTCTACGACTTCAAATTTATTGTGTTTGACTCAGTATCTTTGTGAAGTCTTGGATGGAGGTGGTCAAGTCGACGTTATTTACACAGATTTCTCCAGAGCGTTTGACAGGCTTGACCACGGTATCTTATTAAATAAATTAACAAATTTTGGTTTATCATATGAGTTTGTTTCATTCTTTACCTCATATTTAAGTAATAGGTTACAATATGTTTATTACCATGGACACAAGTCTGTCGAATTTAATGCCGAATCAGGAGTCCCTCAAGGGTCAGTCCTTGGTCCACTTTTATTCAATGCCTTTATCAATGACATAATTATAAACTTACAGTGCCCATATCTACTCTATGCCGATGACCTAAAAATTTACTACAGCGTTAGCTGCAATGATGATATAGAATTGCTCAAGTCAGATTTGGAAAACATTGATAACTGGTGCAATAAAAATAAACTATTTCTAAATGTTGAAAAATGTAATGTTGTCACCTATTCACGTGGGCATAATACTTTCATTAATGAGTATAAAATAAACGATAGTGTCATACAAAGAGTTGATAGATTTAAGGATCTAGGTGTTACTTTTGATAGCAAGATGACTTTTATTTATCACATAAATAATATCGCATCTTCAGCTTCTAAATCATTGGGATTCATAATTAGAAACTCGCAAGATTTCAAGAATGTTGAAACTATTAAGCTTCTATTTAACTCGTTTGTCAGAAGTAAATTGGAGTATGCTGACGTAATCTGGAGTCCCTACTACATCGTTCATATTAATAAACTGGAGAATATTCAAAGAAAATTTTTAAAATACTTAAGCTACACCGAGGACAAGACCTATCCACTTGTTGGAATTAGTAACGATATTTTGTTAAACAGATTCTCACTTCAAACTCGCCGGGAATTACACGGAATTGTAACTCTGTCTAAAATATTAAACAGTAAACTCGACTGTTCTGATCTATTAAAACTCATTGACCTACGAGTTCCTTCTAAATCAACTCGACTCCACCAAACATTTCATATCAAAGCTTCACGCACCAATCTATTAATGTATTCACCTATTAATGTCATGTGCAGAAATTACAATCATATACAGAATAATATTGATATTTTTCATTGTAGAATTAAGGATATAAAGAATATATATGAACATAATTTGTAATACTTCTGTTATTGTAGAACTAAGGATTTTATTGTACAATTAAATTTTATTGTAGAATTAAGGATTTAAAGTGTATATATGGACATAATTTGTAATTACCTACTTCTTTCATAGCACAATATTTATTGTTAGTATTCCGACTCTGTAATTGGGACTTTCGTCCTGTTGAGTCGTGTAAATAAATAAATAAATAAATAAATAAATAAATTAGCTGAGACAGTGAATTTCGGTGGAGTTGGTCACATTTAGGAGAGGAGTTTTCTATACCCTCTTCCTGATATAATAATAATTATTATTATTATTATTTATAATAACTTTTACATTTGATGTACAGATTTCCCAGTGTTTTTTATCATGTAGTTTTAGTATAAGATTTTTACTAAGACGTTTGTATCCTTTAGTTATAAATAAAACAAAGTCACTTAAGGGTATTTATATACCCTTGAATATGATGGAAAGTACAATTCATATCATTGGATGGGTTGCATGCTATAGCTTACCTTAATAACTATAAATAATAGACAGCAAATCAAACATTAGATCCCCTTAAATTAAGATGTGCAGAATTCCTACTATCTATAATTAATACATACCGGGTGTTAGAAAAGTATGGGAACGGTGAAGAATCTCGAACAGTTTGAATCAAATCGAAAAATAAAAAAATACGCGCCAGAAAGTTGTAAAAAAACTATCTACTCATACCAAAAATGACCTCCCCACCCACCCCCAGTGGGTGGGGCGAGGGGCAACTTTAAAATTTCAAATGGAAACCCCTATTTTTTATTACGGAATCGGATTCTACGGCAAAAAATACGTAAGTTTGATTCAGGACATTTTTTTCGATTCTTGCACGATGTCACTGTAATCGCAAAAAATGAAAAGAATGCATGACTGTTTCAAGAGTAGCGTCTTGCGCCCATAAAAAAAGTCCAATTCAAAAACTGAAAAACACGTATTTGTTATTTTTACGAAATCTATCCAATGACATTGGATTCGACTCTCCCACTCCCAACCCAGTGGCTGGGGCGGGCGACAACTTTCAAATTTGTAATGAAAATCCCTATTTTTTATAGCGGATTCGGATTCTACAGCCAAAAATACGTGAATTTTATATCGGACATTTTTTTCGATTCTTGCAAGGTGTCGCTGCAATCGCAAAAAATTGAAATAAACCTGAAGTCTCCATAAGTTTGTAAATACAGCTAGCTACTCGTGTTGACAAAAAAACATTCGGTTTAAAAAACAATATCTGTGATATCTTGATTTTTATGAATGTTTTTTATGTTGTTAATAACAGTATTTGTTTTGTGAAATTTCTACGAGTTGTAACATTTTTTGCGGAGTGTTTTATTTAGGTATTTATACATGAAAAACTTTGTATGAGTGAGTTAGTACTACCACAGACCTACAGGGAGCCACTTTTCATATAAGCAAATTTTGCCCGCCTCATGGAATTTTACCGGAAGTGACATCAAAATGGGAGGATGCAGGCAAATAAGAAGAGCCACCCTATTTTTTATAATAACTAGAAGGCTTGTACTTTAACTTGGAAAAAAATCATTCATATCGTGGGCGTACAAGAAAAGGCCACTAAGTCCACTTTTACTCATTTTATAAAAATTGTAACTACTAAGTCCATATTGGTTCGTTCTTTCACATGGAAAATCCACTAACTCCATATCATGTACTAGTTCAATAATATAGAAGTGGTCATTCAATGTAAGTCCAGTTTATAGTGTACATGGACAGCTAAAATCCACTAAGTGCACTTAGTGTGTTCTTACTGAACAGAATGTTTTGAAAAATGGAGAACTAAGTCGATTCTATGTACAGATCCATAGAAAGAGCTAAAAGGTATGTTCCGGTTTATACTATCTAAGATTGGATTAATATTTTCTGAATGGCACGATCAAATGGAGGACGAAACAGACTTCTATGATTTAAAGTTTTTGTCACAGATTTTAATAAAACAAAATCGAACTCAAGATGTGGATAAACAAGTAGTTAACTGGCTGCGAATTAAAAGTTTGAAATATTCCAAACAAAAACCTAGGGTGATTGAATATAAGTATGAACATACTTCTGAATATAAATCTATGAATGTTTCTGGAGAAGGGAGACCACCAGGTGTACCAAAACAACTACAAAAATGTTATACCAAGTTACGTCCAATTAGTGAGAAAAAGAAGGATCTTATCAAGCTGTGTCCATCTCTGGCGACCCCTGAGCAATTTCATCTTTGGTGTAAGTCTCTTCCAAGTTCAAAAGATCTCTTGGATTGTGCACCAAAACCATGCATTGAAGACAGCGAGGATTCTGATGACGAATCATTAGCTGACTTAGTACCCTTATCCAAATTAATTCAAAAGTCTTAAGATGTGATAAGAAAAACACACTTAGTCCAGTTCCTTTTTGGAAATTTATTAAAAATAAGATATATTTGTGTTGAGATTTTCTGTCTATTTAGGTTCATATCGTCACATATATGTGTTAAATCAAAATAAATATATTTAAAATAATTTGTTGCTTAATTTGAGTTTACACATTAAAATGAATATTAAAATCAATTTTTCTCGAAACTGCATATTATGAACTTAACTGGTTTTTCTTGTACGCCCACGATACATTCGATGACAAAAAAATACTTTAAACGAGGGTGTCTGAGGGTTGCGGGCAAATTAAGCCTGACACCCCACTACAATCTCATTGTATACCTCAAAACCTACATTTTGACGTAAGTTTCATTCATGTATTCGATGACACAGAAAAAATCGTGACCGGAAGTGACGTCAAAATTCCATAACGCGGGCAAAATTTACGTATATGATAAGTAGCTCCCTGTATGTCCGTGGTAATATTTACTCACTCACACAAAGTTTTTCATGTATCCTATTCATAGGAAATCTGTAAAGCCGGCTCTCCACTTATAACTTTAGGTATAGATCCCTACCTTCAGGATATATCCATTTCAACTTTATTTGATTTTTTTAATATTTCTTATAGCTTCTGGTAGGATATTATATCATTTTGGTGCTAGGTATCCTTAAGAAAATGTTCAATACTTTTTATATATTTTTTTTTATTTCTAGATTGCCTTGTTTTTTGTTTCTAGTATTATATGTATGTGATATAGCGTTATTTTCATGTCTCTTTTAATTGATGAATTGGCATACAATAACAAAACATCTTATCTAACGTCAAATAATTTGCTCTCGCTATATAATGCATCAGTAGAATATAACACATTTTTTATTAAAAATAATCTTGATTACACAGCTCTACAAAAAAAAATGTCCTGTCTTTGCAATCAAACCCATCATTTCCTAAGTATTTTTGTGTACTGAATAGTGGAGTAGATCTGGCAGAAAAAAGGGGTGAAAAACAAGTGCCTTTTTTCAAAAAAAATTTTTTTCTATCTTATAGAGGATGACTTCCCCCACTTCCGTGACGCTTTCACATCCGAGATCTAGGTGGTGGGGGGAGAGGGGGGCTCTTAAACATATGAAAAATCGGTTTTTCTCAGTTTGCGCGCGATCGAGGAGACGGACAAAAAACTGTTCGGAAAAAAAGAATGGTCTCCCCGAGGAGCGTAAGCTGGTTTTAGGTTTTTTAAAATCGGCCAATTAGGGCCGGAGATATGGCTATTTGAAGGGACTGAGTTTCACGGTAGGAAAAGGGATCGGACATGAGGTGTGAGGGGTGTTTAAGAGATAAGGGATGGGGTTAGGATGGTAATTTTTTTTTTGCTGTTGTGGGTGGTTATAGAAAGAGGTTGAAGCCGCGAGGGGGGCTCTCTAGAGCAATTAGGGAAGGAGAGGTAGGGGGGAACGTGCGAAAAGGGAAAACGGCCATATCTCCGGTTCTAGTAGGGCGATTTTAAAAAATCAAAATGGGATTTCTTCCTTTTTTGAGCAGCTGTAATGTTGTTGTATAGGTAGGAAATAATTTTCGCCGAAAATTTAAAAATGGGGGGTAAAAGAAAAATGCATTTTTTTTTCAAAACGATATTTAGTTATGAAGGGGAGATAAAATGCTCCCCAAAAGACGGGTATATTCATCCCCTTCAAAATGAGAAAATAATTTTTCAAATTCCTTCATTAGGACAGGCAGGGCGATAACTTAAAGTTTAAGTCCTGCAGAAGGTTAAGGGAAAATCCTATGCCCTTCTGCCAGGACTCATTTTAAAGAGAACAAATTTCTCTTTTATTAAAAAAATGCATTTAATCAGGCAGTAACTTGCGTTACGCGCGTGGGTTACCCTTATAAATTTATTTCTTTTCAACCAGCAGCTACAGCGGCGGGAGAGTAGGCGTGGCCACTATCCTCTTCACTCTGTCACCGCTCTCATTCACATAAAAAGAAATTCTTTGTGTCCGTGTAAGCAGTCACTCGAGTCGTTAGTAAAAATTTAAACTCCCTCAATCCTCAACCGTTTTTAATGATTTTTTTGTTACCCGTGAATTTATGCAGCAAATCATCTCGCCGACTCCTCTCGTGCATGATCAAATTTCTTGTTGACGTAAGGGTGCGCGGCGAATAAAACGAAAGAGAATAAAAGAGGCAGATAGCAGCCGTAAATCACGAAATCTCCTGATTCTTATTTCATTATCTTATACAAGGCGTACGCCGGTCAAGTCGGCCGGGCGGGGCCTCAATTATCACGCGTGTGTCCGTGGCCTCGTCATATATATCTCATGTCGGCAACTGGATAGAGGCTCTGTAGAGTGGAATTGCCGGCTAGTTGTGGAGATATCACACGCGCGTGATCATGTCAACGTCTGCGCGTCCAACTTCATCGACGCGCTCCGCATACAATTCAATGCACACCGTTCAATTTGTTTCCTTTTGTTCTCGATTTTTCTTCCATTACCTGCTATTCATTTCTCTCTCTTCCTGTTATTATCTCACCCGCGGCCTAAGACGAGGAGACAATGCTGTTGAGAGACTGTCGCGGCAGCGAGCTGCATCCCCGCAGGTCAAAAATTCCTGCGGACCTACCATCTGATAGAGTGAGAGGAAAGTAGAAAAGAAGAGCAACACGCGATGGGGGTGGGGGTAGGGAAATCAAAGGTCAAAAAGGTAAGTCTGACATTTTCCCCTAATAAAAAAAATCATTTAAAAAAAAATACCTATCCAACATTATAGTTGATCAAAAAAGGAAGAAATCTCATTTTGATTTTATAAAATCGCCCTATTAGAACCGGAGATATGGCCGTTTTCACTTTTTGCACGTTCTCCCTCCCTCTCCTTCCCTAATTGCCCTAGAGAGCTCCTCCCGCGGCCTTGACCTCTACCTACAACCACCCACAACAGAAAAACAAATTACCATCCTAACCCCATCCCTTGTCTCTTAAACACCCCTCATACCTCTTGTCCGATCCCTTTTCCTACCCTGAAACTCAATCCCCTCCAACGGCCATATCTCCGGCCCTAATTGGCCGATTTTAAAAAACCAAATATCTCGTTTACGCGGCTCAAGGAGACCTTTTTCATCCGAAAAAATTTTTTGTCCGTTCCCCCGATCGCACGCAAACTGAGAAAAACCGATTTTTCATATGTTTAACAGCCATCCCCCCCCCTCCCCACCACCTAGATATCGGATGTGAAAGTGTCAGGGAAGTGGGGGAAGTCGTCCTCTATAAGATGGAAAAACATTTTTTTTGAAAAAAGGCACTTGTTTTTCAAATGCCAGATCTACTCCAATTTGGCAAAAAAAATTTGTCTACCGCGTCAATTTTTCTCTACACCCCCATATAACCCCCATAAACTGTTATAGAGATTTTCTGATAAAAAAATTTAATTATTTTTTATGACCTTTGTATTTGTTTTTTCGGTCGCTGACCACGAATCTGAAGTGAAAAATAAATTTCGACTTAATGACAGGTGTCAATGAGCTCTCAAAGTTCACCAAGATGTACACTGGCCTACAAAATAACAAAATTTTCTGCTACACGGACTAAACCTATCATTCCTTAAATATTTTTGTGTGCTGAATCCAAATTTTCAAATTAAAAAATTTTCTACCGCGTAGATTTCGAGTAATTCGCGGTTTTCATTGTCAAAACAGCATTTTGGCAATAAAAATCGCGATTTAGTCGAAATCTAAGCGGTAGAAAAATTTTTAAATTGAAAATTCGGATCCAGCACACAAAAATATATAAGAGTATATATAAAGTAACAAATTGATGAAAACACACCTGTTCCAATTATTTAATTTTTTTTTTTTTTTCATACCAACTCGCCCCTACGGAAAATATTTTACGACTTAGCGGGGACGACAGAGTCGAACTTTTAATATTGTCAGTGTCACGGAATTTTAAATTAACCGCATCAGTTAAGAATATATTTGTATGTGCTTTATAAAATAAACATGGTTGGTGATCTGTGTTTACATTATATTTAGATTGTGGGAGCTTGTGGGATTATTAACAGCTCGCAAATTACAGAGAAAGTTTCCAAACAACATTTATGTGAACATACCCAAAAAGTAGTTTTAAATTTTTATAAAAATATGAAAGAAACCGGAGCTGTGGAAAAACCGCCTACTTAACAGAAATTGCAGAACAAACTATTTATAAATTAATTACGGAAGGACCATATAAGCGAAAAGCCAAATCGGACAACGGAAAATCACGAACATTAGATTCGTCTGTGGTGAGGTTGTTAAGAGATTTAATTTACAGTATGTATAAGGAAAATGAGATAACAGTACAATCAGTACACATGGAACTGAGAACAAGAGGTGTAGTGCCATTTAGTGAACAAACACTTAGGCGATGGCGATTAAAGATATGATTTAACTTTAAAGTGATTCATAAAAGAGCAAGTATTATGAAAAGCTACAGAATTGTATTGTGGCATAATGAATGAATATTTGCGACGTATTAAAAAATTTCGAAGTTGCTCGAAATTCTCTAGAATCGAAATTATTTATTTGATATTTGTTTATTTTCTAGAATTGAATTATTTATTTAATAGTTATTTATTTGTATCCTAGAATTTAATTTATTTATTTAATATTTGTTTTTTTGCTTTCTAGAATTGAATTTATTTATTTAATCTGGGTCAATTAGATCAAGTTAGGATTATTGATATAAATAGCAATAACCTTAGCTCTCAACCCACATTTTTTGGCAAGGAATTGCTCGTATCTCCTCGTGGTCCTTGTTTGGCAACAATAATAATTCGATAAATTAAATTATTATTGCCGAAACTGAGTAATAAGGGAATATTTGATCATTCGAATTTACACTCAAAATTCGTCATTGCTCAACAGATTTAAATTTCTATCAGTGTGCACAAAAATTTTAAGTGCTGCTCTGTGAGACATCAATTATCTTAACGAGCCAAAGGACCCCGCAATAATCTTATGGAAATTGGGTTTCGGTCAAATCGTCTGAATTTTGGATATGTTTTAGGTTTCGTCATCCCATGCAAAAGTCTTAATGGGCACAATGCTCGAAAATCAATACTTTGACTGCTACGGAGCTTGAAAGCTCCAAAGCTCCAACACAGATTTATTTATTCGTGCAGTCTTTATAGACTTTTAAATAACTTGACGTTATTGTACTTTGACAGCTAGCTGACAGCCTGTTGACAGCTGCCAATTGTAGAATTATTGTATTCACATCATACATGAACTGAGTTACCTAAACAGCATAAACTCATAACATAAAAATAAGATTTGCACTTTGTTAAGGCACCTTGACAGCTAATTGACAGCTGTCAAGTGTCAATTTAGACAATTTTACATCGGATTTGATTCAGCAACCTCAAAAACATAAGCCTAGACATTAAAATCAAAAAAGATAAGTTAGGTATTTAAAAATCTATAAAGACTGCACGAATAAATAAATCTGTGGTGGAGCTTTGGAGCTTTCAGCTCCGTAGCAGCCAAAGTATTGATTTTCGAGCATTGTGCCCATTGAGACTTTTGCTTGGGATGATGAAACCTAAAACATATCCAAAATTAAGATGATTTGACCGAAGCCCAATTTCCATAAGATTATTGCGGGGTCCTTTATGGTCCGTTTTTTTACAGCTTTTACCTGCACTACATCTATATGTACACTCACTTATTCTGGTTCCACAAATTCGTTTCTTGTTTGAACTGCCATTCGACGCCTATTTCGGAGTGTTTCCAATCTTATAAATCGATCATCTACAGCCGTGGTTGAGCGTTTTCTGCCTTGATCTCGTTTTCTCACATACTGTCCAGTTTGTCTCCAGCGTGCCACATTACAATAGATCTTCGATTTTGATTTACCAAACAAACCTGGTAAAATCACCATGAGATCGACCATTTTCGATCATTGCTGCAGTCTTAGCGATATCAGTCGGTAATAAATCACCCATTATATACTGTTATGAATTACACCCCCTTGGAACTGGAGATGATACGCCTATGCCTACTAATTGTGACTGGGAGCTGTCAGAATGAAATGGACTTTTTCTGGAATGTTGTTGGAGAAGATTCTTGATTGTTTCTAGATGGATCTAGAGAGTCAAATTCGGAGTATATAAGGCGCGATTACCAGCGCAGAGGAAGAAGTTTATTTTAGAAGTGACACGTTCGGGAAAAAGTGAGGTTAAAGTAAATAAAGTGTATTTTCAAGTATTCTATAATCAGTAAATTGTTAAATAAAGTGTTAGTAGTGTTTATCTCTTGTTAAAATTATTTAGAACCCACGGATTCATACAGGGTGTTTCCAAAAAGGGCGAATAAACGTGACAATACTGTTTTATAATCAAGGTGACGATAATAAACAAAAACCAAACAAAATTAAACAATTACTTATGTAAACGAACTTTAATGTAGGTAGAGAGAATACGTGTTTTAAATGTAAAGTAACAACTAACGGATTTTTACAAGTTGACATTGACCAACTTGATAAAAATGTGCGAAATAATCACAAGAAATTTATGACTGTCTAGACCTTCAAATGTATTAGGGGAAAAATATGTAGAAAAAATGTCCGCTTTATCTCCGTTCTTTTAAATTTGCTGGTATGTGTATATTATACTAAATTTTGTAAATATTTTTGTAAAATTTGCAATAATTTGTTTCGCAAGTAGTTTTGCTTCTATTTATACTTTTCATAAGCTCAAGAAGTTATGTATAAACAAAAACAATAACGTCGATCATCGCTATATTTTTAAGAAGATAGCAGAATCATTTTGCAATATTTGAAATAATTTGCTTGACCCATGAAATTTGTAAGTGCTTTATCATTCTAAAAATCATCAAACCATAAAGGACTATTTGATAAAGTCATATCACAATCATTCATTATTTCTCTGAAAGAAGAATATTCATATTTTCAAAAATTCGATCAATGCCAATGAATAAGTGTGTAAACACTGTCAACAATAAAGTCAATGTTATAAGGGAAATTTTTGTGTTAATCCATTTAAATCAATTTTAATTTTATCAACAGGTTTTGCTTAAAAAATAATACTAGATGGCGTGCACAAAAGTATAATCATTTGACTTTTTTGACCTGTCATATAAGATATTTGAAAAAAGTGATGTAGTCTAGAAAATCGGGTGCAAAATCGGCGACAAAAGGTTACCGTCTGACACTCAGTGATCGAAGAGAACATATAACTACGAAACTTTTTTCTCTCTGAAATTTTTGGTACGGTGGGAGAATATGGAGGGGAGAACATTTTTTTTAAAAACGAATGGTTATCGATATCTGTCATCATGGGTCGTTAGTATATGTACTTGACATACTCCAATTACACTAAAAGACGAAAATTCCGCTCGGTGCGCGGTAGAGGGAAATTAAGAAAAAATCTCTTTTTAAAATTCTCTCTACCGTGCAGGAGTATGTCAAGTATATATACTAACGACCTATGATGACAGATATCGATAACCATACGTTTAAAAAAAAATGCCCCTCCCCTCCATATTCTCCCACCATAGCAAAAATGTTCAGAAAAAAAAAATTTCGTAGTAGTATGTTTTCTTCGATCACCGAGTGGCAGACAGTAAACTTTCGTCATCGATTTTGCACGCCATTTCCCTAACTAATATATTGCCATCATTTCTGAGAATATCAAAAAATGTTAAACAGAAAAGTTATTTGTTTTTCAGTTTCACATTCAGGGTGTAAGAATTAGTTTCATGTCATTAAAAAAAACTGGTGGTAGGCAAAGACAAACAAAAAAACCTTATATAACATGGGGTCTAACGCTCATAGTTTTGGAGAGAAAAAAAATAAACAAAAATTTCCAAAATACTCAATAACATGGTTTGAGAACTGCTGGCATATTAGGGTAGGCTCTATTGCCTCGAGTCTTGACGCACATGAAAAGCATGCCGACAAAGCAGTTAAAAGCGACCGACAGAGGACATCGCCATGATTTTTGCTTCTTCGCGGCCAAATTATCTTATTACGCATGCTATATTTCCTTTTCCGTTTTTCCTTTTGTTTTCTTTATTGATATCGTTAATTCACAAGTGTAGTGTAGTGTTTTAAAACGCAGATTTTGGACATTATGGGAGATTACGCTTATCCAGAGCTCGCGGATATGCACTTGGTGTATGGAGAACGTGGTGGAAATGCAGCTGGTGCGAAGAGCTTTATCGTTTAAGATTCCCTAATCGACGTCATCCTTGTGTTCGTACATTCGTTAGTATTGACCAGCGTCTTCGAGAAACAGGTCATCTCGATGGAGATGGAGGAGAATGAGGCCCACAAGGCGAAGAAAGGGTAATTGATGCAGAGGTTCAAATTTTGGAACTTGTAGAAAGGGATCCAACTTTAAGCATCCGCGATATCGCGAACCATGTGGGATTATCCCATTTTGTGGTATGGAGGACATTGAGAGATATGAACTTACACCCCTATCACTATCAACGTGTCCAATCATTAGAACTTCAAGCTTTTGCAGAGCGAATGCAATTTTGTAGGTGGATTTTAAGAAAAAACGCGTCAAATGAGGATTTTTTTAAACGTTCTGTGTTTCTCCGATAAGTCGTGTTTTACCACAACTGGAGTCTTTAATTTTAAAAATATGCACTATTGGGCAGATGAAAATCGACGTGTAATAAGAAGGGCGCATTTTCAACGATGGTTCAGAGTTAATTTGTGGGCAAGAATTTGCGGTAATGAAATAATTGGACGTATGCAATTACCCGCTAGATTAAATGGTGATGTATACTTCAATTTTTTGCAACAAACATTGCCAAATTTGTTGGAAGATGTACCCTTGGCAACGCGCAGAAAAATGTGGTATTTGCACGATGGCGCGCCATTCCGTTTTAGTCTGGCTGTTCGAAATTTTTTGAACAGAAAGTTTCGTCGACGATGGATTGGACGTGGCGGACCAGTACCATGGTCTGCTAGATCGCCCGACTTTAATCCAATGGACTTTTATTTTTGGGGGCATTTTAAATATCTGGTTTACCGTGATCCAATTTATACTTTAGAACAATTGCAACAACGTATTTTAATGTGCATAGAAACCATAAAAAATGATCCTAATTTACCAAATGTGTTGAACGGAGTGTGTACGTCCTTAGTTCGACGTGCCGAAATGTGGAGATGGACGTCATTTCGAACAATTTTTGTGAAAAATTCAAAAGACTTGTTTAGTTATTGGGTGTTACCTATTGGGCATTAAAGTTGTGATTATTATTATTGTTATTGTTATTATTATTATTTTTTTTTTCGCGTTAGCGATGCTGGACAGTTCTCCCGTGTCTCCGATATTCTCACGGCGGAAGCGCCAGCGAATTATCTACAACCACTCCCCACATCCCGCAGGGTTAGTGGTTGTAAATTCCAGAATCGTGTGCCCTAAGTAGACGCAGGGATCCCAAGACGACTGCCTTCTGCATTTGACCTGCCAACCATTCGGCTGATTTTTGGCAGGCCGGTATGGTCTTCAATGCTGAGAGCAGCGTAGGCCTCATCCCACCTAGAACGCCGATTAACAGGACGACCATCTTGACCGAGTAGTCTGGGTATAGCGCTCGGAGCTCATACCGGAGATCTCGGTATTTAGTCCGTTTCTCCTCCTCCTTCCAGGTGATGTTTGTCTCGGCAGGTGCCGAGAACTCGATGACATACATCACCTTGGTCTGGTGGTCGAGAAGGACTATGTCAGGCTTCTTGGCTTGAATCAGCCTGACGGTCGGGAACGAGTAGTTCCAATAAATTCGGCATTTCTCGTTCTCGACAACGGACTCGATCTCTCCGGGAACATAAGGCAGCACTGGTGTTCGGTTTACCTCGTACGAGTGCCGAAGATAGTAATACAGCACTCGTAAAGCCGCGTTATGTCTGTGGATGTAGGCCGAAGTCGCGTAAATCGGACATGCAGATAGTAAATGCATGAGCGACTCCGGAGCCTGATGGCAGGTCCTACAATTTAGGTCGAGGACCTCTACACACATAACACGACTGCGGTAGACCAAGGTGTTAATAACACCATCTTGACAGGCCACAATGAATCCCTCGGTCTCCGACTTTAGCCCTGCTGACCTCAGGAATGCGAAGGTCAGCTTTGTCGATAAACCCAGTGTCTCTATGTTGTTGTAGAACACTCCATGCATGGGTTTATCGACGTGCTGCCTGAACAGATTTCTCTGCTCGGCAGCTTTAATTTGGGTTGTCGGGCGATTTGGCGGAAGCTCAGTTACTGACTGTGCATCAGCACGTCGCCTGCCTCTTCGTCTGAAGTCGAAAACGAGACCGAGATCATCTGCGGCCCTGCGTGCTGCCTTAAATAAAAATCCGCCCACTCCTACGGTTTCATGATCTCTCACTAACCGCAGGAGTGGATCTGAGCTCCTCAAGATGTTACATGCCATACTCAGCGCTACTCTGCCATGCATGCACTCCAGGCTCAAGAGTCCTCTGCCCCCCCGTTGACGTGGGAGGTACACTCGAGGAACGGACGTTCTAGGATGAATGCTTCTGTGAATATGCATCATCTTGGGGGTATCCCTATCCAATTGACGCAGCTCATCTACTGTCCACTTGACTACTCCAAAGGAGTAGAGCAGAATCGGAACGGCAAGTATGTTAGTCGCAGACACCTTGTTCTTTCCCGAAAGTTCGGAAGACCAAATCTTTCGGAGTCGGTGTCTGTACTTGCCGCGGAGAGTGTCCTTAATTTGTTTTACGTCCTGGATGTGATGTTGTTGCACACCCAAGTACGTGTAGGTCTCTCCGGCATCCAGATGTCTTAGGATGCTTCCGTCTGCCAGCTGCGCATCTTCAGGGAATAGCCCGCATCGTCCTCTCTTGAGGTGGACGACTGCACATTTGTCCAACCCAAATTCCATGCCAATTATTATTATTATTATTATTATTATTATTATTACTATTATTATTGTCATTATTAGGATTCGCTGTCTTGTTTTGGTTCTGTTTATTGATTTTCATAGAGACCAGACTCGATGTTTAGTTTTCGATACCTGACTGGGAAAAATTATACGTTCAGGTTTTTTCCTAACTTTAAATACACGACTATTTTCTGTTATCGTATCTCGGACGTCTAACTGCTCGTTTTCCAATTTCATAAAATAATTACTAATTTTTTAAGCTTTTAACACAGTGTTACAAAGGTTAATAAACCACTTTTAAATTTTACAAATTCTTATAAACGACAATAACTTTGTTCCAACATGTTAACAAATCCTCTTTAAACCCCTGCGGCCATGCTATGCTTGCGTTGTGCCTAAAGAGAAGGAATTATTTACATTTTGATAATTAGTGGTATAAAAAGTTCGGTACAAGTAATTCCATCAAAGTGCCACACTTCTTCCGGCGACTATAACATCCATTGACCCTGAAAAACAGTGGTTCTCAAATATTTCCTACCTTAACATTAAATTTTTAAACCTAGGTCAGTTTTTTCAAAGTGCCCCTAGAGAAAAAAGTCATATAGGTTTTTTTGTTTGTCTTGTCGTTCCCTATCACCAGCTTTTTTTAATGACATGAAACTAATTACACCCTGTATGTATCTATTAAAAATAGAAAAAAAAGGCGACTTCCTACACACGCAATAGATCACGGTAGGCTAAAATGAATGTTTTCATTCAACTTGGTTGCATTCCTTGTCTATAAATAACCTATTTTTCTAACAATGAGTTCACTTGTTCCACTGAATAGGCCGTTTCTGAACTTCAAAGCGCTTCATTTTTAAATTGAATGGAGTATACATCTTTGCAAACGGGCAATTTAACAATCTTAGTTAGCCATGAATCTATCACGTGATCAATTTAATACTACCCTATATGAGATAACCTCCATTAGGCCTAGCTCATACATTTTTGAAGTGTTAGAAATCAAATTTAGACACACTGTATATAGTTTTGTTGCGACCAAATTTGACATATTTTTCTGACAGTGTCAGAACAAATTGTTGACAATTGCGTTATAAATTGCAACCATCAGTTAGTTTTACTGTCATGACCAAATTACCTAATATAAAAAATGTCACATTACTACAGTTATATGCCAGAGCTGCGGCCCCTTGCCGAGATTACTATGGTTTGACCATTGCAGAAACTTGCGTGAGTATTTCCCATTTTCATAATCACGAACTGTCGTATTTTGAAATAATTTTTCAAGATACTACTGCTGATTTAAAAGAATTGATAAATAAGAAAAATATTGTTATAAAAAGGAGTTAGTCAACGCAAAGAAATCCGCAAATCATAATTATAAACTTCGAAACAAAAATCAACAAAAGGCAATGTGGAACTTGATTAAATCAAACAAAAATGAGACACGCAATTATAATGAGACTATTTCACCATTTTTTGGGAAATATAGCTCATAATTTAGCTAATACTTTACCACCCTGTAACATTAACTGTGAAATTTTTTTAAGTAATTCTATTATCAACTGCATTGAGGAGGATTTTAATTTCTCTGAAGTATAATAGTATAATCAGGTACTTGATGTAATTGAAAACTTGAAAAACGCAAAAGCTATGATGCCTACGAGATAAATGTAAAAGTGCTAAGCTGTATTAAATTTATTATTCTCGTCCCTCTCACTAAACTAATCAACGAGTGCATTAGAACGAACAGCTTTCCGAAAATTTTAGAACTATCCAAAGTGTTACCCCTGTTCAAAAATGGTTCAGTTGACGACCCTTCAAATTACAGGCCAATATTTATTGTGCCATTTTTTGCAAAAATCATCGAGGTAATACTAAAAATTCAAATAACTAATTATTTTGAATATCGTAACTTGTTTAATAGAAGTCAATATGGTTTTAGGTCTAAGTTGTCCACGACTTAAGCCGTAATTAACCTAACCGACATAATAAACAAAAGTTTTAGGGCCAAGGAGTTCGTACACGTTCAACTCTTAGAAGTAAACAAAGCCTTCGATTGTGTACCACATGACCTTTTGATAAAAAAATGAGGCTTTCATAAATTTTTAGTAAATAGTCAAAATTTGATTAAATCGTATCTTACTGATCACTCTCAGTTTGTGAATTTCAATAACGCAAAGTCAAATTCGATAGGCTTAATGCCGGCGTACCTCAAGGATCAGTTCTAGGACCAGTCATGTTCCTCATTTATGTTAACAATTAATTTGCCCAATAGTAGTCCCTCGTCGAAGTTCACCTTTTTTGCTGATGACGATATACTCGCCCATACTAATACAGATCTCCGTGATCTACTAAATGGAGCTCGTCACTCATTGTCTATGGTTCAAGATTGGTTTATAAGTAACCAGTTAATTTTAAATAAAGATAAGACCGAAACAATGATTTTTAGTTTGAGACATCACTCTTCAGATACCAATTCCCTTCATTATGTTAAATTTTGGGCGTTACTCTAGATAATAAATTAACATGGGAAAAGCACACAGAACTAATCTGCAAGGATGTGACACGAAATTTTTTTTTATTGCGCAATTTAATGAAATGTGTGTCACAGGCATCAGTAATAATTGCTTTCATGCACTAATTCAGTCTAATCTGACTTATGCTATCCTGGCATAGGGACATTCGGCGCATACTGCCGTAGTTTTTTCTATGCAAAAAAGAGCGGTTAGAATTATTGCAGGCTTAGCATACAGAGATGATTGTAGAGATGCATTTAAAAATACTTACTCTGCCTTGTTCTTATATTTTACAATGCCTCCTGTAAATTAAAGAAAACATCAACCACTACATAACCCATAATAGTTTTGCATTTTCCGCCGCGGAATATTAATCTGCACTATTTCGATTTAAAAACACACTCTACCTCCGCTATAGGGTGGCTAAATCTTTGACAGACATTGCTGAAATCACATCGCATAAAAAGTTAAATAAAATGATTTGTAACGTTCTGAATTTATTTCTCGATTGCATGAAGAAATTAGTTCTCATCATTTCAATTCCTTCTTTTTATTCAATTTTCGAAAGTAAAAAGGATGTGTAAAAATTTCAGATGGTATAGAGACGTTGTGGATAAAAATGTTAGAGATAATGCAATGTTATTTTGAGTGAAGTGAAGGTACGTTTTTTTACTTGCACCCATTATTAACACGTTGACTGCCATGAGAAGCACGTGTGCTTCACATACCTTTAATATAGCTAGACCGTGAGAAGCACCATTGATTCTCATCCTTTAGTGAAATATTGGTGTGCGTGGTACAACGCTGCTTCTCGAGAGCAGTATAAGCTTATGGGAGATATTTTCTGGTATGGCTTGGATAACTGTTTTACGAGTTTAGCCGATGATTTTGTCGAACTTATGCCGAGTAAAACCACAAATTACCGTAGGTAACCTATAAAAATACTGTCTGTTCATTAATACTAATGCGGAATATAATTGTCGTGATTTGACTACGTATTGCCGTTTTTGCAACGTCTACCAAAGATTTAGCCACCCTATAGCGGAGGTAAAATGTGATTTTTAATCGAAATAGTGCAGATTAATATTCCGTGGCGGACAATGCCAAGCTTCGTCGAGAAATCCTGTAGAACGGTGCGATTAGCAATTATAGAATCAAAAGTATATGCAACAAAATTGAAAACGAAAAAAAGAAGTATCCCCGGGCGGGATTCGAACTCAGGAAACCACTTAAAAATAGTCGCCGATCAGCACGATTGCGTCAATTTTTCAAACGTAAGAACTGAATAAATACGACTATCGGAGACCCGTTCTGTCTCGATGGCGAGGAAAAGGTCACGAGGTGAAAATCGAAAATTGGGGCCGGCAGGAGCGAAGGTGAATCATCAGTTTTGACATTTCAAAAACGAAATTTTCGTCCATCTATTTTTTTGCAACATGTAGTTTAATAAAATTTCAATGTTATTTTATCAACCCCTTCAATAATGGAGTTGGAAGAGTTTTGGGGGGGAGGGGTGGAAAATATTATAAAAAATTTGAGGCTTCTTCTAGTATATATACACCAAATATCAAGTTTCTGTACTCTTACCAGCTTGCTTTACTTATTTTTCCTTATTTACCTCTATTTAATCCCCAACCCTTCACCTAATATAATCAAAATATGATATAATATATGGTATGGTATGGTAGGGTATAGTATGGTATAGTATGGTATAGTATGGTATGGTATGGTATGCTATGATATTATATGGTATGATATATGATGTGATGTGATGTAATATAATGCAATATAATCTACTTTTTGATCTCGCCATACTACATTAGTGTACAGAATTTCAAGACAATATCTTAAATTGTTCCTGAACAAAATGTGCACACATAAAAAGTTACAGACCGCTACGGGGATGTGAAAGTAAGTAGGTAGCTAGTAGGTACTTTCAGTTTTACTTTCACCCAAACTATACGCCTCCGAAGCATTATGCCTGATAGTCCAGGGACACGGGCAATTGCTTAAGCAGTCTCTGTAGTTATTCTGAACCAAAATATGACAAAACAACAACAAATAAAATACAAATCAATCAATTTATATTTTTAGATATCCCTGAACTCATGGAAGATAACTCACGGCAGGCATATGACCCCTAAACAAAAATTATGCTTAGTTGAAGAAATTAAACTTGATAAATATCTTCGAGAAGACATAAAAAATATGTTCGGAGATAGTGTGTATAATTACATATTAGATCTCGGAAACAAGATAAGAAAATTAGAGAATCTGCCAGCCAAACTCTTTCTACGCATATTGGATTATTTGAATATAAATGATGTGCTCCATTTATCATTAACTTCCAAAATATTTCACGAGGTAGGTACATCTCATCGGCAGGGTTGATATGCCATATAGACAAGGCGAAAACCTCGCGTTCGTATGAACAAAATGTTCCAAGAGATTTTTTTGCATATTCACGTTCGGCAGATGCGCCTAAATAAGAATCAAGATTTTGCCGGACGAAAATCTGGTCCAAATTTTTTAAACTAATTTTTTTATACAAAAGGCTTTTTTGAAGCGAATTAATTTTTTAAGGTTTTTTGGGACATTTTAAACAGAATAGTTCTCTTGTCATATTTTCGTAAAGTCGGCCGTTTTCGACTTACAAAAAATTTAATGTTTGAAAAAACGCAAGAACGGGCATTTTCAGGGTTAAAATAATCGGTAAAGGTTTTTACACAGAACTTCCCTCTTTATTTGTGCACGGTGGTTACTCTAAAAAATTATTAATTACGAAATGACATTGAGAATAATAATCGGAATATAGTTGTCACTATTATTACAAAGGAAACCTGATAAATTTTGGTAAAAAAAAATAGATTGCTCATCCAACAGCAAAAATTCAATACTAACTAACAGGTGCGTAATATGGAAGGCTTGCGCAAATACCTTTACAAATGTCCATCATGGTTGAATTATTTCTTGGGATGACCACCCTGTACATTTTTCAATAAAAGTATAATATTTGCATATGCCAAATATTATTGCCATGTGTCACATTTTCAATTCCACATTCACGTAGTGGAGTGGAAGTATTAGTTAGTGGTTAAAAAATTTCATTATTTGTGAAGTTTTTTAAAAATGTTGGTAATAAAATTTTCAAATTTTTTTCTTCTGAAATAGGCTTAGAATGTCGCAAAAGGTGGAAATTTTAAGTTTGAGCAAAAAATAATGTTTCCTTCTATTTTATAGTAGTAGTAAAAGAACATTACACATTTTTCAAAAAGTTTTCAAATTGTTTTTTAAATAGATTTAAAATGGCATGAAACATGGATATTTTAAATTTGAGCAAAATTTGAGTAAAAAACATTTTTCCATCTATTCTAGTAGTAAAAAAAATTACAAAATGGTACAAAATGTTCCAAATTTTTTATTTTTTTTTAAATAGGTTAAGAATGCCATGAAACGTGGAAATTTTAAATTTGAACAAAGAAAAAAAATTTCCATCTATTTTAGTGGTAAAAAATGTTTCGAAAATGTTAGTAAAAAAATTTTCAACGTGTTTTTTTTAAATAGGTTTAGAATGCCATGAAACGTGGAAATTCTAAATAAAAGAAAAAAAATATTCCGTCTATTTAGTGTTAAAAAATTTTTCCAAAATGGTAAAAAATGTTCCAAATTTTTTTTCCAAAATAGGTTAAGAATGTCATGAAACGTGAAAATTTTAAATTTGAGCAAAAAAATTTTTTCAACTATTGTATAGCAGTGATAGAAAAAGATGAAAAATATATATTTTTTAATTTTCAGATTTTTTTTTTGAAATAGCTTTAGAATGCCATGAAACGTGGAAATTTTAAATTTGAACAAAGAAAACATTTTTTTTCGATCTATT
This sequence comes from Stenurella melanura, assembly GCA_963583905.1. Taxonomy (NCBI): domain Eukaryota; kingdom Metazoa; phylum Arthropoda; class Insecta; order Coleoptera; family Cerambycidae; genus Stenurella; species Stenurella melanura. The sequence continues at coordinate 257,870,397 of OY757309.1, forward strand.
TTAGTGGCAAAAAATGTTGGTAAAAAAAATTTCATTTTTTTTCTGAAATAGGTGTAGAATGTCATGAAACGTGGAAATTTTAAATTTGAGCAAATTCCCTTTAGACGGTCCACCGTGTATATTATCTAGTGAAAGTTTAACCATTTCTTGCTGACAGTAGCGAGAGCTACCTACCAAATTTGACTGTTCTCCGTCAAGTAGTTTTTTTAGTTAATGCACCAACAGACAGACAGACGGAATTGAAAACCTATATTTTCGTAATCTACATGATCTGAAACGTCAAAATCCGAAAAAATCTCGAAAGGTGATTTTTTCTCGAATACAATACTTCCCTTCGGTATGCGACGGAAATAAAAAAAATGAATTTTTTGAGTTCACCAAAATTCTTATACACTCTTTGAACATCCAATAATAAAATCCTGAAGAGTAAGCGCAGATTTCTTTATTCAAAAGCTTAAATTTTTTATTGTTAAATAGGCGTTCTCAGCCGGGCGCACGCTCCTTCAATTGTTTATAAGTCGAAGATGGTCAACTTTAACGAAAAAATGACAAGAGTTTGTTTTTGTTTAAAATGTTAAAATGTTTAAACTAGTTTTTTTTAACAAATTACAAAAATCGTTTAATTTGACCCAAATGAATTCACTTAGTCATTAAAAAAAAAAAGCCTCTTGTAATTTTTTCGTAAAGTTGACCGTTTCCGACTTCTAAACAATTGAAAACGTCTATTTAACAATTAAAAATTTAAGCTTTAGAGTGAACAAATCTGCACTTACTCTTCAGGATTTTACTAATGGATGTTCAAAGATTGTACAAGAATTTTGGTGAACTCAAAAATTATTTTTTTAATATTGTACTTCAACCTTGAAAATGACCATTTTTAAGTTTTTTCAAACATTAAATTATTTATAAATCGGAAACGGTCGACTCTACAAAAAAATGACAAGAGACCTTTTCTGTTTAAAATGACCCAAAAATTCTTAAAAATGTATAATTCGCTCAAAAAAGGGGATTTTGCCTTTTGTATAAAAAAAAAATAGTTGAAAAAATTGGGACCAGATTTTCGTCCGGCAAAATCTTGATCCTTATTCAGGGACATTTCCCGAACGTGAAAATGCAAAATAAATCGCTAGGGACGTTTTTTCATACGAACTCGAAGTTTTTGCCTTGTCTAATAGCGCCATTTTATATTTTATGAAAGGCGGGCTCGGACATTTTTATACGAATGGTTTTAGTCTATATGTACGTGTGGAAAAGTGATACAATCGTACATAGTCAATGTAATGATGCGAGAACTTGGTGGAATATACACAGTACAACACCACAACCATTCATTTGCGATGGCACAATCATAAAAGTTAATAATTTAACAACTGTAGTTGCAAATGTCGAATACCTACATCATTGCATGTAACCACGACATATGGTTTATCCTTCTCCTAGATTACGCAGGAACGATAACGTTTTCGTGCAATTTTACACAAATTCACTAAGAAGTAGATTTTTCAGTTTATTCCACGAAATATTACACATTGTCATTATTTTCACTTAATCTATGTTAAATATTGACTCTAGTTCACTTCAAGTATGCCTAGGATAACCTGTTTGTTGTGTGATTTAAAAAAAAATAAGTTACAAATTTATTTAGGTGTATATGGACGAACATCACAAATAGCCTTTAAAATGTGCTAATTTGTCAACTTTCTTGTTGTTTCCCTGAGTCTTCGCAACGTTAGAATCTGTATCTCAGCTACCGCTTTAATAAACGTATTTTCTTTGTTGAGTTGCATCGTGTGAGTTAAGGTCGCGTATTGCCACTGTCTGTTTCACATCACAGACTATTACTTGTGTAGGTACGCATTAAATTAGGATAGTGTTCAATCAACGGTAGAGATGGGAAAAGCGTTTTTCAAATATGCACCACGACAAAATAAAGTTACTTTGGAACTACCGATGTAATGTTCTTGAAAAGTGTGCAGGCGCGGTCAACTTCCTGTCATTCATCATTCGTTATAGTTCATCAGTTTAAAAATCATAAAAAAGACAGACAAAGAAATAGTTGATATAGACCAGGGAAATTGGATAAAAATAACTAAATTTTGAAGTACAGCTAGGATCGAGATGCGGTTTTCAGCGTCGTTTTCGGAAAAATATATATAAATACATATAGTGAATAAGCCGTTTGAAGAAAATTGCATATGGGGTGCATAAAATACATCTAAAGTGCATAATTTTTTAAAAATTCTAGAAATTGATAGAAAGCTGTGAAAATCTCGTGGGAATCGCTTCCCGGGGCTATTTTTTTTATTTAAAACTAAAAAGAAATAGGCAATACTTTCAGCCTAGAGCCTAGGAGAGTATAACTAATTTAACTATAAAAGAAGACCTATGTTTGAGTTAGAAAAACATTTAATAAGACTTTTTTACTTCTTTAGGTCAACATATCATTGTGCAAAATATTCAGACACTCTGTATGCTTAAACAAAATGTTAAATGTCACTCTAACCACAATGCATGTGGCCGTAAAATTATCGTACTATCCGTATAAAAGTATCTGTCCTATTCTAGCTATGCAACACAGAGCAAGTTTGGTGCCTGATGTTCCAAAAAACATTAAAGAGAGCACCTTCGATGGATGAGAAGAGAATGTCCTTCGACTATGGCTGGAAAGAAGTTTTAAAGAAGAGAATAACGTATATTAGGAAAGCTTTTGCTGAAAACGGAATTAAGAAGAAGGTACAGCATTTGGCTACAAAGAAAAATGTTGTAAAAACGAAATAAAATGTTATTTCTTCATCACAGACTTGTCTTGCGTATTTACTTCCACTAAAGGTGTCTCAATTATATTAAATGATGTGTAGTAAAAAATGTCCTGATAAATGTACTTCCCGAAACAGATATCATAATATACATATTGCGTAAAAATGTGTCGCTTTATAGTAGGGGAGCCCACGATGCTAAATGGGGATTACTCGAGCGTCATGGGGACCTACTGGATTTTGAAGATTAGATGGTAGAAAGAAAAAAAACGTTGTATGATGGGTCTACAGACTTTCAAAAATGTAAAAAAAAAACAGTCACATGGAAATACTCGAGCGTCTCAGATATTGATAGTGTATATGCCACACGTGTCTCTGATGGAGGAGGTATGTTAATCTGCCGGTTTGCATGGTGGGGGCGGCCGAACGGAAGTGTTAAAAATGGACAAAATAAAAATTTACTCCAGTGCGTCAGATATTCAGAGGGTATGTTAAGTGAACCCGAATAAAACTCCCATTAAAAAAACTGATGATTTGTGGCGGCTTTTGGAAAATGCAAAAAAATCACCATTTTGAAATACTCGAGTGCGTCAGATTTTCATTCAGACGGTTCAGCTTGATGTCCTGGTCGTACTGATCAATAATCTGACGATTATTTGGAGGGATTTTCTTAATCTGACGGTTTGAAAAAAATGTATTTTTATGATTTCTTTTAAATCACTGAATGTTACAAATAAAATGCACAATAGCATGCAAATAAAAAACAAATAACAAATTTTGTTGAAATTTTTTAAAAAAGTTTTTTATTTTATTTTCTGCACACGTAAATTTATTTCTTTTAATTCTAATACATGTAAAAGACATATATTATATTAAATATTAATGCATTAAGGACATGTTACTATTCCCTAGTGTATTCAGTCATTAGTTATAATATTAGTATATGGGGTCAATCGACTGAGGCAAACAGAGTTTTTATAGTGCAAAAGAGAATCATCAGAATATTATTTGATTTAAGTTATAGACAATCATGTAGACATACATTTAAAACAGAAAAAATAATGACTGTCACGGGAATTTATATAAATTTCTTGCTTCATGTACAAAAATTTGAACAAATTTAAAATAAATAGTAATATTCACAGTTACTCCACTAGAAGTGCGCGAGAAATACACATTAAAAGTTTTGGTCTTAGCAAATATAAAAAATCACCCTATTATGCTGGTAGTCATATATATAATAAACTTCCTGCAGTAATAACGTCCCAAATTTCGTTCAAATTATTCAGGAACAAACTGAAACTATTCTTAGCAGAACATTGTTTCCATAGCATGACTGAATTTTTTAATCGGTAATAGAAATTCTTTAATGCTAAATATATATATGTGTATATATGTGTATATGTATATGTATATGTGTAGGTATATTTTTAGTTGTGTATGACACGTACTTTATAAGTACATTTATTTGTTAGTTTGTGCTTATATTTTTCTGTTTATTGCATATTTTTTACAATTTTGTTTGTTTCGTACACTTTTAATCTTATTGTACTCCATTGTATTCCATATTGTATTTCACATTTTTAAATCAACTTTTTACTTTGTAATTTTCTCTTCCTTTTAACTTGACAAAACCAATATTGTTTATGTAACAAGATTTATGGCGAATAAATGTATTCTATTCTATTCTATATGTATATAATTTTCGGTAATCTCTTTCTCTGATAAAATTAAACATGATAAATAGATAAGACGTAAGAAAAAACATGGCCGAGATGAATAAAAAACGACATTTTTTAACTTTTTGATAGTTTTATTGATGGGTAATAACTTTACAGAATTCACAAAAAATGTATAAAATAAAACAAACATGTTAAAAATAAATTTGTTTTGATCTTCATCTTCAAGAAATCGTTATAATACTTGACAATATTGTTTTTTATGTAATGAAAAGCGTGTTATTAAAGTATTGAAAATTAAATATACCTGAATCTGGGGGGTATCCCCTAGAATATCTGGTGTTATGACTACATCTTCATATGCTTCTGGTAATTGATCACCAATGGCGTGATGGCTGGCGTGACGGCGGCTTTATTATTGGAAATCGGCAGATTATATTTTTCCCATTGTCCTTGAATTATTTCCTTCAAAATAAAAAGAAATTCGACCGCGCTCAAGAATGTCGAGGTGACGTTTCTTTTTTGCAAGTTTGTGACCCTCCCACTCCCTTGCGTCACGCTCAAGTCGTCAGATTATTGAAACGCACACTTTTCAGCATGGAATTAATCCATCATATCTTAATCTGACGCGCTCGAGTATTTCCAACTACCGATTTTTTTTTACTATTCTGATCGGCTGTCCTACACGCGCGGCCCTAAATATAGGGCTTAAATATGGTACAGGGAGGTACTTAACAGGGTGCAAAGTATCCCCTATATGTTAATCTGCTGCGCTCGACTAAATCCCAAAATCCCCTATTGGGCTCCCCTACTATTACCTTCGTATTGGTGATACTGCACAGATCAAGTTTTAAGAACTTTTATTGGAGTCAAGAGAGATTTTCTCTTTGCAAAAATTGTGGTAACTTTTGAGAATACATCTCTGAACATGTCAGGAACAATATAGTAAAAGTTACCAACAATAGTCTTTGAGCGTCATTTGTTATTAAACAAATTAGTTGCAAGATACCAGTCTTTGTAAAATATCTCTTAAAATATATTTCTCTTAAAAAAACTAATAGCGCTATTCGAGAGTACGGGTAATTTCACATAAAAAATGTATACGAAGTTTTGTTTGTACGCGCGAAGCGCGCGCGGCTTCGGACGCGCTACACCAAATTTGTTGTAACTTTTGAAGCAATTAATGAAATTGAGCTGAACAACGCGTAAATGAAAGAAAACAAACACATGTGCATGGCTATTGGATTATTATATTTTAAAATATAAAAATGAATGTATGTAGGACTAGTCCATATAGTACTACGGAAATCGGACGTTTCTTGGGATCTGTTCAGTTTTGAACTTTGAAAATTGGTCTAAGGGGGTTTCTGGGAATGGCGGATCTAACGAAAATATTTTCATGCATGAGTTACTTCCGCTTACACCGGATGTAGCACCTAACTTTGTTATTTTAAATGGAACACCCTATATTTTATTACATATTTGAATTCCTCATAAAATTTTAGCTTGGGTTTATGTACCATAATATACTCGTAAACCTACCAGTTTTCGAGGTAATTAATATTTTTGATGATTTTTGACGTTCCTACCCTTCCGAAAAAAAAATTGATATCTTCTATTATGTGGCCAATTTAGAGTCTTTTTTTTTAAACTCGTACAAATACTATATGATCTAATTAAAAAATGTCTTATATTTTCACAATACGATACAGAGTATTTTATTTTCAGAATCGAACATTGTTTTAGTTTAAAGGTCCAAAAGTCAACTTTTTCAAATAGACCACCCCCCCCCACCCCCCTTCCCGTATATTTTCACATGATTTAATAGGGCATTAAATTCTGCATCAATTGATATTAGTATTCCCAATACCTACATATCTCTCTTTGCTGTTTTTGTTATGGACGAGGTTGTAAAATGTACATGCAAAGTCAGCACTGTTTGTTATTATTCAGTATTCTTGTTACAAAAAATTAAAAAATGTTAGTCAAATGTTTTGAATTTTTAACCCTTTTGTCTCTACGCCTATGATTAGTGGTGCCATTATCAAAGCACTCCGTCACCACTCTTCTCTTCATCGTAGTTAGTATCGGATGTAAAAGTAAGCGTATTTTAAACATAATATCTAGTTACGTATCTTTCTTCTTAATTTTTGATGAGCTATTGCACATCGAATTTTGAACGAAACCTTCATCTACACGTTTGTAAGACCCAAATATTTCAAAAACTGAAACTCATGAACCAAGCATGTAGTTACAGCTACGCCAATGGACCATTGAGGTGATTATTATGACAGAGGAAGTCAATAGCGCCCAAATATATGCAATCGCAATACAGCGAATCAGAAATATATGTTGCAGCTCTAAACAAATTGAACTTTATGATTATGATGCAGGGAAGGCGTTCGAAATATTGAGCTACATTTTTTTTAAACGCGCATTTACACAAAATATTTAAGGATTTCTACATACCTGCTATATTCTGGAAAGATTTAGAATTTATTATATAATATTACAGATGCAGGGCCGTGGGGTTAAAAGAGGATGACCAACATTTATTGAGAAAACAATTTTTTATTTAAAAAAATGTCGTTTTTCTCATCTCCTGCGCGAAAATTCGTACCAGGATCATCTCGAGGTCGAGAGTTTCAGAAAATTTGCTTAGTTGATTCGCTATATATTGTGATTTCTCCCCCATCATTTCCAATTTATGTTCGCAGTGTAAATTCATTCATAACATAAATTATTAGAGCAGAAATCATTTACAAAATCTAGAGCCGAAGTTAAGTAGTTCGTACTACATACGATTATTACTTTTCAAAAATTTTCAAATTTTGCTTTCATATACCCAGAGGCTGTGATGGGCCACTCTAAAATATCTGGGCTCTTCGAGAATCACCCCTCTCGTCAGATCTGCCATAAGGTGAGTATGGGTAGAGATTTCTCGTTTTCTAGAGACTGGTGCAATGTATGAAAGCTCAGACTTTTATTCAGGGCCTACTGCTGTGCTTGTAAACACTTATCAAATGGAGTAATGCGGCCCATTCCGAGGTATATAAAGCACTTGATTGAGGTTAAATAGGCTCTTGAACGGAGATATCATGCAACCGCTCAAAATATTTAAACCTTGTACCCCTGCACAGGAAGAACTGCGTATGTGAACCAACCTTACCTACATATTAGTAGTGTTGCCACGAGACGAGATTTTGTCCATTCTCGATCTTGATATCGAAAATTTTCAAAAGTAATGTCTCGATCTCGATATCAGTAAATCTCGAAATTCAATTCTCGATCTCGAGTTCAAGATTCTCATCTCTAGTTTTAAGTAGGTGCATACGAAATGTTGTCTGTTTCAATGTGCAAGCATATGTTCTGTGATCTGTATACCAGATCAGTTGTTGCACGTTTTTGTTACGAATAATAAGTGTTATCATTTCGTTGTCGTGATTCGTAGATTCGGTATTATGATGAAATGCAATCGCAATATAAAACATAAAATCAACTGCTGAGAATATCTCAATGAAAAGCGATACAAATGCATTGGAAGATAATAATGATTCGGTGAAAGATGTTGATTATGAGCATAGTGGAATAAAAGGTGGTAGTGATGGCAATGAATCTGTACCATCAATATCAATGTCTAGCAGTAGAACTAAAACTTCTAAACTAATAAAAACTAAGCGCTTTCAAAGAGAAGGAGAAGATAGTTTAATTGTGGAAGAAAGAGTCTTGTCACGTGACAGTACCAGTATCAAAATTATGTGAAACCAAAAGAAAAAAAAAACTAAATCGAAATCGAGTAAATCAAGTGACCGTGCTCATTTTAAGAAATATTTCTACATCCAAAAATTAGCAGACAGCGGCTCACAGCACAAAAAAAATGACAGAATTGCGATTTGTACCCTATGTCATTCAAAAATAATAATGAATCTAATATGCCTGGTTTAAAACGACACTTAAAAATCCATCACGTTCAAGAATATAGCAAATCAATTCCTAACAAGCTAAAAAAACTAATCATTTTTCTTTTTTTTTTTTTTTCTTTTTGCGTTTACTAAAGTAAAGGCTAATTACATTTTGAAACACAGAAAGAGCATCGGTTCTATTTTTATTTAGTAAATGAAAATAAGGAAATGAATGATGATATTTTAAACATAACATTACATAATTTTTTTGCACCTATATCGCACGGAGGATTTACAAATTTGTAACATTTTTTGAAAATAATTCTGTGGAATGCATTTTCGTAAATAACTTGTTTATTTTCAATTTTTCGAAAACTTTATTTCAGATTTTTTGTACAAAAAGGTCCGTGCCTTATACTGATTATAGAGATTGATCGGCGGAATAGTTAATTTTCGATTTTTATTAGGAAACTGTTCGGAATTTGTAGAATTTATCAAAAAAATCAAGTTTTCCAGAATTTGTAGACTCGCTTTTGATTTATCAAATTTCTCACAAACGTCAACTAATAGACCTAATCGAGCCCTACAATTATCGTTTTTGAAAATCAAAATCGGACCTTCGGTTCGGGAGTTAGTAATTTCTTAAAAAAATCATGCTCGGCCCTGGAAAAAATACTTGCAGTCAACGGATTCGGGCCGCCAGCAATAGGCTTCATTCGTGGACCTTTGATCTCACCAAGTCTCATCGAAATCGATCAATATTCTGGACAGTTATGGTGTTTCCTAGCCCGATTTCGAGAAAACCAGTTTTTTGCAAAAAAATTCTATTTTCATTTGTTTTTCGACATAGTCTCTGGTATACTTACTTGTAGAGCTTTGCCAGCAGCACCATTTCCGTTTTAAAATATGTCGATCCGACTATATATACCCGTTACCGAGTTATTCAATTTTTTCCGAATAACTCGAAACGGCTATATCGGGTACTTCCGGTTCCCAAACGGAGCTGAGCTTCCGGCGTTAAGGTTTTCTAAAGACCTGCTATTAACCACCCAACAAACATTTCTAGTAACATGCGGTGACCATTAGTTTTATAAAGGGACTATAAGTGTAACAGATTTGTATAATCATGTTACGAAGTTTTATACTGTTACTAAAGTAGTTGCGGAGTTATATAAGTGTTTTATAACATGACTATTACTTGCAGGTCTATAAGATGGTAAGTAGTATGGGGGACACTGGCCTTGAAAAGTGAAAGTTAATTAGGTCATTAACCTTAATGAGGCAATTAAGATAATGAGGCAATTAAGTTAATGGCGTAATTAGGGAAATCCGCGGATTTTAATCACCGCGAGATAATTATCTTATCTGGTGGGTGGCCCCGGTGATTAACGTTAATTAGATATACGTGTCTTTCAACATGTGCTGGAATTTTTGAGCGATTAAAAAAATGACCTAATTAACTTTCACTTTTCAAAGTTAGTGCCTCCACAATTCTGACGTTTCCACGCATATAAGAATAACATTTTAAATAAGTTTGCATATATTTAACAGATTTTACAAGTTTCGGTGTTTAGAATTATTTAAAAAAAGTGACACATTTTCGAAAACTTAAGATGACTATAATCGTCAAGTTTTGTGTTTAAAAGTGGTATGGATATCAGCTTTAATATTCGACGTTCACCAAGGCATCTTAATCATATTCCAAGAGAAGAGATACCCATTAAACCGCAGTGCAAGTAAAGTTGTTGGTGGCTGCCCCGACCCCCGGCTCATTTTTTAAATATTACAATATTTTTTCAACACAGTTTCTCAACTGGATAATGAAATGCAGCAGGTATTAAAAACTCAGAGTTAGACATTTTTCATTGAATGAATTAACTTTTCAAGAAACGTAGTATTCGGTTCTCAATAAGTTTTTTAAGAAGTGTAGTAAAATATGTGTTCAAACGATGCATGTTGTGAGTTATGGGATAAGGATGACTTTCCAAGCTACAATCCTTTACAGGATATAGAAACAAAGAATGTTTTGAGGAGTGCGTTTTCGGTAATAGGGAAATCTAAAAAAGCCAAGAAAGCCTTCCGACTTGCAGAACGACAACGACTAAGTAAGCTTGAGGAAAAAGAACAGCTTTCAAAAAAAGAAAATTTGAAAATAGATAGTGTCGCAAGGATAGGTTAGGTTAGGCGCGCGCCTAACCTAACCTATCCTAATATTTGGCGTAAAAATGTCCGAAATCCTAACGGAGTCATAGAGATGATCTTCTCATATCTCATTTTATTTTCAAGATTTTTTTAATTTGATAGGAAAAATTGTATGAAAAGTTATCTGCAAACATCGAAATATAAAAATACGTTATACATTGTGTGTACCAATCGTGCACAAAATAGATATTTTTTAACATTTTTCTACATCACGAGTAAATAGTTGATGCAGATTTTCTAATTCATTCAATAAAAATTTCTAACTCTGAACTTAAATTGATTCTATTATTTTTGAGTTCCCATATCAACAGTAGGTAATCATTTCTTCACAAACATTCTGAATGTTGTATTATTATTATAATAAAATAAACACATGTATTTTTATAAATATTTTCTTTATTTCTAGTGAATAGACAATTGCACTTTTACATATTTATATATATATAAAACCTCTTAAAGTTTCGCTTACGATTAAGATCAAGGTTTTTGTTTTAAAGTAGAAGTATTTGTTCAAAGATTTGATGAACAAATAATTATTTCTGATATTAACGTTTCAAAATAATGGAAAATTTAAACTCAGAGAAATTTTTCATTGAGTGAATAAACGAATTAGAAAACCTGCATCTTGCTATTATTTTATAGAAAACCATTAATTTTCACTGCCCGTAAATATAGCTGATGGTTTTTTTTTTTTAAATAAAAAAGAAAGGACTAGAGCTTAATAATATTTTATTTTTACATTCAGTGATGTAGCAATGTTTAATCCAACAGTTCTTTTCTTTCGATTGTAAAACGTTTTCTTAGTGAAAAAATTCTATTGCAAATAATAATATTTTTTATTAACAAAGAAATATTAAGAAGTCAATAAATCGTACCGAGGCCTGTCCCTGCCTGGTCCGCATGGTTTTAATTTTTGATCATTGTTATTTGTAAGAAAACGAAAAAACTTGAATTTTTAATTATAAAACAATTTTCTCTGTGTCGTGTTATGATAAAGTAATCCTATTGTTGGTATCGTCATAACTAAGTAATAGCTCGTCATTTTAACTTTTAATTTTGTACATATTCAATCTGTGTTTTTTGTCTTGTAAGCTGCGAATAAGAATATTTCTTTGATAATTTTTTATTTCAACGGCTTTACACTTAAAATAATTGTTGTATACTTGGCTAACAGCGCTGGTTTAGTCTTAACTATGAAATGAGTAATATCTCGCAACTTTTAATTTGTTACTTTTCATCATCGACATAAAATTTCGGTTGAGTTGGCAGTTTCTTTTAAAAAAATAATTATTACTAATAGAGGCGTTCAAAAATTATGGAAACATTTTTTTTCATTGGCTGAGTGAATTAGAAATCTTGCAGTTTGCTGTTATTTAGTTTTAGAAGAAATAAATTAAAGACATGCCAAAGTCTGCATAGATGTAGCTAACTAACATTTGTATGTTGGTTATTTTGTTTCTAAAAAAGTTTAAAATATACCCATCGTCGAAAGTTTCGCAGACACCCTTTTCAACGAGATCACCGCCTTATATCATTTAGGAATGTTTTAAAACTATGTGTGCTTTTTTAGGAATAAATTTTAGCATATTTTCTGTTATCATTAAAAACGGGGTGTAATAAGTGTTGAAAGCCATTCGATTTTTTTTAAACACGAAAATTTCTAGCGAAAAAAGTATTCCGTGAAATAATTGTTGTTTCGTATCTCGTTTAAATTCCGAGATTTTTTAAATCAAATCACAAATTGGGACTTTCAAAAAGTCTTTCATATTGATATCGACATAAAATTTCGGTTGAGTTGGCAGTTTCTTTTTAAAAAATAATTATTACTAATAGAGGCGTTCAAAAATTATGGAAACATTTTTTTCATTGGCTGAGTGAATTAGAAATCTTGCAGTTTGCTGTTATTTAGTTTTAGAAGAAATAAATTAAAGACATGCCAAAGTCTGCATAGATGTAGCTAACTAACATTTGTATGTTGGTTATTTTGTTTCTAAAAAAGTTTAAAATATACCCATCGTCGAAAGTTTCGCAGGCACCCTTTTCAACGAGATCACCGCCTTATATCATTTAGGAATGTTTTAAAACTATGTGTGCTTTTTTAGGAATAAATTTTAGCATATTTTCTGTTATCATTAAAAACGGGGTGTAATAAGTGTTGAAGCCATTCGATTTTTTTAAACACGAAAATTTCTAGCGAAAAAGTATTCCGTGAAATAATTGTTGTTTCGTATCTCGTTTAAATTCCGAGATTTTTTAAATCAAATCACAAATTGGGACTTTCAAAAAGTCTTTCATATTGATATATAGATTAAGAGATGTCCGTCTTAAGAGTCCGTCTCGACATTTACATTAACATAATATGGTTATTTAAAAGCTTTCGTATATTAGTGGTATTTTAAATAATAAGAATTTAATGAATAGAAATCTTTCACATTGTTACCCCTGTAAAGTCCGTCTCGACATTTTACATTAACATAATATGGTTATTTAAAAGCTTTCGTATATTAGTGGTATTTTAAATAATAAGAATTTAACCCTGTAATTACCTGCACCAAGCTTTATCTAAAATATATTAATATTTTATTACAGTTGGGGTGCGATGGTATTTCAAAATACATTAAGCCAGACCTTCTCCATCAGGGAATGGCCGTGTGGACTTAATTTTGATCATTGTTATTTGTAAGAAAAAGTTGCCAATTAGGCATCTGCAGCAATCGTTCTGAGGATATACTGTGTTGTGTTGTGTTCAGTTAAGTGAAAATGGAGCAATTTAAAGCTGTGTTACATGCATACAGCTTAAAAGGATTAATAAGCATGTACATCAATAGTGATTCGCTGGAACATTTGGTGGCAGTGAAAGAGGTAAATGTTTATTATTGTGTTTTTTCTTTAATAACCGTATAAATGTAGATGGTTTTGGCAACCACGGACTCACAAAACGTCAAGTACACTATAAGTTTTTATCGTTCTTTCTTTTTTGAAAAACTGAAAATGAGGTACGGGATATTACTTATTTCACGGAATACTTTTGTCGTTCTAGATTCAAGCTAATTTTTACCGGGGCTCTCTTTGACAGTTACACACAATATTTTTTTAAATAATGTTGTTTTTTGTTATTTTTGCAATAGTGATGACCCTATTTTAACAAATATCTATTTTCGTACGCAAATGGTACGCATAACGTTGAGTGTATTTTTTATATTTCGAAGTTTGCAGGCGTTTCGTACAATACCAACCTGGTAAAAATACAGTGAACCGCATTTTTTTATTATTATCTGTTAATTTATTACTTAAAGGCACTAAATAACAATTATAAAGAATTCTTGCTTTATGTGACTTGTAATTTTAAGAAACTATATATGAGATGCAAGTTGATAATAATAATAGGCTAGTGTTTAAAAAATAGTGGAAGTCACTTTTTTCAATTTTAATTTTTTTCACCTGCTGTGTTTTTGATATTTTGTGGTTTCATTATTTTACTTACTAAGTTATTAGCTGGGGGAACATTGCAGCCCCCCATGTGTTTTTATTTATTTTACAAAATAGCTTGTTTAAAGTTATATAGTCGCGTCTTATGCATTTAAATGTAATAAAATATTAATATATTCTAAATAGAGTTTGGCGTTTAACCCTACAGTACAGGTCCTATTTTTTCTCATTTGCTATAATATATATAATAAACACATGTTTTTTAAATATTTTTTAAATATTTTTTTATTTTTTAGCGAATACATATTTGCACATATACATTATTTCAATGTGTGACATACAGCTAACCTTTGAAAAATCTACTTCTTAAAAGCTTATAGTCGGGACACCTGAGATCCTCAATGTTTTTAACAAGCCATAGTATTGAAATATTTTTCCATACACCCACTAATCCCCAATGTACATTTTATTTGAGAAGCCGAAGAACATGCTCTGTATATCCTCATAAAGATGTATGAGTTTTTTCAATTCTTCCAAGTTTTTGCAGTATTTCTCTAGCCTCATTTTAAACTCTGGTGTAGTTCTACTTCTATCGGTCGCTCTTAAATATGTTTTACTTTTTCTCGCACGCTGTACAACACGACACTTTTTATTGTAGGCGTTTGAATACATAACATTATTTTTAGCTGTAATATGCACAACTTAGTGTTTAACATCAAAGTGGCCATTTTTCTCTTATTTGCTATAATATAATAAACACACAGGTAAATTTACAGATCATTTTTATTTCTTAAAAATACATAATTGCAAAACATACATACATTGTTATATATATATATATATATATAGAACTGGTTTGTTTGTTTCCAACATATGTGATATAAGCCTTACGTATAGATTTACAAATAAGATTATTAAAATTAAATAACAAGTCTGTATAGATATAGCTAACATTTTTATATTGGTTATTTTTTGTTTCTAAAAAGTTTAAAATAAACTCATCGTCGAAAAGTTTCGCAGGCACCCTTTTAAACAATATCATTCCCTATCATTTAGGAATGTTAGTGCCTTTAAGTAAGAAAACGAAAAACTTGCTGCATATTTAATTTTAAAATAAGATTACCAATGTTCAAACAATACAGCGAATAAGAATTTTTTGATAACTGTTATTTAGTGCTAATTCATTCAGTGAAAATTTCTAGTTTACATTTTTCTATTATTATTATTCTGAGTCTTTTATATCATTAGTAATCATAAATTGACAAAGCACGCCTGCGAAATAAGCAATATATCTCGTAACTTTTAATTTTCTTTGTACATATATTAATTTGTGATGAAGCTACAAATTTGATGACCACTATTTTTCGATCGTTAATGAGACTCTCGCGAAAAACGGTTTAAAATGTAAAAATGGGTCAGGGGTACCAGAAACTACTTTACTTGCACTCCGGTTTTAGTTGGTACATCTTCTTCTCCTTTAAGATGCCTCTAGTAGAATTTTTGTGAAAACCGAAAATGTGTGAGTGTAAATGTTAAAACCCATACCCATATCATTTTTAACATTTTTTAACACGAAAACTTATACAATCTCTATGGAGTCACCTTAAGTTATTTGTCTAATAAACCAAACTTGATTAACCAATTAGCCGGGTACATGAATATGTTTTAAGATGATTGGTAAAATTTTTGTTAATACCGAAAATGTCTGAATGTTAAAGTTGATGTCTATATTCATACCACTTTAAATAATTTTAAAGCAGAAATAACTGCCAGTTTAATCGATGGTGAAAAGAATCACAATGTAATACATGTACAGAAATTTAAAGTTTTTTAAATACGGAACACTTGTACAGTCTCCACTAATATCACTTTAAGTTCTTTGCGACACTATCTATTTTCAAATTTTCTTTTTTTGAAAGCTGTTCTTTTTCCTCAAGCTTACTTAGTCGTTGTCGTTCTGCAAGTCGGAAGGCTTTCTTGGCTTTTTTAGATTTCCCTATTACCGAAAACGCACTCCTCAAAACATTCTTTGTTTCTATATCCTGTAAAGGATTGTAGCTTGGAAAGTCATCCTTATCCCATAACTCACAACATGCATCGTTTGAACACATATTTTACTACACTTCTTAAAAAACTTATTGAGAACCGAATACTACGTTTCTTGAAAAGTTAATTCATTCAATGAAAAATGTCTAACTCTGAGTTTTTAATACCTGCTGCATTTCATTATCCAGTTGAGAAACTGTGTTGAAAAAATATTGTAATATTTAAAAAATGAGCCGGGGGTCGGGGCAGCCACCAACAACTTTACTTGCACTGCGGTTTAATGGGTATCTCTTCTCTTGGAATATGATTAAGATGCCTTGGTGAACGTCGAATATTAAAGCTGATATCCATACCACTTTTAAACACAAAACTTGACGATTATAGTCATCTTAAGTTTTCGAAAATGTGTCACTTTTTTTAAATAATTCTAAACACCGAAACTTGTAAAATCTGTTAAATATATGCAAACTTATTTAAAATGTTATTCTTATATGCGTGGAAACGTCAGAATTGTGGAGGCACTAACTTTGAAAAGTGAAAGTTAATTAGGTCATTTTTTTAATCGCTCAAAAATTCCAGCACATGTTGAAAGACACGTATATCTAATTAACGTTAATCACCGGGGCCACCCACCAGATAAGATAATTATCTCGCGGTGATTAAAATCCGCGGATTTCCCTAATTACGCCATTAACTTAATTGCCTCATTATCTTAATTGCCTCATTAAGGTTAATGACCTAATTAACTTTCACTTTTCAAGGCCAGTGTCCCCCATACTACTATGGTAACAGATATATTTCCGTTACTACATTACAAAACTTAAAGTGGTTGCTACCAAATGGTATATAATAAAGTTATATAAGGGTAACAATTACTACATTATATAACTATTAATTGTTTAGGTTTATAGTGGTGTTAGTTGTTACAATTATATACATCAGTTGCAGATAGTAACAAGGTGCAACCTTTATATAACTCAAGAGCGCCAGTAGATACTATAAAACTTAAAAACTTATTAGTTGATTATAGGTTATGCTTTGTAAAGTAATTGGCAAGAGCAAACAAAATGTTTAATAATGAATTTGGCATTACAAAATTGGAAGAAAATAAAATACAGCAGCACATTTCACCGGAAAGTTTAAAAAAACTTTTCAATCCTCTTGAATTCAGTTCCAAAAAATTATGCCTTTGAAATTTAATAAACTGAAAAGAATGAAAGAACTGCAGGACTGGAAGTCAAACGTTCTGGTGGACAATTAATATACAGAAAACGTTCCTTTTGGCAATGAAAAACAGAATAATATCACGGTTGATAATGTTGATAATGATACTGAGGAGGTCACAAGTAAGAAAAAGCGGCTTACTACTGAACAAGAAGAGGTTAATACTGTTGAACATTATGAAAACAGAAATAAGTGGTTTACTGAACTAGAAGATGATGATAAGTTTTCTCAGTTCCATGATTTGGAAACAGACGATGAGAAAAATGAAAAGATGCGTAACGAATTAAGGATGTGGGCAAACATGTTTAATATAAAGCAGAACGCTTTAAAAGCACTATGTAACATTTTTAATAAACGTTTGTCAAATGTTTTTCCGAGAGATCCTAGGACATTGCTGCAAACGCCTGTGATTGGTTGAAAATTAAATAACAATTGTTCCAACCAATGGCAGGCCAAATCCCCAATATTTATACAAATTAATCGCAAAAAATTGTCTACTGATGGTGTTATAAGGTTACCAAGAGTTGCCTAATAAAATTTAAAGATATGTAATATTTCAAACAGTTATATTAAAGTAACCAATATTTATACAAAGCTTAAAGTTATATTACATTTCTTAAAATACATTAACTGTTGATAATAAAACATCGGCCATAAGTTTGGCAGCCATCTTACGGCAATGAGTAATCATTATTTAAAATTAAAAAATGTGTATTAAAAACTCAAAATTTCGTAACAAATGAAGTGCAATTAGTCATAATTGCATGTATAAAACATATTTCTGTACTATTTTCTAAAAAAATGAGTCATTAAAATTGTCATATATTTTTTTTATTTAATTTTTTTTCTTAATTGCTTAACATTTTAGAGTCCCACAGTTTTTTCCGAAGTATAAGGGTCATATTTTAAAATAATAATTTATTCGCACCAACATTTGATCTTTGTGGATGTCAGAAGCCAATTTAAAAAGTAAATTTAGTAACACGCACCTTTATCAGTGCAAAATTTCCACTATACCCATGTAGGTACCTACATCATTTAATTTCATTACCACATTATTCTTGTGTCAGTTGGTATAGGATCTCTAGGAAAGAGATGAGACATTATAAATGAGAGAGAGAGAGGTGTTAATAACAAGTTTTTTAGTGGTAACGGATATATTTCTATCACCAATATTTATGGAAAATGGCTATATAAAAAAGTGATATAGCAGTTACTGATCTGTTTCTGTTACTTACTGTTCTGCAACTGAGGTGTATAGCGTGACTAAATATTGGTGTCTGTTACCTTTATATGATTCTCCATTTAAGCGTTATAAGCGGTTTATAGGAGTAACAGAACTATTCCCAGTCTTGCATTATATCACTTGAATGTATATAATTCGGTGTCGGTAATAGGACAGTTACTCTTATAAAACAAAAAATGTTTGTTGGGCACCCAAGTTTCATCGAAATCCGAAAACGGATTAGGGGGTCTAGGCGTGACAGACAGACAGACATATATGACCTTCATTTCGATCCGACGTTTTTTTCGGATTTCGATGGTCCACCGGAGAAATGCAAAATCTATACATTTTTTTTTTCAAAATGTAGTAACAAAGGCATTTCAAGATCAGGAACTCGAAGTCTGACCGGCATGATAACATCCTTAAATACCATAAACACATCAATAGGCTCGATCATGATTCTGCTAAGGCACTGCTGTATTTAAACTCTTGACAGTCATGCGAATTTATGAAAAAACTATAACTAAAATATAGAAGACTATGTTTTTGTCCATTTCAGATCCTTAATGTATTTTTTATGAAAAAAAAGCGCTATAACCTGTAGCCATTTTGCTTTCTTCAAAAAATTCTTCATAAATTTTCAAGATCGAGAACCTCAAAAGAAATCGAAAATTAGGTTGATTTCTTCTCGATCTCGTCTCGAATATTCGAGATTTAAAAATGCCCAGTTCGATGTACTATCAGCCGAGTAATATTGTCATACTTTTTATGGAAAATGGTTACATTTCAACCACATGTGTTGTGTGATAAATGCATTTGTTTTTATGTAACTTCCATGCATTGAAGTTTATCCAAGAAAAAAATATGTATTTATATATAATAATAATATAATCTTTATTTAGCACAAGAAAATTGCTATACAAACACACAGATGTTAATAATAAAAAAAATGTAGTAATAATAAAAAAATTATAAAATACTATACATTCCACTACTATACCTAAACTACATACTTATCACATTACTATCTTATCAAATTATTTAAATATATCTCTTTTAGTTTTATTTTAAATGTATTTATATTCATTGCCTTTATATTATTTGGTAAGTTATTATAACTAATTAGAGTCCTAAAAAAAACTGAATTTTGGGTAGATTTGTACTTCTTATGATCTAGTCTAAAATTATCGCGATTTCTTGTATTATATGGATGGTCAAAAACTTGCAAAATCCCTTGAAAATAATCAGGCACATTTCCCTTTGTAATCTTGTGAATAAAGATTAGGGCATTGATTTCACTTAAGTCCCTAACCCCTACCCACTGCAGCTTGTGCAGCATCTCTCTAACAGGAGTATATTTTGAACATTGTAATATTATTCTCATTGCTCTATTTTGGCATCTTTGTAGCCTTTCCATATCCCCTGTATTTGACAGATACAAAATTGTTCCAGCAAAATAAAAATGTGGCAGTATAATCGTGTTATAAACTGTACGTCTGGTCCAATAACTCAAATATTTAGCACTTCTGTACAATACCCCCAGCTTTTTTGAAATTTTTTTGCACGTATAGTCTACATGTTCTTTAAAACTTAATTTTCTATCAACTATTATACCCAAGTATTTGATGGAATTTAATATGTCAACTTGCTTGCTTTCAACAAAAATTGTAAAATCATTATCCAGCCATTCGTCTATAACAGTCTGTTTTCCTAAAACCATTGCTTTTGTCTTTTCTGCATTCAATTTTAACTTATTTATTTCTAACCAATTTGCTATATTGCTTATGTCTTCATGTATTTTCATTTCAATGTCAAGTTGATCCTTGCCAGATATATAGATCATAGTATCATCTGCAAACAAGTGAAATTTACAGTGTTTTATAATCTGCTCTATATCGTTTATATACAATATAAACAAAAGAGGACCCAATATACTTCCTTGTGGGACACCGTTTTCAACCAACTCTTCATTGGATTCAACGTCTTCACATTTAACTTTCTGTTTTCTATCAGCTAGATAATTACTAAACCATTTTAAAACTACATCACTTAGCCCATACTTTGATAATTTTTCTAATAATCTGTTTCTGTCAATGGTCTCAAATGCACGCTTAAAATCCAAAAATATTACTGCTATTACTTGATCTTCATCCAAACTTTGCTTCCACTCATGAAGTATATACTGGAAGGCTGTTTCGCAGTTATAATCTTTTCTGAAGCCCGACTGATACTTTGTTAAGATTTTATTTTCATTTACATAGTCTAATATTTGTATATAAACTGCTTTTTCTAAAATTTTTGCCTCCGTAGGTAACATATTGACAGGTCTAAATTCCTCCATCTTTTTTGTTCCTGATATTTTCTGCAAGGGTACAATTGTTGAAATTTTTAATTTATCTGGTACTAAACCTTGTTCCAATGAGCTATTCACTAGATTTAGAATAGGATTACACAGTTCATCAAATGCCAGTTTACACATTTCAATTGTAAAATCGTTTGGACTACTTTTATTTGGCAAAGAAAAAATAATTTCATGCAATTGTTGTACATCTATCAATCTAAAGAAACTAAACTTAGTATTACACGTTGTTATATCTAAAGAATCCTTTCGAGGTGGTATACTCTCTAATATTTCCCTAATGCTATCTATGTAATATTGATTGAATTTGCTTGCAATAATCTCTTTATCTGTATAATCATTCCCTTCATACTGAATAGTCCCAAATGTTTGTCTGCTTCTAGTTGATACAATATCTTTTAAACTTTTCCACATTTCTTTTGGGTCATTTTTATTTTTGTCAATTTCCTGTTCATAATACATACGTTTCTCATCTCGTATCTTTTTAACTACAAAATTTCTAATGTTTTTGTACTTTTGCCAGTCTTCTTCCTCTTTAGTTATCACAAATTTTTTATACTTAAGGTCTCTTATATTAATTATATCAGCAATTTCTTTGGTAAACCAGGGTTTCCGTTCACCCTTGAATCTAACACTAATTTTTGGCATTATTTTATCTATGGCTATTATAATGTTACTATATAGATTTGCATATTTTTCATTTATATCAGTAAGTCTGTAATTTACATGTAAATTTCTTAGCATACATCTAAAATTATTTACATCTGATAGTTTTTTTCTAACAACAAATTTATTGACCTGATCATTATCTTTTTGGATCATTTTAATAGAAATTTTAATCAATGAATGTCTGTTAAATACTGGTTGCCTAACTACTTCACAGCCAAAATTACCATAATTACTTATGACCAAGTCAATTAACGATTTTTGACCAGTTGTTGAAATATGTGTATATTCCATTACATGTTGCTTAAGACCATAATCACCTAAATATCTCCTTAGCCTTATTAAAATAACGATAATATTGTACCTATTTTATGTAATTTTTAGGTGTATAACTGTGGATTTAACAAATATAAACAGAGTACACATTCTAAAAAAATTGCTATTTCACCTTATTACGACTGCAAAAAAAAAACCATCATGTTACGACTATGAAGTTTATACTTACTTGACAAACGATCAATTCACATCTTTTCTAAACTGTTTTCTGCAAATGGCACAGCACTTCACGATTTTATAATAAGTATATTGTCCGCCAAACTGTATAAAATATCACTTCTTCACCACTAAATCGCTCTGAAATACTAAAAACACCTGTTACCTTTAATAGTGGATACGTAACTGGACACATTCGTCATTATTGTAAACAAACCGAATTGATTGTGTCTGAAATGTTACGAATTTTTGTTAAATAAAAGCCGTGAATAGATCGACTAGCCAATCAGGAACTTAGGAAATGTTTGCAATTAAATTGCCTTAGGCTGTGATTATCTGAACAACAAACAAACCAATAAGCTTTATGTATTTAAGATAAGTTCACTGATTGGAGTAAATAACTTTTAAACCAACAACAATTGGACAACCGCATATTTGATTATTTTGATTGGATATGACCGCTCCCACCACTTCACTTCATTTGATCGTCCACTTCTGGGACGTGTATTACAGTGTCTTCCTTTTTGTTTGTTCTGCGCCAAGAGAAGAAAAGTATTTGTTCATTTACTTCCGTCCATGTTTATATAAAAGATTTTACTTTCAACTGCCTCTAGCACGTTGGCAGAAGATAATCTGGTACAAGCATAGCAATATATTCCATTCAGTGGAACCACATACATATTCTTTTGCATCAGTCACCATCAGCAATTAATATTATTGCCCATGGGAAATAGTCAAAATTAAGTACTAATGGTTAGGCAGCCAGTAATACACGCCATCTTTTGAGACGGTAGTAATACGTTTCCTGGAAGCCTGTAGATGGATCTACATTGTTCTAGATTATATTCTCAAAAAAGTTAGAGTCTATGCTAGATTTTTGTGGATGTATTCTGTTGGATATTTAAGGCGCGATTCATGGCGGGAAAGTGAAGTTTTTGAATGGCAAGTGAGAGGTTAGAGATCCGAAGTAAATACAAAGTGTAAATTTCAAATAAAAGTGTGTTTTAGTTGATTAAAGAGTATTGTGCAGTTTCCAGTAAAGTGTTTATCCCTTGTTATAATTTATTTGGAACCCACGGATCCTGAAGAGTGGTTTCAGGGGTGGAAATACGTGACATTATTGTTGAGGAAGTAACAATGGGTGTAGGAAATATAAAAATCAAATAATCTTCATGTAATTTATTTTTTTGAAATATCTTTAAATGTAATAAAAATTAAGCTGATAAATTATTAAATTAATATCACATGAAAAAAATAAATATGAAATTGAAGTTAAACATTAAAAACACGTTTAGCGTGTAATTTTCCAAGTGGGCGTGAAAACGTCGATGAGATTACTAAAATTATACAAAATCCCTACACATTTCCTCAATATTTACAATAAAATAAAAAAATATACCTAACTAAGTAAGGCTATATGAAAATAAAATAATTAGCTCATAGAAAAATAAATAAATTTTTGGTCATATTCATTTCCATCTAAGAAAAATCACAAAGGGTTCATAAATAATTGAAAACTTTTAACTAGGTACGATTATTTCAATAAATCCGAATACTATCAAGCTACAGTATATAGTCAAAAATATTCTAGATAAAAATGATTGTACGAGATATATTAGAAAAGGGAATTGTTATAAAAAACTCCTTTATAATAAATATATATGTATCCCTGGATGATCACAAAATTACGTTATGGAAAAATGGCAATTATTTCAGTAAATTAAAACAATACACTTTGCCGTCTGGCTCAATTCTCGACAAAATGAACGTTTAATATAAAATCGCAATGCGGATGTTTCGAAGTAGTTACACGATCAAATCTTAATATTTAGTCGCAATTTGACATTTCTGCTTAGAAAGTGCTTTAAATATATAGTGTATTGTTCGATAAATATAAATAGTTGATATAAATATTGGTCTTAACATTAGCCTTAAATCAATTATCGTTAAATGGCATTTCAAAAGATCGCTCTGTTTCCCCGCACGACTCCAATGGATCTTCGTCCTGAGAACAAGCCACGGTGTTCCTTTCCAAGGCTTTCATCCGGATGTTCATATGTTCGAACATCTTGTCTATTGCACGAAGCCTTTTCTCCAGACTCGTAGTACACAGAAATCCCACCTGTAACAATAAAAATTACATTCAAAAACAGAAAGGTTTCTTTCTATATCATATTAAGCTTAATGTAAGACTTGGTACAGTGCAAAAAATAATGAATATTCTGAAAACGGTTTAACACAAATGCCATGGCGGTCACTACAGAGGCACTTCAATATATTTTGATGTCCTCTAACCTAATTGGCCACTATGTATGTATCTACATTTTCTCATACAAATCTGACCTGTGCAGAATATTTGCAAACAATTTTTTTTTATTATTATTATTAAAGCGAAATTTGAAAAAGATGATACAACTTCTTTCTTATGTAATAAATAGGGGGGCCGTTCATAAAATACGTTGGCAAATAAGGGGGAGGGAGGGGTACTGCTTAGCGTGACGGGATATGACAAGGGGAAGGCGGGGGGTCTAAGAAAATGTGTGTTCGCAGTTCATAATAATTCATAATTTTATTTTAATTTTTTTCTTAACTTGGCAGTTTTTAAACTTTTTTCATTACGATAGAAAGTCATTCTCAAGTACTTAAAAGCCTTTGAATATGCTATTTTTAATCACAAGAAATCTTTTATAGGGGGGTGGGCTAGCTCTTGTGATGTAATATTTGTCAGGGGGTCGCTGAAAATGTGACAGCTTGACGGGGGGGGGGGGGGGGGGGGGGCAGGCAAAAAGGTGAAATTCTGAGTAATGTATTTTATGAACGGTCCACAGGGTTCTGATGCCAAAGCACCCTTAATTGATGAGGAGCATACCGAAACAAATTTGTAAAAATGTTTTCACTTTCATAAATATAGATAAACATAACCAAAACTTCGCAATTGTAAAATAATCACTCCGTTTTACAATGTGCTACTGGTTAGAGATGGGTCGTTATTTCTGTACCGTTATTTTGTTGAGATATTTTTAGGTAATGTACCATGGAGTTACTCAATGCTAAAATAACTAGTTATTCGTAGCAAATGATGAATAGGACGTTGACTCCATCTGCAGGCATTTCGAGAATATTACATTACAACTGTTCCACATAGTAACGTTATTTTGTCATGATATTTTGTTAAAGTCACCATGCTTGTAACGCTAAATGACACGTAATCAACTGTGTTGTGAAACAGTCAGTGACCAGTGGCAAACGTAACCTTCGCTCGAGCAATATCTATGTATCGCACGATGCAATTGAACACAGAAAATATGTTTACCAAAATGCTCACTGAGATACAGGTTCTACATATAGCATTGTCAAGATTTGGGGAAATGGCAAGAATATTGTCCAATTTGTATATTTTAAAGTATATTAGTGATGTTCATTCATACTTAAATAAATCTGTAACTCATTTTGTTACAAAAATTAACATAATTTTTCTAATAAAATGAGTTACAAATTCATTTAAGTATGAACAGAAGAATAGGCATACTTAAGGTGATATAGAGCCAACGTTTAAATTAGACTTGGTGAAAATGATGGATGGGTGTAATATTCCGTGGAATAAACTGAACAATCCACTTTTTACGAAATTCGTGCAAAATTACGATTAAAATGAAATCATTAGATTTTTTAAAAACGTATGACCCAAAATTAGAGAACTTTTTGAATAACGCCACTATTTTTTCCGGAACGTCTAAATCAATTCAAAATGATCTAATTGAGAGTGTTAGCTCGATTATTAAAGGCAAAATTTATGCAGAACTACATAATTACGAATTTTTCTCATGGCAAATTGACGAAACGACGGACGTTACTTGTAAATCTCAACTTTCCGTAATTTTTAGATATATGTAATGCATGGAGAAGTTATTGAAAGGTTTGTTGGGTTTCTTGATGTGAGTAGTGGAAGAAACGTGGACAGTTTATTTAAATTATTAATCGATGAATTTGGTAAATTTGATTTGAAAAATAAATTAACAACACAAATTTATGACGGCGCTGCAGTTATGTCAGGGCATCTTAATGGACTCCAAACAAAAATAAAAGATATTGCTCCTCAAGCTTACTTCATTCACTGTTACGCACACCAATTAAATTTAGTTCTGAGTAAAGCATGTAACGGAATTAAAGAAGTTAGAATATTTTTTTCAAATATTACTGGTTTTTCGTCATTTTTTTCAAAATCTATCAAAAGAACTGATGTTTTAAATAGAATTAACATGAAACATAGAATTCCGACAAACGCTCCCACTCGTTGGAATTTTTCATCTAGAGTTGTTTTCACTGTTGACAAATACAGGAAAGAACTTATTGACGTTTTTAATTTTATTTCGGAAAGTGAAGATATTTTAAATGACGATCAGACTTTACGAGCAGTTTACGGATTAAAATCGTTATTGTTGGATAAAAATTTCATATTTTTTCTAAAGGCTTTTAAAATGATTTTTGAGCAAACTGATGTTGTTTTCCAAATTTTACAGAATAAACTAACTGATACAACATATTCTAAAAATAGACTTAATTCACTTATATCTAAATTAAAAGAATTTCGCAATACATTTCAGTTTTATACAATAATAATAATAAAGTACTTTATTGGTAAAACCAAATGGCGATCGATCGAGGTCCTTCAGCCAACTTTATACAATATTTTTTTAGAAAATGTTGAAAAAGTAGACGATGAGCCAGAGCCACAATGTAAAAAGAGAAAGACAACATATAACTTTGACAGGGCAGATATACATTACAAACAAATTTTTATAGAAATTTTGGACACCATTATAGTCCAAATTGAAATGAGATTTTCTGATTTAAATTCTTTGCAATGTTTCGATTTAGTAAATTCTAATAATTTTACAACGTTTTCTAAATCATTTCCTGCTAGTCTAATGGAGAAATTAATGGACCATTATCCTTTTTTTGACCGTATTTCGTTAAGAAATGAACTATGCGTGTTATATTCTGACCAGCACCTTTTAGCAAATTCAAAATCATCTCAAGAAATGCTTACTTTTATATACAATAAAAATTTAAAAAGCTGCCTCCCCGAACTGTACAAACTTTTGTCATTAGTGTCAACAATTCCGGTAACCCCAGCTTCATTTCAGCACTTAAACGCATAAAAA
Source organism: Stenurella melanura (assembly GCA_963583905.1). Taxonomy (NCBI): domain Eukaryota; kingdom Metazoa; phylum Arthropoda; class Insecta; order Coleoptera; family Cerambycidae; genus Stenurella; species Stenurella melanura. The sequence continues at coordinate 257,897,542 of OY757309.1, forward strand.
CATTTACTAGAAACAAAATGAGTCAAGTCCGCCTCTCAAATGTATCGCTTATTTCAATAGAAAAACGTTTTTTGTCAGAATTGAAGAATCACGATTCATTTTGTGACGAAGTAATCAACCATTTTGCTAGTTCCGAAAATCGCAGATTACCACTCATTTATAAAAATATTTAGGCTTTAAAGCAGATATTAATATAGGTATAGTTGTTATTTTAGAAAAAATATTTATTTGTTATTTATTTTTTAGGAAATATTTTTTAATTCTCCATAATATAGAGTTCCGCGGTTATATTTTTTTTTTATATAACTTCTTTCTCAAAACTATTTTAATTTTTATTAAAAGTTATAATTTTACACTCCTGGCAGTGATAATGAATACAATTTTTTGTTTGTAGATAAACACTTTAATTTTTTTACCAAAACTATTTTTATTTTTATTAAAAGTTATATAATTTAATTAATAAGTGGGATAGTAAGGCTCCTTTGAATACCGATACTCGAGTCGTAGGAAGGAGAATTTCATGAGAATGATTTTTTCATCTCATATTTTCTATTTCCTTTTCTTTCTATTCTTTTATTAGTTCTATTCTCTCAAGTCGTGAATCGATATTCTGGCGAACAACCCACGGCTAAAAAATGTAACGCGCCGTTGTACTACCTCAGGGGTGGTGGGGAAATGTACAAATTGTAGTCATATTGCACATCAGTTGTCTATCAGAATATCGAGCCTCCTCTGCAGATAATATCACGAGCCGCCACTGAATACACATATATGTATTATAATGGCATCTGGAAGTAGATTACATTTTGAGATGATTGCATTAAGGGTAGGGGGTTAAATAGAGGTAAATAGGGGGAAATAAGTAAAGCAAGCTGGTGAGAGTACAGAAATTTGGGAGTTGGTGCACATACTTGAAGCCAAGGCCTCAGATTTTTTTACAACATTTTTCAAATATATTAGTTATTTCCACATACTAGAGTGCAAATATAGTCAAGATGTTTTCCTTTAAGAGACTTGGATGGGGAATCTGGATGTAGCTACTTCTTAGACAGCAGTTTTAAAAGTAAAGATATATGTGGCAGGAAGTCCCAAAAACAAAAGTAGAAGAATTAAGAGAATTCCACAACTAATGTTTAGACAATATTCACTGTTAGAGTAATTCCAAACATTAAAATGTTTCAAGGAAATTTTACAAAAAAAAATACATATCAAGCTTTATGCTTTTGCTTATTTTACAATTCCATTTTGATAACGAAATCTCACCTGCAACTGTGAACTGAGAGGTAAAATGGGCATCAGCCACCAAGTCCACGAAGGCCCGTCCGGTAAACTAGGCCAGTTCCTCTCCACTTTGGGCATTTCACCAATAAGCCTCTCCACTTCTGCTAACACTTTGGGTTTCAGAGATCGGGTCCATTTGGATGCTTTACTGTGAACTTTGTCATGCAGGGCTATTAGCTCGGGTAATTTATCAGTTGGCACGATACTGTCTTTGATGTATTGCACTTTAGCTGTGTCATAACCATCCTAAAAAAAGAAAACTCTAGATTAATATCCAAGTATGTATATTAGAATGAGCAAGGTGTTATAAAGAGCAAATTTAGCTTTGAAATATAACTTTATTTATGTTGTCAGCTTGCAAATTTTAAGAACACAAAAATAAAAAACTAGTCACAATAAAAGGCATCATTCACTAAGAACACTGTAATTTCTTTGATTTTTGTTATATTCCCTTGGAAGTCACCCTTTTTAATGCTCTAACAAGCTTAAAAAAACAGAGCATTAAAAAAACTTTATTGGTAATTATAGAAAAAATATAAAGCAAAATATAGTCAATGATGAAACTTCATCCACAAAAATACATCGCAACGTCAAAATGGCCATGTCCACCTCTGGCTCTCAGAATTTCACAATACCTTGGCATTGATCAATGGATCAAATCGTGCGAAATATTATCTTATTCCTCTTGAAGTTGCACAGCCTTTATTTGAAAATTTTCTGCTGGTTTTCGACCTAGTAATCCTCGTCTCAAAACACTCAAAGTTGCAAAGTCGACTTTGTACCCCCGATATCTGGAATACTGTCCATTTTCCGACCTTTCTCCTATGAGAACTTTTGATCCGTAGCTCGAGGAGAATAACATATATCTATTCCAGCAAATTTCACTGGGGCTGTTTCCAATAAGAAATGAGTGGGGTCCGTTAAACGCATAGTGAAAACTTGGTAACCGTAACATATTCAATTAAACCAAATTTTTTTGGGTTGAACTAGAACTGACTGTAAAACTGGCTGTAGGAAGTATAAAAATATCTGCGGATATTTTCAAAATTTAAAAAATTACAAAAATTTCACTGAGTGATACCTATTTCATTGTGACTACTTTACACTTAATAAAAACCAACTATATTGAGAAATGCATCAGTTTAGCAAAATTGAAGGCAAGCCATAGAAGAGTTACACTGCCCGTTATTTATTTATTTATTTTTTTCATTATAGTATTTCTGAATTTTGGGAAAATTAAAATTGTATGATCGAATTTAACTAACCTGCTCGCCCTTGCTGAGTACCTTGAACCTCCTCACACCGACGGTGGTTAAAATAAACCGGCCATCTTCTAAACTAACAGCATCTTTCACCTCCAAAACTGTCCCACATAACACAAATTTATCACCGTTGGATTCTTTGCTAGCCATAGCGAATCTCTTCGTTGGAGATTGTAGACATCTTCGTGCCAGGAGCCGGTACCTTGGTTCATAGACATACAAGGGACAGGCGACGCCGGGGAAGGCGTTTGTACACACAAAAACAGGAATCTGGAAAAATAACCACTATTAATTAAAAAGATTGGGACTAACTTTTGTAAAGCCTTCAACAGGTTCATTTTTTATGTACCTATCTCACGTATTTATGTACCAACAGGCAAATCATAAAATTTGGTTTTCAGAAAATTTATGACCTATCTTTACATCATATCAACAATTAATGTTCATTCATTCCCCTTGAGATCGTAGAATCTTTTTTCATCTTATAATAATATACTTACATCGGAGCTCTTCTCCAAAATCATGCTCTCCTTCAAGCTGATCGTGACCCTCTCATTGAAATCCTTAGGAACGAGAAATTGGATGGCCTGCCGCAACACCTCCGTAGATCCCCTGGAATAGTCTCCGACATTCAAGCCAGCCATACACAAAGGGCATGACAGTCTGTGGTCCAACACCCGCGTCAAACACCCCCGGCAAAAGGTGTGTCCGCAGGCTGTGGTGACGGGGTCCAAGAGGCAGCGACTACATAAGATACACTCTAGGTCGGTTATGCTGATGCAGTCCCAGCTGTTTTTTAAGGCTTCTTCTGAAATTAAGTAGGCGTGACTAAGGTGATCTCCTTTATTTATTATTATATATTTTTGGCATATACAAAACAAAGGGTATATTGCATTCGATCGGGACATTGTTAAAATCGGTAACATCGCTCAAAGAAAAAAAATTCTCATATCAGTTAGTGATCGAATTCTGAACAACTTTCCTGTCCTGTCCGTCCGTCACGTTTTCTGTAAGCAGGAAAACTTAAAGAAGAAAACTCCGATTGTATTGAAGGCAAAGTAATTAGTGTTAGCTAGAGGAAGATCTCTACTGTTTTTTTTTTTAATCTATTAGTAAACAAAAAAGTTATTAATTATTTCAATTTCAAGAAAATGATATTTTTTTATGTTTTGTAATTAAACAGAAATTGTCTAAAACTAACATTATTTATGATAAAACTGTGAAAAGTATCCTATAGAATGTGCAACAATTATGTAAAAAGTGCAGTAAATCGGCGAAGAGTATAATGGTTATATAAGTTGTTACATACCTATATTTATTAAGAAAATATTTAGCTTATTTTCATGTTGTATGTTTTAGTTAAGATAGACTTTTGTAATTTAAATGTACAGCATATTTTAGGTAAACTATTTATTTATTGTCGTCTTCAGAACACAAATTTCATGTCGAAAACTTCCGGCAGTCAATATATCCTACGCAATAAAATTTTCAAATATGTGGACGGACGTAAAGAGTTAAAATAGTCGACTTCCGGTTACAATTCAATTTACATGAATATCATTTCTTTAAACGATACAACCCGTATATTTTTACATATTTAGATTCTGCTGGCCAAAATAAAAAGCGTCTGGTACACCAATTTTGCAATTATTCATGCATGCGCAAAACATGATATCATTTATCTGACTATTTATTCCTTGGCCTAATGTTTGCCGTGAGCCGAATGGTTGGCGCATAGGTAACGTTTTCGTTTATCGTGCAAAAGGTCCCGGGATCAAACTCCTACGCCCGCAGGATTTTTCTTTCTTTCATTTTGTAATGATTAATATATTTTTTCACAAATTCTTTTCTATGATTTCTTTATAGTGCAGGCAATGAAGGCCACGGTTTGTAAAAACCTCGCAAAAATTAATAAAAGAATCATCTCCAGGATTTAGGTAAGTAATAATCTGTAGAATGGAATGATGCATTCTTTGCACTTTCAAGTTCCGGGAAAATTCAAGAAAATTTGAAAAACTTTTTGATTTTCGGTTTCTTTACTCTAGCGGCTAAAATAATGAAATTACAGAAAAAAGTTTTCAACAAAATTTGTAGCTCGTCTCTTTCTCTACAAAAAAGGTCTTTACAAATTTTTGTCTCACTTAAGCCGTTTAGGAGATAAATTCAGTTTTCCACCCATAATTTTGAGCCGCTCCGAAATTCGCGGAAAATGAGAATTCTCTGGGAGTTTCGTATGACCGGACATATTGATCGATAATTCTTACTATTCAGAGCCGCTAAAAAAATGAAAACAGCATAAAATTTAGAGAAAAGTCTCAGCTTTAATGTGGAACTAATCACAAAATTCATACCAATTTTTATCATAGAGAAAACAGTGTTAGAAGATGGCTTAGTAAACTTTATACAGTTGATTTGTTCATATCTTTAAGTTTTATGCATTCTGCCTATTTCTTCCGTAACAACTGGTGCTTTTTCACTACATGGATTCGATTCCACGCACTTTTATCTATATTTCGTGAAAATTTTGTTGAAGAATGTTAAGAAACAAATAAGTTGTATATGTTTTACTATATAATTGTGCATTTTCTGAACGTGTATGAATAATGTAGACAAATTCAAAAAGTACTGCACGCATTTAAAAAACTCTAAAGTCATTCGAAAGAATATGTTTTATTGTACTTAAAATCAAAAAATTAAGACTGTGCTATTATTATTAATTAGGATTTAGCGAATTGAACTCCAAAATTTGGAGGTGATTGATCGATGAGAAACTTTGATCGCAAGGCATATTTTTCCAACAAAAGTAATTGCAATAAAATGTTAATTGGATTAAGATATCATTATATAAGAATATATCAGCAAAATTAATTATCATTCTAACGACTCCCGGCAAAGATATGAATAAATCTGTGGACCAACTGTACAAAGTTTACTAAGCCATCTTCTGACACTTTTTCTCTATGATAAATTTTTTTATGAATTTTGTGATTAGTTCCACATTAAAGCTAAAACTTTTCTCTACATTTCCTGTTATTTACATTTTTTGAGGAGCTGTGAATAGTAAGAATTATCGATCGATGAGCCCGGCCGTACGAAACTCCTGGGAATTCTCATTTTTCGCGCATTTCGAAGCGACTTAAAACTATAAGTGGAAAACTCAATTTATCGGCTTAAGTAAGACAAAAATTTGCAAAGACCTTTTTTGTAGAGAAAGAGTCGAGCTACAAATTTTGTTGGGAACTTTGTTCTCTATTTTCATTTCTTTGGCCCCTAGAGCAAAAAAACTGAAAATCAGAAAGTTTTTCCAAATTTTTTTTAATTTTCCCGGAACTTGGCAGTGCAAAAAATGCATCATCTCTTTCTTCAGGTTATTACCTACCTAAATCCCAGAGATGATCTTTTTATTAATTTTTGTTACCCTAAATGGCTAATTTGACTGTACTATTAGGTTAGGTTAGTACGTTTTTATTCTGTTTAAAATAATTAAATTCTTTCGTGTGATTTCTTTAGGTTAGGTTAGTACGTTTTTATTCTAATATCTAATTGTTAATAATTATTAGAAACGGGGGGTGCGGGGGGTGGCCCCTCGCCTTTTTTTATAAAATAACACGAAGGCGCGTACATCATTCATGCGCGAATAATTAAATTGGTGTACGTGGACTCTTGTGCCAAAATACACATCACGACGTGATGTTATTTTAATTTGCAAAAAAGATATATTTTTTAATTTCTAGGTTAGGATGCAATCTTGAGGCAATCACTTGCACGGCGCATGACTACTGCTCTCCATCACTCACTTGTTTTGTAGTATAATTAGTCCAGTAGATTTAGTTTACCCCTATTTTATGGAAAAGTTTGTTCGAACCACTTATTTTATGGAGCGTATTACCGAGTGTCATACATTTTATGATAACTAAATTATGATGACTAACCTTTGATATCGTCTACTTCTTTGAACACGTTGTCCAGCGTTTCTTGAAAATGTTCATAGTTCTCGGCATTCTCCTCGAACCAAATCTCCTTAAGCGGGTTGTAGAAACTACTAGTTCTAAATACGCGTTTTTCTCTTTTGTACCTGGGAATTTTCTCTGTGGTGTTGTGAAGAATATCACTTATCTGCAAAACATAAACAACCAATGAAAATCTACAAATTTCATAAATATTGCAGGCATAGAAATAGCAATTTGAACACTAAATATCATTTTTAGTTTTTTTTTTTTTGAAAGAATGCAGCCCAAAAAGTTTGTTTTTCTAATCCATTTCTACGATTATGAACGAAAATTATTGGGGAAAAAAAAACGTTCTGTCTCATTTTAAGAGAATATACTTCCCCAGGGATGTATTTTTAGACTAAGGTAAGTTGGGTTATATGGGCTCAATATGAACTCAGGAATCACAGGTTCCCGTACGTTCGGGTACTCAATTCTGGGACACCCTGTATATTGAAAATTTTAGTCCAATCTTACTGTGCTATACTGTGTTTCTGAAAATCATTTAAATATAGGTATGTCCCTACGACGAAACTATTTTATTGATTTGTTTTACATTTAAAAATAGAGAATCCCAGATTTATTGTCTTATTTTGACGACCAGCCGAGTGACAACCTGACTGAGATATTTTTAACAATTTCGATAAAAATACACTTTGTTTTTTAACGTTTTCGTGGGAAGTGTATTTATTATGAGAAATGCTCGACGTACAGAGGCGGTTTGTATGTATTACAAATATACACCATGAGGCATCATATTTACTAAATTGTTTCTACATCATCATCACACAAAACTATTTCATATAGAATTCTACAGCTATCTAACCTAAAATGGCTCCATCAAACTTGCAAAAATTGTTTTTTTGTGACTAACTTTTAAAACACGTAATATAAAGAAAACTAACAGAGGCAAAAATTTAACAATACAAAATTTTATGCAAAAAATTTCGTACGACCGTTTTCATGTAAAAAAAAAATGTTATGGACAGTTCTTGGGTATCAACTGAGGGTCAGTAATCTGTTGAGATTGCTGACAAAATCTTGTTAATTGCTAATTATAATGAATAAATAGACATTACTAATACGCTCATTTGGTGATATAGCAATTTATCATTATTTATCTGTCATTATAAAGCATAACATGCCAAAATTTTAAACTTTGGCATATTTACTATACTTGTCAAGGTCTTCCAAAATTTGCAGTAAAAAAATGTTAAATTGGCCTATTAAAAGCAGAAATGCCTTTACTTTAATTTGAATTTTTTTTCCACGCGTCGATATTAATTTTTTATCATTTAAGAGCTTGTTGATTTCAAAATGTTATAAGCTATAGACTTCGCAACTCATTTTATGTCCAGAACGTTGGTGCATTTTGGACTACCATGGTATAATAAAGATCGTAAACCAAATGGACCTCGTTACAATAACAAGTATATTCCAAGATAAAGGTAACAAATGTAATAAATGGGTTGAAGAATTAAAATTACTTGCCATTAACAGAAAGTTAGGCCTAAAAATATCGTAAAATATTAGCGAATTTTTAGAAGTAAACAAGCTTGTATACATTTATAGTTTAACAGTCATTCCGTGCCTATGACAAAAACCATTTCGGCAATAACTGTAAAGTATTCTGTAGTATATTTTCTAAATCGGAAGTGTCCCTATAAACCAATAACGCTGAAATCCTAAAAAAGTTTGGTACGATCAGCGATGCCATAAACGTGGGCTTACTTACCCGGGAATGAGGTAAAACAACAGCGGTCGAACGAATGATTAAATTAGTTAGGGTACCGGTAGGCTCATAAATGCTATAATTGGTTACAAATATTCCCAATCTTACTGTACACTAAGTAGGAAACTAGCCGCGAAGTTTTTCCCCTTAACTAATAAGAATCAAAATGAAGCTAAACATAAAAAGGGTTTGTTTTCACCGCCACAGGAAAATTAGATAGATGTAGATATAGAATAGTTTAATGTTAAGAGAAGATTTTACATTTAGGGGAAGCCATTTTGACCATACCATTCTACAGATGACGCCAGTTACCAGGCGAGTTACTATTTTGACCAATAATTTGTACTGTAGATGACGCTAACTGCCGAATGACTTAAGTGCACTAAAGAGGGGCGCAGTTGCATTCATTGGTCTAGGTTCCAAAAATTAACTAGGATGACTTCATCATGCAAAAGGACACTTTTGGTGTGACAACATTTTCAAAACTTCCATCGTAGTAATTTATTAGTGTCAAACGGGTATGTTTGTGATTTTCGGGGTTTTGTTCGAAAATTTTGCTTATCGGCATTAAATTTTAAAGTAAACGCCACCTCATTCAAATTGTCGCTGGTAACTAATGTTTTATTAACTAGGTTTTGGAATTATTAGCTTCATGTTCGTTAATTGTACCGTGTCTTTTCTAATCCTCAGGTAATCAATTTGTGTCTTATTGTAAACGAATTTATCATTAACAGAGTACTATGTTTTGCTTAAGTAGGGGACTGCGTTCCATTTTTATTAACGTTTTTAAATTTTAAGTTCCATTTTGTTTGTTATATTTTTAACCGACTATTTTCGTGTTCTTTTATTGTAAATATAGTTTTTAAGTGTGGTCGAGAATTCGTGTTTTATTTACTTGCTAACAAAAAAAAAGTTAGATCACCGTGGTGAATCCGCAGGAAAAGGGGGTAAGTTTTTGAACTGTAATATATCCGAATGTACGCACATGTCTCTGAGATTTGTCCACGTATAAATGATATTAATTCATCTAGATAATACGTGGCATAGCATTCAGAGCGGCTACGGGTATAGATTTTGAGGCAGAGCCAGTGTAGATGGACGAACATTCCTTGGCAGTGTCACAACGACTAAAATTTGACTAATTATGAAGGGGGTAAATTAATAATGAAATTTTGTATAGGATTTTGCAAACAGCAGAAAAAAACTATCTATGAGAACTAAAATAAAAACTATTTGTGAAATTATTGATTTACAATATTTGCTTCTTTCGATAACCTGAATTCTCGTTGTGCTAACAATTAAAATCCTAAAATCAATTTGTATCCAGTTGGTAATTGTCTTGGTTTTTGCATGGAACATCGTGTGAGTGACTTTGTGCCTTTCTGATGAGTGTGAAAAACGTTTCAAACGCTAAGCATTTCCAAATAACAGAATTATAGATTTCATGAAAATGTAATCCATTTGAATGAAAAATTTTCCTAAAGACGAGGTATGTAAATAAATTCATTTTAAGCTTTTGTTCTCATTTTAACTGAATCTTCATAGCCGTAGGGGATTATGTGGATACTAATTTATTCTGCAAAGCCATAGGGGACTGTGTAGAAACTAGTGTTAGAATGAGAATATTGTCCAATAAGAAAGACAAATTGATTTTAGGATTTTAATTACTAGCATAACCAGAATTCAGGTTACCAAAAGAATGCAAAGATTGTAAATCAATAATTTTACAAATAGTTTTTATTTTAATTCTCATAGATAGTTTTTTTCTGCTATTTGCAAAATCCTATAAAGAACGTTTCATTAAAAGTATAAGCAAACAAAAAATAATTCACTTTTAAACGGGTAAATTAATTTCGTGAATACAATCAATAAAAATGACAACCCCCAGAGTAATGTAAACAGAGTAAGAGGGCTGTAAAAGGAAAAACTGAATTTGTCTTTTAATGCAAAATACAAATGTTAGTGTTAAAAATGTATACGATAATGAAAACAACGCCTTTAAAACGACTTTAATTATGATCCCATCACTTCATCAATAGTTATTTTAAAATTTTGCAACTCCATAACTTTGATTCTTATTTTACGAGAAAACGGTTTCATGCACAAAATTTTCCGTGACAAGTTACATCTGACATAGAATTTTGTGCTCCTTAATTTTAACTAATAATACTGACTATGACTATAAACTTTATTGATATTATATGTAAGGTAGATATGTGTATCATTTTCAAATGCTAAAATTTCATGACTGACATTTTAGAATGATTAAATGCAATTGTTGAGACACAGATAAATACGTACACGTTATTCGTGGGTGACATCTTGACAAAAGGCCAAAAAAATAATTAATCAGAAAGCAACTTAGGTATGTAATCCTTTTGGCTTACAAGTTTATTTAATATCAATTCTAATACACTGTAGCACAAAGTAAGAGAAAATGAATTTCCTACAAGATAATAGGAATTTGTAGTCATGCATATGACGCATTGCTGCAATTGGATTTAAACAAAAAGTGTTTTTACCTTATCTTCTGTATCACTATTAATTTGAAGACCAGCATATCCGGATCTGAGGTGGTATCTCGGTTCCATCCCCAAAATGTCCACTGTGTCAGGAATCAACATATCTGTAAAAAGAAAATGAATGAAATAACTGCAAAATGTGCATTTAAGTTTTATAGTTCTTAATAATAGCTGTTTAACAATCGTATTGTCTCCGAAAGCAAACAATGTAATATCAAAAGGTAACAAATTCATACATGGTAAACAATACTATTTATTCTACCTATGGATTGTTTATTTATGACATCCAAATATAAACAGTTCTTATGTAAGTACTTATAATTAACCAGTTGTAATAAACCTAGCCGGATCACATAAATTTTTCACTTTCTACAAAATTAAAAAGAATCTAATTATTTTTTAATGCAGAACAAAGCACGACTGCATCGGGTGTACCCTTGGTTTTTATTACTCAAAATAATTCCGACCACAGGCATGCCCGATCGCGTGATATGGCGAAAGATTAGAGAACTAACCTAATCTTTGATATAGTAGTGTTCCTTTTTTCCAATTAACACCGCAGTGACGTCACGTTGGAAGACGTCGTCTCTATTAATCAAAATCAATAACGTCTGCCGGATGTTTTGTTTTCTTAAATGTTTCATTAACCGCTTCTAAAATCACCGAGGTAACTCCTCGAAAATCCAGAATGATTTTGTGTTAGGTAAAGAGAAACGAGGCCCTACAGTTTATAGTGGAGTCCGAACCACATCTCGGGGATAATTATACAGGGTGTAATTAGTTTCATGTCATTAAAAAAATGGTGGTAGGGAACGACAAGACAAACAAAAAAACCTTATATCACATGGGGTCTAAAGCTCATAGTTTTGGAGAAAAAAAAATAAACAAAAATTTCGCAAATTTTCAATAACATTTTTTGAGAACTGCTGGAATATTGAGGTAGGTTTAGATCTAGATCTGATCTGAAGAAAACTATACTCTAACTCTCCCTTGTGCAATATTTTAGTTAGTGTGGGTATTTCGTTATGTACACACGTCCAACCCGCCGTTCGTTGTTTTTGTTATTTTTGAATTTCGCGTCATTGTGTATTTATAGTTAAGATTTATTTTATTGACTTACCGTTCAAGTTGTCAAATTCTTGATTACGTACAGACACAACTTACTTGTTCGTTCTTTTTGTATTCCTTTTTGGCTTTTGTACCGAGTTTTTATTTTATTTCTCTTTATTGACGTTAGTTGATAGTTTAGTGTTGATCGAAGTGCGCATGTCCTTAATTCGACGTACCGAACTGTGTATTGATGCACATGCAGAGATTTTGAATCATTTATGTTACAAATGTTAATAAACCACATTTAAATTTTCTGAATTATAAACAATCCAATATTTTGTTCCAAATTAAAAAACACACATGTAAAGAAATGCTCTGTTTAAACCTCTATGGCCATTATTTGCTTGCAATTGTGCACGAAGAGAAAACGAATTATTTACCTCTTTATAATTGCCTCAGCTCAGTTCAGTTGAGGCGGTCCATCAAAGGCGGTCGATGATCCAAGGCCTTTACTTTGACACCGCAGACCACCGCGTGTGCCGGCGAGCACTTTCTTATGGCAATTTAAAAGTTGTATAATTGGGAACTACAAGTCCATTGACCAAGAAAAGCAGTGGTTCTCAATTGTTGTCTACCATAATATTAAAAATGTTGACCTAGCTAGACCAGTGTTTTTCAAAGTGCCCCTAGAGGGAAAAGTCATAAAGGTTTTTTGTTTGTCTAGTCGGTCCCCATTACCAGTTTTTTTAGTGACATGAAACTGATTACACCCTGTATAATTAAAATTATGCTGCTTCGCTTGCTATGCCAGTATGTAAGCTAGACGCGCTAAACCACTGAGCTACCAATGATCAGATCATTAAAAAAAAAATCGGGTCCGTGGTCTATAAACGTTTATGCTTCGCAAGACAATGAAAATTGCCTTAGTTTTTGGTAAAAATTATGCATTATGGAGATGTTTCACTAAAATTTTAAATGTGAAGAAATTCCACGGGTAATTGTAAAACATTGTTGTCACTTTCTGATACAATTATTGTATTAACGGAAAGGATTTCTCAAAAATATTTTCGATGTTGCACAATTACCTGAATATAAAGATTTCATTCGATCCGCAATTTAGTTTCTGGTAGTTTCTTCTCATATAAGTTGAGTGCATGAATTTCAACAGTTTGCAAAGATGGCCATACCACGACTTACTGTAAGTAACAGACGCTAAGAACGAACTAGTATGGAATACATAAATATACCTAATATCAACACAGAATTGTTGACAGGCCCCTTGAGGTTGCATATATTAAATACACAAAAACAGTTTTGCTTAGATTCCATTCCAATCCAAGTAGAAATGAACATGAAGACCAGACGCTGTGCATTTAGATCCCGCTAGATTTAAAACAATTCAATTGAAAAACTCTCCAGTAAGAGTCGCTGGAGGGTTGTAGAAAGAAGACGCCTCGCGTTTTAAATAATGTATGGATACTGTTTTCTCCATCTTGTTTTAGGTCTCTGAGACTTGGCCCGTTAGAAATGTAGACAAAGGACGTATTGATGCATTCAAGATATGGTATCAACTGGAGAGTGAACGGTAGAGAACAGTTGATAATCCATGGCAAACCAGATTGCAAAAGGCGAAGAGGGCGACCCCCAAAACGTTAGGCTAATGTCACCAAGGAGCTGTTGGGAAAGTTTTCGTGAGATCGAGCGCCTAATACACAGCAGCCACAGGTGGCGTACGGCTGTGGGACGTACTACATAGCAAGGGAGGCCAGCTAACACATTTCATGAATCACAAAAGTCCGTCAAGGCGTTGTGAATAAGACTAGTTTTTAAAATGGAAAAATATTATAACAACGAATAAGAGTTTTTTCCCAATGCAATAAAAAATATAAAATTACGATGAAAATCAATCGCGCTTTACAAATTCAGTATGGAAGGAATAAAACAACTGACACTGACATCAAATATTTGCTTAATTTGTATGTTGAACGGATCATATAACCCATCGATTTTTCGTTTTTTATGTCCCCCACAGACCCATTATGAGACACGTGTCTAAAGACCCGTTACATAAACTGTTTATTATATTTTACCCAGCCGGAGCCGCTCTACGCGAAGTCTCGTACCTATTTTTATTCAGTCTTGGTACATATAAATTACATAAACTACTCTATTGTTGTCTACTTTTACTTGGCGTAATTCTAATTTTGTAAACAGCGTCTAATTACGCTAATCGCCTATGGCACGCAGCTAAAACAAAACTCGGTTTATTACCTTGGATCACTGGGAAAAATACTTATTATGGCGCATAAATCTAGTTATTCAACGGGCTGTTTAATCTATAAGTCAACGCTGTTTATATATAGGGAGCCAAAATAAAGCAAGGTACGGCTTTGTTCTATATACAAAGTGAAGTACGATTTAAACCGACATACTCTAGTCTAGTGTCTCTAGAGGAAGGTAGAGCACACTCAGCTGAGTTCAAAACACCCCTACACTTACCGTTGAATGTGAACTGTTTTTGAGATACGGGGTTGTTTTATGGTTTTTGACCAGAACTTCCGTCCGCCATATTTTTTTAAATGACTGCACATATTTAGATACAATTTGATATACATATTATACTCTTTTAGGTTAACGAATAGCTTAAGTGATTTTGGAAAAATTCCAGGACCGACCTCAATTTTTTTAATATGGCTCTTAGGGTCGTTAACATCACACTGTATATTAGTTTTTGGTAAATGTTAGTAAACTTTTAAAAAGCCTATGGACCCGTTTATAAAATAATGTCATAATATTTGATGCCACGTTTATGGTAATTCTTCAATAAATTTTCAAAAGTATTGAAAGACCAAATTAGAATTATCTCTGGGTTTTAAGTAGTTAATAACCTGTAGAATGGAATGATGCATTCTTTGCACTTCCAAGTTCCGGGAAAATTAAAAAAAAATTGAAAAAACTTTTTGATTTTCGGTTTCTTTGCTCTGACGGCTAAAATAATGAAAATATCAATATTTCAACATTTTTTTGTAGCTCGTCTCTTTCTCTACAAAACAGGTCTTTACAAATTTTTGTCTTATTGAAGCCGTTTAGGAGATAAATCCAGTTTTCCACTTATAGTTTTGAGCCGCTCCGAAATGCGCGGAAAATGAGAATTCTCTGGGAGTTTCGTACGACCGGACATATCGATCGATAATTATTACTATTCAGAGCCGCTAAAAAAAGGAAAACAACGTAAAATGTAGAGAAAAGTCTTAGCTTTCATGTGGAACTAATCACAAAATTCATACAAATTTTTATCATAGAGAAAAAAGTGTTAGAAGATGGCTTAGTAAATTTAATACAGTTGATTTATTCACATCTTTGAGTTTTATGCATCCTGCCTATTTCTCCCGTAACAATGGGTGCTTTTTCACCGCATGGATTCGATTCCACGCACTTTAGTCTATATTTTGTGAAAATTTCATTGAAGAATGTTAAGAAACAAATAAGTTGTATATGTTTTACTGTTTAATTGTGCATTTTCTGAACGTGTATGAATAATGTAGACAAGTTCAAAAAGTACTGCACGCATTTAAAAAACTCGAAAGTCATTCGAAAGAATATGTTTTATTGTACTTACAATCCAAAAATTAAGACTGTGCTATTATTATTACTTAAGATATAGCGAATTGAACTCCAAAATTTGGAGGTGATTGATCGATGAGAAATATACCCTCCTACTTTGATCGCAAGGCATATTTTTCCAACAAAAGTAATTGCAATAAAATGTTAATTGGATTAATATATCATTATATAACAATATACAAGCAAAATGAATTATCATTCTAACGACTCCCGGCAAAGATATGAATAAATCTGTGGATCAACTGTACAAAGTTCACTAAGCCATCTTCTGACACTTTCTCTCTTTGATAAATTTTTTTATGAATTTTGTGATTAGTTCCACATTAAAGCTGAGACTTTTCTCTACATTTTATGTTAATTTCATTTTTTTAGTAAGAATTATCGATTGATGAGCCCGATCGTACGAAACTCCTGGAGAATTCTCATTTTTCGCGCATTTTAAAGCGGCTTAAAACTATAAGTGGAAAACTCGATTTATCTTCTAAACGGCTTAAGTAAGGCAAAAATTTGTAGAGACCTTTTTTGTGGAGAAAAAGACGAGCTACAACTTGTTGGAAATTTCTTTCTCTATTTTCATTACTTTGGCCGCTAGAGCAAAGAAACCGAAAATCAAAAAGTTTTTCCAAATTTTTTTGAATTTTCCCGGAACTTGGAAGTGCAAAGAATGCATCATCTCATTCTCCAGGTTATTACCTACTTAAATCCCAGAGATGATCCTTTTATTAATTTTTGGATCCCTATATTGTTAATTTGCCTGTACTATTTTGAGAATAACTTGAAAATATTAAAGACAAAAGTTTGCAATTTTATTTTGACAAAATAAATTTATTTAGAACTTTAAATAATTGAAAAAAAAATAAAAACAGTGCAAATAGTTAAAACTATAACAGGCCTTCAAAATGAATGCCCCCAGCGTCAATATATTTTCGAGAACGTAAATATCCATTTATGGTGGAAGTGCAAGGAGGAGCCCTGTCTCGCGGTAAAAAGAGCTTTTTACAGCGGATTATGAGAAAGAGGCCCAAAAGAATATTTTGTCTATCCTGTATGTGGGTTTGCTTTTGTAGTAATTAGTTTCAATTGCCGTTTTCCAAGTCCGAGTATTTTTTTATTTTATTACCTGTGTTTAATACACTTTCAATTTCAATTTTAATTTTTTTTTTCAATTTTAATAAAGAAATAAACTAATACTACTAACTAAAAGCCTATCTTTTTCGTCCACAGCTAGTATGACTATATTGCTTTATGAAAACATGTTCCTCCTACCAGTAACCATCCACTTGCAGGGGTCCCAGGTATAAATGTATGGGTCGGTTTGTTTCCATTTACGACGGCCCAGCTAGGACTTCATTAGACACGTGTTTACTTTATTTTTGGTACTATTTACAAACACTATTCAGTAAATTTCCATAATTAATTCGGTGTGTGCTTTGGTCTTCTATCATTACACTTCACTTTACGCAGAATTTTTTAATCTACCGATAACTTAAATTTTATCGTGTTTAAAGGAGTTTCAACCGATGCTTTTTGCCTTTTCTTCGGGAGCGTCTCACGGCACGACCACCCTCAACAAAACATCCACTCAAACTCTCAACATACATAATCGTATTTTTAGTAAAAAAAAATATATATAACTTTCGATTGAACGTTGTAATTTTGTTTGAAACCGGACAGTTACTTTAGAATATGTACTCCGCAATTCTTAATGATAATTGCTCAAGTGTCACAGGGAGGTGAACTTTTCGCTTCTTTTCGGGACGTCCTGTGTAATTTCTCGGCTTTTCAACGAAACAATCGATAATCATTTCGGTACAAACAACCACACACTTCACTTTCTATTTTTGTTATCCTTTGTGCGGTGCATTTGAGGAATGTGTTTGTCAACAACTGGCACTGTGAAATCGTAAAAAGTGGCCGCTATCGGACCCGAAATAAATAATGTATAGAACAAAAGTTTATCGTGAGGAATTTGGCAGAACGTAAACGGGTCAAGCGGATAAAATGAATGGCGTACTTGAATATAATGCTTATCGAAAATCGGTTTTTGGCAAGGAACTGTATCTGGAAAACATCTGATGCTTTGTTCCAGAGACTTCGAGCGTTTATATTTAATGGTGGGTAATTGTATTGCATTGCACATGCACCGTAAACAAGCAAAAAAATTCATGTGAAAAATTGAACAACCTTCAAAAAATAAATAAAAGTTGTAAAATAAAATATCACCCAATCGTTCGGTTAATTGCACCTTATTACCAGAGATTGGATTTACCTACCGGATTCCAGGGTTGGCTTTTATAGATATTATATTATATATTGTAAACACGTACTGAAACATTCCCAAAGTATTCCGATCTCTGCTTACTTATTACCTAACATCGATATTGAAGTTGGTTAAAATTACGTTCCATTTTTGTACATCGACGTCAATATCTACTATCTATATTATATTATGTTTGGAAACGACAGAAAGTAATAAATCACTCAGAAAGATCAACCATGGACGTATTTTCCTTTACTTTTCTAGAAAATACATCGAAAAACGACATTAAATTAATTAATTCAATAGGGATGTTTTCTATTTTTTAATTATAATAAAAAATGATAGTTCTAAGGCTACAGAAACACGTAATAACCATTAAAACGCCTAAAAACTTTTTTCTTGAAAATAAATTGAAAATAAAACTCCGAAATAAACGAGGCTAGTAAACGATTCCTGCGGTGAGAGTAGCGCGCGTGATGTCATAATGTTCATAGCGGAACTCGTATACCAACGTTATATGGATTGTTTGTTTCAGTATTGTTTTATCTCTGTTCTTGTAATGATGGGAGACTCAAAATGTGTGAAAGTTAATAGAAACAAGTGTTGTTTTGTTCCTAGATGTACAAATACATCAGTAAATAACCCAGAAAAGGTTTTTATGTCTGTGTCACAAAATGTAAAAAGAAAGAAGCTTTGGTCCTTTTTTAAACCAATGATATTTTTTTAAACTTTTGTTACCTAAACGCATTTATCAAAATAGGTCTCCGATTATTAGGGATGGCAACGATGTATCGATATAAAATAAATATAGATGTATTAATTTTATACCATAAATATATTATGGTATTTTTCTAAATATATCGAAAAGAGTCAACTTGCATATTACCCTCCCGCTATTCGAAATTTCAATGGAGACAGAAATTTTATTGCGAGAATATCACTCCCCGCTCTTCGAAATTTACTTTAGTCGAGATAAATATTGTATTGTAAAGAATGCCACCCCCCCGCATTCCGAAGTTATACCTTAAGCAATATTCATTAATTTTTTACATTAAATGTTAATCTACAAAATAAATCGATACATAGAAATAACAAATAATTTTTTGTTGATATATCGATTATATTGATCTGAGTCTTGTGATGTATCAAATGATTCATACGTATATCGATATCTTACATTTTTTGCCATCCTCAATTCTCATAAGAAACGTGCATGAAAGCCTAACCACTATATTCGCGCGCGTTTAACCACATATGTTTAACTATGAGCAACATGATGTCACACCAGTCAAGGAGCGTTTCGCGCATTCAAGTGAATATTCGTATTTCTTTAGGGATTTTCCCATAGAACGGATTTGTTGATTTTTGCAAAACTTTGTGGATATTATTATGACTATTTTTAACCATTTTATGATGTTTAAACAGGATTTAATTTTTTTGTGAACATACCTATTATTTCCAGTTCTTGGTTTTACTCTTGGTAATTTGGTAAAATTGTATGAATCATGTACTAAAAGAAGAGGTTAAAATGTGGAAATTTAATTGTATTGACATCTCTATAGAAAATGTAGGAGCAGCACACTGTTAGAATATTCAGAGGAAGAATTTTTTACCACTTTGGTATTTTATGCATATATACACTACATTGTATGTTATATACTTTAATATAATACCGTGTTCTATTCTGCAATTCACTTTTAAAATAATTCATTAATTTTAAATGTGATTTGTCAATCTATGCGCCAACATTAAAGTTAATGTACAAATGTATGATTAAACATACATTTTTGGCCTTTTGTTGGGGGACGAGAGTGAGTGGACGTGCAGTGGGACGCTCCCGAAGAAAACACAAAAAGAATCGGTTAAAACTTCGTTTAACTCGATAAAACTTGAGTCATCGGTAGGTTAAAAAATTCTGCGTAAAATGAAGTGTCATAATAGAAAAAGAAAATACATACCGAATTAATAATTGAAAGTTATTGGTAAAGGGTTTGTTAATAGTATCAAAAATAAAGTAAAGACGTGCAGTGCCATAGTTTCTGCCGACGCGCGTCGACGGAAACGGACCAATTTATACCTGGGACTATTCTTTCAAGTGGTTGGTTAATAGTTAAAAAAAGCTGAATACTAAATGCCGTCTTTAGTGTCAAGTGGGCGATTTATTTCTCTCGATTATGTCGGAATATATAGTAGAACGAGGTGCCGCTTAAGTATTACATAACAACTACTATCCTTTGACCAGAATATCGCTGATTTTTTGCTCTGCTGATTACACTTCTCGGCTCTACTATATACCTAATTTTGACGCAAAAAATTATCTAGCACTTTGTCTATTCTGGTGCGTACGAAACTCGTAAAATGAACAATTTTCTTATTACCGGACAAGAACCACACCTGGTTGATATTTTAGTAATCTTAATTATTATATTCAATTATGTACAAGTCTAATAGGAGTTAGAAATAGATGGCGATGCCCCTTTCAAACAAAAACAAACCTGTGCGTATTAGCGTCCGGCGTGGGTGGTAACTCTAATCCGTTACGATTCAACAAATAATTAGCTGTACAATAGGGTCTAGACATAAAAAAACTCGTACTATAAACGGCCATTTCAGTCATCATCAGTCATCGTTCTGTGCGTCTGAGAATGCCAAGACATGTGGGAACGACCTGTTGGCATTGAAATGCATAGCCAACTGCATCGAAAACACACATCCCAACCGGCCCCTGTCAATGGAACCGACAGAGAAAACGTGATTTTTTTCTTGGTATTTTTAGTCGAGCTTGACCTATCCTACACTTCTGACGTCATTAAGCATTCAAGCAAACAATTGATAACTTTTAAAATGGGTATCTTTCAAGGTGCTTGTATTTATCTGATACACTGGATACTGGAAAACAGTTTCACAATACCGATCTACGAAGCGACTAGTTTTTGCGTATCTAGTCTCTTGTTTTTGTTCTCCTTGGACGGTAAGGTCACTAGACGACAATGGTCGTCAGAAATACACATATTTGTCAACAATTTGATGCAGAAACGCGTTTAACTAGATTTAAATGATTTTGTATGGTTACATAATATACGCACAATGTTTATGGAAAATTGTTTTCGGCGAGTCGGAATATTAAAAATAAAACGCAGATAAAAATAATATTATGTGTAAACAAAAGATCTAATTATCTAAATTAAAATAAATGATTTTGTTTCTCTAATACCTACTTTATCTATTTGGGGTCTATTCCTAGAAATTTTCAACTAATTAAAATACTAAATTTTACATTTTGGATATAATTTGTTATATAGGATGGATCATTTATAATAGGTCACAATTCATGGGTATATTCTTTGGACCAGAATATGAGGATACAATTACATGCTTTAGCAAATTGTTGCTGTGGAAAGAGATACAGGGTATTGAAACATTCTTTATAGGATTTTGCAAACAGCAGAAAAATTAACTATCTATAAAAGAAAAACTTTGTGTGGAAATATTAATGAAATCATTGCTTTCTTTCGATAACCTGAATTCTGGTTATGCTAGCAAGTTAAAATACTAAAATGAATTTGTCTAATTTTTTATTTGACAATTCTCATTCTAACACTAGCATCCACACAGTCCCCTACGGCCATGCAGATTAAACTAGTATCCACATAACCCCCTACGATTATGAAGATTCAGTTAAAAATGAGAACAAAGACCTAAAATGAATTTATTTATCTACCTTGTCTTAAAAAAAATTTTTTTCATTCCAATGGATTACATTTTCATGAAATCTATCATTCTGTTTCCTGGAAATGCTTAGCCTTTGAAACGTTTTTCGCCCTTAATCTGGAGCTCATCAGAAAGACATAAAGCCATTCATAAAGATGTTTCATGCAAAACCAAGACAATTTCTATGAATAAGTGTGAAATGATTATATTTGACATTGACTGATAAAAACAACCTCACCTATCTATTAGCTAACTAGTATTGGAGCCTATATACTCTATGCATGTTTAAAAATGAATTATTATTTGTTTGCTTATAATTGTATTGAAACATTCTTTATAGGATTTTGCAAACAGCAGAAAAATTAACTATCTATAAAAGAAAAACTTTGTGTAGAAATATTAATGAAATGATTGCTTTCTTTCGATAACCTGAATTCTGGTTATGCTAGCAAGTTAAAATCCTAAAATGAATTTGTCTAATTTCTTATTTGACAATTCTCATTCTAACACTAGCATCCACACAGTCCCCTACGGCCATGCAGATTAAACTAGTATCCACATAACCCCCTACGATTATGAAGATTCAGTTAAAAATGAGAACAAAGACCTAAAATGAATTTATTTATCTACCTTGTCTTAAAACAAATTTTTTCATTCCAATGGATTACATTTTCATGAAATCTATCATTCTGTTTCCTGGAAATGCTTAGCCTTTGAAACGTTTTTCGCCCTTAATCTGGAGCTCATCAGAAAGACATAAAGCCATTCATAAAGATGTTTCATGCAAAACCAAGACAATTTCTATGAATAAGTGTGAAATGATTATATTTGACATTGACTGATAAAAACAACCTCACCTATCTATTAGCTAACTAGTATTGGAGCCTATATACTCTATGCATGTTTAAAAATGAATTATTATTTGTTTGCTTATAATTGTATTGAAACATTCTTTATAGGATTTTGCAAACAGCAGAAAAATTAACTATCTATAAAAGAAAAACTTTGTGTAGAAATATTAATGAAATTATTGCTTTCTTTCGATAACCTGCAGGGTGTTAGAAAATGCTAGGTGGAGGCCACATCGAAAATTTACTCTTAAGTTGCAGCAAATAGTTCATAATATGAGAAAGTCAGAGAGTTTATGTAGTTATCATTCTTTAGTTCATTTTTTATATCATAACTTTTTCTGACACCGTTTTCGCTAAAAAGTTTTAAAAAATCGAAAAATCAAAATGTTCTCTATAAACCATTATTTTTAACAATGAAGCCTGTGTTTTATATATTTTTTTAATGTCACTATCGTATTCAGTGCAATTTTTCCTGCAATAGTCGATAAAATTGCTGTTTAAAATTTCTGACCAAAAAAAACTTACGACGACCGAACTATAAAAAATATTTCCTTACCAAATTTGGAGAAGATCGATTGTGATATTGCAAAAAAAAGACAAAAAATACACAGCACCTGTAAATATTAACCGATTTCCCTCTTTGGAGATCATTTTCTTGGGATTTCCAACAAATCTAGGAGGTAAGACAAAAAATATTGGAAGTTTTTCCCACTGATATACAGGGTGTAATCAGTTTCATGTCATTAAAAAAAAAACGGTAATGAGGACCGACTAAACAAACAAAAAACCTTTATGACTTTTCCCTCTAGGGGCACTTTGAAGAACACTGATCTAGGTTAACATATTTAATATTATGGTAGACAACTATCGAGAACCACTGCTTCTCTTGGTCGATGGACTTGTACTTCCCAATTATACAACTTTTAAATTGTCATAAAAAAAGTGCTGGCCGGCACAACCGGTGTCAAAGGATCATCGACCGTCTTTGATGTACCGCCTCAACTGAACTAAGGCAAGTATAAAGAGGTAAATAATTCGTTCTCTCTTCGTGCACAATTGCAAGCAAATAATGGCCATAGAGGTTGAAACAGAGCATTTCTTACATGTGTGTTTTTTAATTTGGAACAAAATATTGGATTGTTTATAATTTAGAAAATTTAAATGTGGTTTATTAACATTTGTAACATAAAGGAGTGTCCTGGGTTAAAAGCTTACTACCTACCTAAATGATTCAAAATCTCTGCATCTGTATCAATACACAGTTCGGTACGTCGAATTAAGTACATACGCACTTCGTTCAACACTAAACACTAAACTATCAACTAACGTTGTCAATAAAGAAAAATAAAATAAAAACTTGGTACAAAAGCCAAAAAGGAACACAAAAAGAACGAACAAGTAAGTTGTGTCTGTACGTAATGAAGAATTTGACAACTTGAACGGTAAGTCAATAAAATAAATCTTAACTATAAATACACAATGACGCGAAATTCAAAAATAACAAAAACAACGAACGGCGGGTTGGACGTGTGTACATAACGAAATACCCACACTAACTAAAATATTGCACAAGGGAGAGTTAGAGTATAGTTTTCTTCAGATCAGATCTAGATCTAAACCTACCTCAATATTCCAGCAGTTCTCAAAAATTTTTATTGAAAATTTGCGAAATTTTTGTTTATTTTTTTCTCCAAAACTATGAGCTTTAGACCCCATGTTATATAAGGTTTTTTCATATGTCTTGTCGTTCCCTACCACCAGTTTTTTTTTATGACATGAAACTAATTTCACCCTGTATTTTGAGCCATCTTGCTTTCCCTTTTTCTTGCCATTCAATGGCACTTAATCAGCAACAATTAAATTTCAATTATTCATATCCACTCACAGATGACTAGATGAGCTTTAACGATCCGATTCCGGTTAAACTAATTTGGATTTCCTTCTAATTACCGTCACATTCGTTAACAGAAATTGTGCATTCGGAAAGCTATTAATTTCACATTGAAATATATTCAGGCAAATTTGCCATATTATAGTAGAAGAACTTAGTTAATTTAAGTGAGTCGAGTGAGTACTTAACCCAAGTATTCTTCATGTGAAATTTATACACAGAACTAATAAGAGTTTAAATTTTAGAAATACGAATTGTAAGTAACTAGTTTATAATATTCCACATTTAAATGCATTAAATCATGTTCTGAAGACGTTTACCGCACAAATTTTATCAATAAAGCAAAAATAGACATACAGTGCGTCTCACTTAAGAGTGTAACAGCTTAATAATGCTTTTCTTTTTTGTCCGATTTGAATCAAACCAATCTTAAAAGATATAGGTCGCCAAGGTCTATTTAAAACCACAAAATCACTTTCCATCTTTAAATGCAAGGCCATCTACGATACTAAATTGAATAAAATCAAAAAATCATTTTTTAATGAAATAATTTTGTTAGCAAAACTTGTTCGAAATCCTTCGAAACCCTGAATCCGAGGTTTAATTAAATTCTAAAAAAAAATGAAGTCTTGAAGAAAAACATTCTTTTGAGGCATTTAAATTAAAATTATTTCTAAAGTTTGATTCGAATCGGACAAAAAACCAAAGAATTGTTACGCTGTTACGCCCTTAAGTGAGATACACTGTGCATAGTGTACATGGTATATGTATTAAATAGTTTTTTAAAGTAAAGAGTAAACAAGTTTATTTACCCTTTACTTACACTACACCGGGGGTGGTTTTTATTTTATTTCATAATTTTAGTGGCCGTTTTTTTAAAGGAAGTTCATCCTTTTTTTTCAAAAAATGTTTTTTACCCATTTGAATAGCTTCTTTTCAAAAGTAATATGTGAAAGTTTCAGATTTTTATTAAAGAATTATAGAAATGGTGGAGCTTTTACCGATTTCATCAGAAATCTCTTTATGTTCCGACTTCATATATGTACTATTCCTACATACAATCATTTTATATTTGAAAATATGATAATCCAATAGCCACATGTTTCTCGTTTAATTTAAACTTTGTTGAGCTCAATTTCATTAATTAGTTCAAAACTTACAACAAATTCTGTGTAGCGCGTCCGAGACCGCGCACGCTTCGCGAGCCGTACTTATGTGTCGCCACGTTCCATTCTCGTGCATTAAACAAAAAAATCTGGAGCCTACATTTTTGATCGTACAAAAAAAAATTATATACGTTTTTGATGTGAACTTTCCCCCTCTATCGCCTAGTGCTATTAGTTTTTTGATATACAGACTGTCTATTTTACGAGGGCTACACCAAATATCTCGCTTAATATCTATTGTAGAAGAATAAAGTTTTTGAAACAGTTATCCCATTTTTTGTGAACTATATTTCAGTAAAAAGAAATTTGAAATCCATAGCCTACTTTATGAGATATATTACAAAAACCTGAAAAATAGGAAAACCACAAACGGTTATAGCTTCCTTATTTGAGGAGATACGAAAAAAGTTAAAGGAATGAAAGTTGACGGCAAAGACAATAAGAATAATAACGTGTAACAAAAAAATCGAAAAATGCAGTTGGCTTTGACATACGCTATTGTGCAAAAATGAAAAATACATATCTCAAAGTAGGCCATGACGCCATTAATTCCGTTATTTTTTTCTCATTCCAACGATATAAAACATGTCACAGAAATTTTAACCGATAGTGTCAATATTTAATATTTTACGAATACCACAATTCATATAATTGAATCGTAACAATCAGCTGTGCCATAATAGTAAAAATTCACTTTATAATAATTATAATTCCGTAATTATTTATTACAATTTAATACAAACCAATAAATATCTCATAAATAAAAATACAAGTACAAAACGAACATCCAAAGAAAAAAACGAAAAACTATGTATAACAGTACTACCTACTACTATATTGAAAAGAAATTGTGTGTATTTATTTTTCTAACTACAAATGCTCAAATTGTGCACCATGCATTCTGACACATAAACGTGCTCTACGAGACACATCACGCATTACATTTTGGAGCATTTCAGTATATATAGTAATTGCCTCACATGCGTTTCGAATTCTGGTTTTGATGTCCTCAATATTTTCAGGGGCAGTTTGAAATACCTTGTCTTTAATGTAACCCCAGACGAAAAAATCCAAGGAAGTAATATCTGGTGATCGAGCTGGCCATAGAATGGGTCCATAGGTGCCTATCCAGCTATCTGGCATAACTTTTAAATTTAAATAATTTGTACAAATAATTTGTACATATTACAGCAGTGTGAGGTGGAGCACCATCTTGTTGAAAATATGAATAATTTAATCTTTCTGCCACTGTTAATTCATAAGGAAAATCTTGAAATTCGTTTTGCAGGAAATTAAGGTATCTACGAGCGGTTAATTTGCCATGATAAAAATAAGATCCAATTACTTTAGTCCCTAAAAGACCCAACCAAACATTCGTAGAAAATCTTTCTTGGAAAGCAGTCTCTCTGCACCAATGTGTATTTTCTCGTGTCCACTTATAATGCATATTTCTATTGAAAAATCCATTATTAGAAAAATTTGATTCGTCCGACCAAAGAATTTTGCTAGATATCAGCGCGTCCATTCCTTTTCTTATTTAATAACCATCTACAAAATCTTACTCTCCTTGGCTTATCACCCTCATTTAAATGTTGAACTTTCCTCATTTTGTAGCATCGAAATCCGTTTTTTTTCAATATTTTTCTTGCACTGTCTTTTTTTATGCGACAGTTTCTCTGAATTTGTCTCAAAGAGGTTTCCTCATTTTGGTTAACATAATTCATTACTCTATTCACTTTTCTTACATTATCCGCAACATGCGCTCGCCTTACTACTTTTTTTGAAAATGAACCGTGCGTTTTTAGATTTTGAACTAACTTCCTAAACATAGTTCGATTTGGCTGCGGAGCATCTGGAATCTATCTCCGTAAACCGTGACTGCCATCTCAGCGTCAAAATTGCACTGACAATAAATGCTAATCATATCGAATTTGTTATTATTGGTGTACACCATAATTACTGATATAAAATGTGTCTTAGAACTCGACAACGCAACAGACAACATACAACAGTGACAATCTGTCAAATTTATTAATAACTGTATACATTGTTTTTCACTAATTATGGCACAGCTGATTGTTACGATTCAACTATATGAATTGTGGTATTCATAAAATATTAAATATTGACACTATCGGTTAAAATTTCTGTGACATGTTTTATATCGTTGGAATGAGAAAAAAATAACGGAATTGATGGCGCCATGGCCTACTTTGAGATATGTATTTTTCATTTTTGCACAATAGCGTATGTCAAAGCCAACTGCATTTTTCGATTTTTTTGTTACACGTTATTATTCTTATTGTCTTTGCCGTCAACTTTCATTCCTTTAACTTTTTTCGTATCTCCTCAAATAAGGAAGCTATAACCGTTTGTGGTTTTCCTATTTTTCAGGTTTTTGTAATATATCTCACAAAGTAGGCTATGGATTTCAAATTTCTTTTTACTGACACAAAAAATGGGATAACTGTTTCTAAAACTTTATTCTTCTACAATAGATATTAAGCGAGATATTTGGTGTGGCCCTCGTAAAATAGACAGTCTGTATATCTTTTAATTTTCGAGTTATTGGCCAAAAACCTAATTTCGGACAATATTTTCTATTTTTTTAGAGGTTGCCGGCACCTTACAGCTGTAAACTTTTTTTATCGTATTCTACACTAACAAAAATACTTATGCTGAAAATTACAGCCATAGTGATCGGTTTTTATCAATTTATGTCTCTGACAACTGGGCTAATAGAGGTGGAATTTTTTTTGGTTTAAGATATTTTTCTATTTAATAACAAAACATTAAAAATATATATATTTTTTTAATTTAAATAATTAATAACTTTTTTCTTTGCTGATCGATGTCGTTCAACGGGGCTCTTTCTCTAGCCAACACCAATTTCCTGTCAAGTTTCAATTCGATCACAACTATATAATTTTTTTTTCTCTACGAGCGATATTACCTGTTTTAGATATGTGCCGATCAAATGCAATCTACTCTTCTTTTTGTATTTGCGAAGAGTAGAATAATGTCCAAAATTCCTCATTTTTATTTACACTTTTCGTTAGTACGAAGGCGAAAAGTATACTGGTTTCTGAAACCGTAAACATCGCATAGAGATAAAAAAAATCATAGCATTGCGTTAATCATCGAATTTTGAACAACTTTCTAAATGTCTATCCGTCTATCTGCCCGTCACAGTCCATGTCAGTAAGAAAAAAAAGTGTGATTGTATTGAAATATAGACTGAAAATTAGTTTTAGCTAGAGAAAGTTTGGTTGATTGATTGATTTGCCTGCGTAAGGTGGGCATTGCTGCCGATTTCTATGGAGGTTCGTTCCAACACGCAGCTTGGTCATCCGTCGGACACGTCCAATGGGACGGGCAAACCGCGTGCTGGAACCAAATTTCAGACGTTTTATACAGATTCGGAAAATGGAGTTTAGGGTATAGGAATAACGATGTAATTGACCACGCCCCGCTAGTTCCATAAATCGTGAAAGCATAGACACACAATGAATTGAATTTAGTACGGCATGAACTAAGGATGGATGCGGACGTAGGTAATAATGTCTATACGAAACGAGAAAATATCTCTTCGTCAAAAGCGAAGAAGTTATTTGTCACATTTTTGACAAATAATTTCTTCTCTTCAAAGCATTGGGAATAAAATAATAATTCTAATTATCGAAAAATAAATTATTCTTATCAAATTACAAAAACAGAACATCAAAATAAAATTAAATAACCCTCAGAAACTAAAATCAATTAATAATTATCAAACAATAAATTAATGAAGTAAGGATTCAACCAAACCACTTTCTTGTGCCAAACAATAAACCTCTCGTATCATTGAGTTGATTTGGATGCTTGCACAAAGTTAGATAAGTTTTTCCCGTAATTCAACTAAATTATTGGCTCGTTCAAACCCATGTTTGTACGCGGTTTCCTTTAAAAAGCCCCACAGAAAGAAACCATGGGGTGCTAGATCAGGTGACCTGGGGGGCCATTTTATCATTCCCCTCGTAGCTATTAAACGATTGGGAAATGTTCTTTCCAGAAAATTAATAACAGTTAAGGTATTGTGACTTGGGCAGCCGTCTTGTTGAAACCAAATGTCGTCAAAGTTGACAGGAAGATTTTGAACTGCAGGAATTATTTGGTTTTGTAAAAGCTCTAAATATTTATTGCCATTTAAATTGCCATCGATTAGCAGTGGGCCTATAATATAATTGTCTAAAATTCCCGTCCAAACGTTCTACTTTTGAGGATACTGAGTTCGCACAGCAACACTCAAATGTTTATTTTTTCGAGACCAATATCGTAGTATGGATGGATTGTGTTTCCTATGCAATGAAAAGTATCATCTGTAAACAATATATTCTTTAAGAAGTTTTCATTCTCATTCACTTTATTTATCATCATCATCATAAAACAACTGTACCCATTTCGTTTCAAAATATTTCTTACAGTTCTTTCCTTCATGTCAACTTCTTCAGCAATTTGTTTGCTAGAACGAGGTTCACTAGTTTCAACAAGTGCACAGACATTAGTTTCGCGAATTTCACGTTCTTCGCTCATTTGTTGATGACGGGGTTCGGGTTGACAGCATTTTTTTTACAATAATTCACAACACACCATTATGCTAGCTGAGGGGATTGGTCTGTCTTGATATGCCACAGTAAATAAATGTATTGTCATCAGTGGATTGGCCCCCGAAGTACCACTTCACAATTTGCACTTTTCCTGCAGTTATATAAACACACGGCATTTTAATAACGAAATTGAGATTAATTTATTTTATTCCCACACGTCTAAACAGCTACGCTATTAAAAGCAGAATGGGTGCGCTGTTCTCAACTCGACGCGGTCAAGCGATGGCGCTATTGTTTTATACCAATGCCCTGCATTGTTCTACGGCAAGGCGTGGTTTATCTGCGCAGAAACAAGTTTGCATACGCCGGGTTGGACATTGGACATGCTTGTTGTCAGTAGCGAGAGCCGCATGACGCATGGGGTGGGAATACAGGATGGGGAGTGTAGGTGTTTGCGAGATGCTTCTTTTAAGTTTCCATGTTTCTATTAAGTTTCTATCTGTCATCAACGGTTAGGGTGTGCAGGTGTTTGCGAGATGCTTCTTTTCAGTTTCCATGCTTCTTTTAAGTTTCCATCTATCGTTATCTCCTTATTTTTCTTCTTCTAAGTTTTCTGATTCTGAATTTGGCAGATTTTAGTTTTTTGTTTTTATTTATTAACCGTTCCACAGGTAAATATCCATTTACGGTGGGAGTTTCTGGGAAGGGCCCTCTCGCGGTAACAATATTTTTTGCGCGTTATGAGAAAAAAGTTAGTTAGAGATAGTTTGCTCACCCAATAAGTATGACATTGAAACAATCGGTTTCAATTTCCGCCTTCCAATTTCGGGCAGTTTTTCCATTTCATCACCCATATATTATGTTTAAGTAATACCTTTTCAATTTTAATCTCATTTCTTATTTAAATTTTAATAAAGAGATAAATAAATAAACCACTGCTAATGCTACAATAAACAAACAAAAAATCTTATCTCCCGCCATTCACATCTAGCCGACTGGCTGTTTATATTGCCTATGTTGCTCTCCATATACCATACACTTGAAGAAGGGACGGGTCGCAGGTAGTATAAATTCTACGACCTTCCAGCTATAGTGCACTAATACAGACAGTGTTTCTGTTTACTTTTATTTTTAAGAACCAATAGCAAACGCGTTTCATTAATTTTCAATTATTATTATTAATTCGATGCGTGCTTTGCTCCTTCACCACTACACATCATTTTACGCAAAAAATTTTAAATCTACCGCTGACTTAAAATCGAGTTTAATGGTGTTTTAACCGGTTCTTTTCGTGTTTTCCCCGGGAGCATTAACACAGACGTGCGCTCTCGACCGCACCCGAACTAGAACTCTTAGCTAAAGGAAGTTTAAATACATAATTTATCAAATATTTTGAGAAAATAAATATATCTGAAACGCATAACCTTTAATATAAAAATATCACATGATGTACCGAGATGAGTTTCGCTAATTAAGCTGACATCGTCGAGGGATGGTTAAAATTACAAATGTCACATCCAAAAACTTCAATAAATCGACGAGAAGTATGCAGTATATTTTCACTTGACAATATAGCCATATCAGTTATATAACGATAAACATGTAGGCAGTTCCTTATCTAACAATGATTATAAATGACCTTAAAACCGGAACTGATACGAAAATGTAAATAAAAACTTAAAATGTATTGTATATTATACACAATTATTCAGCGTTGTTTTAAACATTTTATTCAGTTATGTAAAAATATGCTGCACGTGACATGGAGATCATTCAATCATTGTGTTGTTGAAACTTTTGCATTTTGCATACTTGAAAAGGGGTCAATAGCTGGCTGAAAATTGTAATTAAATTTAGATCTGAAAATGAGTCCGTTGACGAATTAATTGATGGTCGTGTACAAGTGTACAGTTATATGCACGTGGCATGCCAAATATTACCTATAAAATAATTCTCACTTAATTTGTTAATGTAATTTATTGGTGTTAGTATACACTGCCCGAAGACTAAACATCGAGGTGAACTTTTACAAGTTTGTAAATTCGTAGCATATTGCCATTTGATTTATTATACAAGTCCGTCCAGATTGATACGAACGCGGTGAACACTTAATATGCAATCTCGCGAACCATGACATGGCTGAAGATTCCGAGCATTTATTACTTCCAATGTAAACCTAGTCAACAAGTCAAATGATACTGTGTATGTGTCATGTCGAACTATGTCAGCTTTATATATGTCACCAATAACCACCAGCGATAATTGGGGCAAAGAGCTCTCGACCCCTAATCATCCGAGACAGTCAACAAAAGTCAAGAATATTGGCGAACAACCACTTGAGCCTTAAATTAACTGCTTTTTCGAAATGCCCAAAGAAATTAAAATAAGGGTCAAAAAATGAAGTGTGTTTGCATTGCTACTGAAATAAAAATCAGTTAGAAGCAAAAATACTACCGAAATATGCTTATATTTCACAATAGTCTAGCGTTTATAGAGTTTACACCCAATAATTTAGCGAAAATGTTCAATAATATATAACTAAAACACAATGCATTTATAACTTATATTAAAGTAAGTTATTTTTTATGAGCCTGTGAATAGTTAGATGCACAAAAAATCCTGAGATAAGTATATTATATTGTTATTTTTATATACTAATAAATATCAATAGCCATCAAAAATGGCAACACAAGAGAGTATTTTATATCCCCTTTCAAACCCATTTTGATTTTTCTTCCTAGCTTATTTGGCTCTCGAGCAATTCCATTTTTTCTATAGGCCGCACGCAAAAAAATTCAAACAAACGATTTTCTCGAAAACCATATACAAGAAAATTACAAGATGACTTGTTTTTAGGCAATTAGTCAAGCTTTCTTTTTTATGATGAGCAATTTTTTTATATCTTCAACGGTTCAACGAGTTATCAGTAAAATAAGGCTTTTTTCACCTAAGGGATGGTTTTTTGGGGGGGTTGCGCGGCACCCACAGAACTGATTTTTGTGGTATTGTGATGTTTAATCCCTCCACTAACAGTTACTGAAGGAAAATCTCAGATAACATTTTTTGCGAGCATCTGGTGTATTTTTTACTTTAACGACTGGACTACAGTAGTGACTAGTCCACTATAATCCCTCAAATTTTAATGTCATGAAATGAGTTAATCTGACGTTTGAATAAAACAAAGTGTTAGTTTCCAAGATACAATGGGCTTGTTCCATGATATTTTTTTTATATGGTTTTTATACTTTTTCATATAGTACTCGATATTCTCATTATGCACTTAAAATTTCGTATTATTAACTTTTTCCGTTCTCGAGATATAAGGAGTGTTGAAATTAGTAATAGTTGCAAAAACCGAGCGCTCATTTGTGACGTCACTATACGCAAGTGACGTAAGAAAAGGCTTTCTGGGATCTTTCAAATTTAACCTGAAAAATCGAAAAACATGGAATTTTCAAACGCTGGTAACTAAATAAATACGTTGAGTGAAAGTTCGTTCTATGTATCTACGGAAAGGAGAAGGTCGGCGATGAATCCTAATCGTAAATTGCAGGGTCAAAATCGAAAATTCGTCCCGACAGGAGCGACAGAAAATTGTAATTTTTTGACATTTCACCAAATTGTACTCTCCTACTGTCAAGAAGTAAGCAAAACAAACAATACTTCGAAAACACTTATAATCATAACAACAAAGGAGCATCAAGTCTATTGAGATCGCCGAGTCTATGCGTATAGTGACGTAGCGCCTGGCCACGCCCCTTTTTCGCGAGGTGGAGATTTGTAATAGTTTTTAAGATACTAAACGTGCGAATAAGATTCTGATTTTTTGCAGATGCATTATTTTATACTTGCACTTTCGATTTATGAAATAAAAAAAAAATGCTGAACAAGCCCATTTACCAATCAAACACCTTTCCATACATACTTGACTTTCACTCAATCAGTATATGCAAAGTGACGTCACGGGAAGCTTCGTCCTGTTTTCGTGCGATCCAACTTTGGTAATTTATTTAAGGGTTTAAACGCTCGAATAAAAACCTGATAATTTGAAAATTGTCTTAAAAAGTGTTCTACTATCGATTTCTAAAATAAAAAAAAATACTGGACAGGCCCCTTCTAATAGATTTCGTCCAATCTACGCCTTATTTCCATGATTTTTTTGACATCGGGTGTGTCGGTGTGTGGACAGTGGTTTTTAAGTGTTAGTAAAAATACTTGAAAAAATAAACTAATTATATATTTCTCAATTTGTGCTTTAACAAACTTTCTCGATGCCAGACGATGACTTCGATTCTTTTTTCAACTTCCTATTTCATCACCAGACACTAACCCTGTAAATCTGAAAACACATACAACTCTGCTTTCGCTTTTTCATTAATTCGATGAATAAGATTTTTTATATAATAACGAATTATTACCACATGGAGAACCAGTTCGATCGGCGACGAAGGCAGTCGCGTTTTAAGTGCTGCAAAATCTCGAATAAAATCGGTTAAAATTGTGAGAAATTGTGCAAAATTGTGTTGAATTAAAGCGTGGACAATTCTACATTGATATAAATTAGCATAAGTGTGGCTATTTCATATAGCTGATATTTTACAATCGCATCACTAGAAGCGTATACAAACAACCTGAAAAAAGAATAAAACATCTGGTAATATAACTCTAAAACAACCCATATCAAAGGAGGTCATCTCATAAACCCATAAATTACCCTGCAACAACAAACTAAATGACAGATAAATGAAGTGAAGTGCAAGAAATAAAATCCAAGATCCAAAGATAAGCCAGCAACCTCAAACCAGGCGATTACAGAAAGCTAAACTACATTAATTTAATTTATTAACTTAATGTATTGACTTAGTTTATTAACTCTATTAACTTTATTAACTTAATTTAATTTAAGTTAAAATCTAATTTTAAACAGTCGAGAGGCGGGTGGAAATCAAAATAGTTGGTGTCTGCTGGATATACAGGGCGTTTTTTTGCTTCTGCAGATTTAATTTTCCTGTTTTGCATTACCTTGGCAGGTCGGTAAACAAGGTGTCTTCAAAGATTTTCTAGCTCTTCCTTGCACTTTCACTGTAGATGGCTGTCTACCTGTGGAACGGTTCATAAATAAAATCTTGCGGCAAGCTGATTTATGTATTGGTAAGCGGACGAGGTGAACGCAATGACGCAGAAACCATATCTTTATGCAAGCGGCCAGACTTGGAACAAGAAACAGAAGAAGAATTAAAAGATGCATGGAAACTTAAAATAAGCATCCCACAAACACCTACACTCCTCATCCCATGATGATAGATGGAAGCTTAAAAGAAGCATGGAGACATAAAAAGAAGCATCTCACAAACACCTACACTTCTCATCCTATATTTCTACCGCATGCGTCATATGGTTCTCGCTGCTGACAACCAGCATGTCTTATATCCATTCCACCGTATGCAGCCGGTCCGGCGGTATATAAAACATCCAGATTGGATGCCGGAATCTGCCAAAACAGTAGATTTCTATCAAATGTGGTTACACTGTGCGGTACGATACAGGAATACAAGCCAGTATTCGTCTCGCGTCGGAAATCGTCGTATCTCAAATCGGCTCCTGTCTGTGCGGACGAAAGTCAACTGGACATATCGTATCCGTGTTCGTATTTGGCTGGTCCGATCTATATAGTACCTATTTTGAATTAAGCCTTTTTCATTTTAACGAGACTTCATTTAGTTAGTTATCCGTTTTCACAGCTTATTGATTTGAATCGTTGCAATCCTATTTTATAATGTAGTAATAATGGATAAAAACATTATACAGCTAATGACCTAAAAAATATATGCTACGTAAAAGAATTTGTCTCTCACTGCGTTTAAAAATTAAAGGAATATTTTTGTCGCAGACCTATAAGTCAAAGGCCTCCAATGATGCAAATATTTTTGTACACAAGCCACTTTATTTTCATAAAACAATTAGCTTTTGTCAGAGGTCAAAAAAGTTTTGTAGGTGGTGACAGACAGCTGCAAAAATAACAATGAGTAATGCATGTTACCTGATTCAACAGAAAATATTTATGCAGGCAATTAACTTATTTATAAAAGAATACAATGGGTTTTGAATAAGGCCAAAAAATCTTAAAATCGTCAAGTCAAAGGTGTCCGTGGATATTTTTAGTTATACATTGTACATACAACGGCTTTGTTTAAACTCGGTTTTGTAGTCTCTACCTCGGCATGGATAGAATGGGGTCCGTATAGGCAATGTTGGCGCCTCCACCAAATATTGCAAAATTAAAATTTTATAATCTGTCTAAAACCTGGGTTCCCTCGAACATTCGGTCGCGAAGGACCGACAAGGATGGCGACTTCGGTCCCAAGTCGTTTGATAGAAATGGCAGATCGTCTAGTTTCTCTTTATTCGTCGACTTGTGCGTTTACGTTCTGCATGGATCAGAGCATGGATACTAATTAAATAAAATATAAAATTAATTGGTAACACTTTTAATGTTAGAAGAGTACGCTTTTTTCATTTTGTCTATTTCTTACTAAATCTTTGTAACTTTTAGCATTAACAGTATATAATGCCGGATACTGTCTAACCAAGTCTATTAAAGTTTCATCGTCCTCAGCTGTACATTTTTCACCCATATTTTCTTATAATTTCACAAAACAAAAGTTTATTTATCCGCACACTATCGGTTCAGCTGAACGATTCGGCTGGAATCAAACTCAATAGATTCGGGCGGAGAGGTCAGTGGTGAGTTATTGTTATTATTCACTTTGTTTTCTTTTTTTTTAGCGCTTTCTGAACAGTTTCAGTTTAAATTTAGAAGCGTGTTTTTTATTCTTTTAAATTATTTATTTAGAAAATGTTTTTCGAAGACGGTGACACTTTTTTAAACATCAAAATTTTAAATAAATATACACACATCAGATTTCCTACGTGTTGCACAACGTTTAATTTTATTATCTCCATTTCCATTATTTACTACCAGTTTATTGCTTTAAAAATAGAGGACTGTGTTCGGTTTCTCATGCGTAGCAATTATAATAAAATATCGCTGGTAATAAAATTTGTTTGCCCAAAACCTATTTGAAATAGCAATAAACGTTGGATTACTTCACATTTGTCAAACATATAATACATGTATGTTTCATTTCAGGGAAAGCTGACGTTATTTCCAATATAAAAAAGAGATTTTTGCAACAATTAGAATAATTATTACTATTAGTTACTCATAATAATCATCGTTAATTTTAGTAACATAAACAACTCCAAAGCCAAGGAACCAAGTAATTTATACGAAATACCGAACATATTATTGTTTATTAAAAATATTTGTCAGGCGTGATAATGTTCTAAATTTAAAACAATACACTTTGAACAATAACATCCGTTTTTATTAGCACTAAAGTTATGAGTCAAATAACGTATGAAACAATTAGAGCACGTATATCGGTCGAGATTACGTTACTTGATTTATTCTAATACCAATGACAGTACATGGGAAAAAGAGCACACATTTTAATATCAACAAAATTAGATTCTCTTCTTGTTATTTATTAATCTCACTGAAATAATTTGCATTTATATATAAAAATTGAATTTGAGACAGTGCCATTTTACACACGAATTTTGATGTGACGTCAGATTATTTGTTTACTCTTAACAGCGCAGCGGCGTGATAAAAATGTTTTCGGTATTTATCCGTCCGTAACCTGTCCTAACTTGATTTAAGGTAGATCAATCAGTATAATTATAATTAAATGGGTCATTTGAGTACGTACATAACGTACAAAATGGAATAAACTGGATAAAAAGCGTTTTCTTTTTTTATTTTAACGCCCAGGAACGTCAAAAGTTCCGGTCGGCTTCAAACTTTCAGAAAATACCTTTTGTTACATCCTGAAATTTTGGTGCCTAAATATTGAACCTTGTGTACAAGATGATAAAAGTTAAATATCTCGAGTTTAGATGGACGAAAATTAACTTTTTTTTTTAATTAAAGTTCTTTCTTTTTTGATAAAAATGTTTCAAAAATGTTTTCAAAATGGCCGAGAAAATCTATTTGTTGTCATTTGCCAAAATGACTTTAAAAGAAATGTTTTTAATGTCATCGGAAAGCTGTCGTCCAGAACTATATTTTGAAAAAAAAATAATCCATTTTGGGCA
This sequence comes from Stenurella melanura, assembly GCA_963583905.1. Lineage (NCBI taxonomy): Eukaryota > Metazoa > Arthropoda > Insecta > Coleoptera > Cerambycidae > Stenurella > Stenurella melanura. The sequence continues at coordinate 257,935,627 of OY757309.1, forward strand.
AATTCTTTTGTTATCTTAAATTTGAATTGCCCGCCATTTTGTGCTATTAAGTACAAAATGGATCATGATTTTTCAAAATGTTGTTCTAGACGAAAGCTTTCCGATAACATTAAAAAAAATCTATTAAAGTTATTTTGGCCACTTTTGTTCATAAACCAAATGATAACAAATAGATTTTCTCGGCCATTTTGAAAACATTTTTTGAAACATTTTTATCAGAAAAGAAAGAGAATTGTGAGAATTTTAATTCTAAAAAAAAAGTTAATTTTTGTCCATCTAAACTCGAGATATTTAACTTTTAGCATCTTGTAAAAAGATAACTTAAGTAAGCCGGAAGCAATTGCATACGGTGCAACAAAACGAGTTGAAAAAAATGACTTTAAAAGAAAATATTTTAATGTCATTGGAAAGCTGTCGTCCAGAACTACATTTTGAAAAAAAAAATCCATTTTGGACAAATTCTTTTGTTATCTTAAATTTGAATTGCCCGCCATTTTGTGCCATTAAGTACAAAATAAATCATGATTTTTCAAAATGTAGTTCTTTCCGATGACATTAAAAAAATTTCTTTTAAAGTCATTTTGGCCACTTTTTCGCATTTATTTATAAACCAAATGACAACAAATAGTTTTTCTCGGCCATTTTGAAAACATTTTTATCAGAAAAGAAAGGGAATTATGACAATTTTAATTTAAAAAAAAAGTTCATTTTCGTCCCTCTAAACTTGATATTTAACTTTTAACATCTTGTAAAAAGAATAGCAGATAACTACACACACACAATGAAACAGAGTTGTCTCTGAACAGAACAAATATTTGACATTAGTCAAGAAAAATAAGATTACAATTTTATACAGAGAAGTTAGCAGAATATCAAATTCCCCTAAATACATACGTTAACTGCCAACTTAAGTACGTCGGAAACAATTGAGTACGGTACAACAAAACGAAAGGTAATCTTGATATAAAAATTTTAAAAAAGCTGTTCACGCTAATTAACAACAATGAAATGTAAATGCTTGAAAATTAGTTTTTATAAGTTAAACATATTTTTGGGCGTTTCATATGAAGTAAATATGTTTCAAAATGATACAGCCAAAACCAGGCATTTGTTAATTAACAATTGGCCAAAATGCTAAAAGTTAAATATCTCGAGTTCAGATGGACTAAAATTAATCCATTTTTAAATTAAAGTTCTCGCAATTCTATTTTCTGATAAAAAAATTTCAAAAATGTTTTCACAGTGGCCGAGAAAATCTATTTGTTGTCATTTTGTATATAAACAAATGCCATAAAAGTGGTCAAAATTACTTTAAAAGAAATTGTTTTAATGTCATTGTCTGAACTAAATTAAAAAAAAAAAATATCCATTTTGGGCAAATTCATTTGTTATCTTAAATTTGAATTACCCGCCATTTTGTGTCATTACGTACAAAATGGATAACGATTTTTTCAAAATGTAGTTCTGGACAAGAGCTTTCCGATGACATTAAAAAAATGTCTTTAAAGTTATTTTGGCCACTTTTTCACATTTATTTATAAACCATACCAAATGATAACAAATAGATTTTCTCGGCCATTTTGAACATATTTTTGAAACATTTTTATTAGAAAAGAAAGAGAATTGTGAGAATTTTAATTTTAAAAAAAAAGTAAATTTTCGTCTATCTAAACTTGAAATATTTAACTTTTAGCAACTTGTAAAAAGATAAATAGCACATAATAGCAGATAAATACACACACAAAGAAACAGAGTTGTCTCTGAATAGAACAAATATTTGAGTCAAGAAAAATAAGGTTACAATTTTATAAAGAGCAGTTAGCAGAATATCAAATTTCCTTAAATACATTCGTTAACTACCTTAAGTAAGCCGGAAACAATTGAGTATGATGCAACAAAACGAGAGGTAATCTTGATATAAAAATTTTTAAGAAAGCTATTCAGGCTAATTAACAACAATAAAATGTAAATGTTTGAAAATTAGTTTTTTCTAATTTAAACATGTTTTTGGGCGTTTCATATGAGGTAAATATGTAAAATGATACAGTTCAAATATTAGCCAAAATAGACATCTGTTAATTAACAATTGGCCAAAATGCTAAAAGTTAAATATCTCGAGTTGAGATAGACGAAAATAAACTTTTTTTTTTAAATTAATGTTCTCGCAATTCTCTTTTCTGATCAAAATGTTTTCATAATGGCCGAGAAAATCTACTTGTCATTTTGTATATAAATAAATGCCAAAAAAGTGGTCAAAATGACTTTAAAAGAAATTTTTTTAATGTCATTGGAAAGCTGTTGTCCAGAACTACATTTTGAAAAAAAATTGATACATTTTGGACTTAATAGTTCAAAATGGCAGGAAATCGAAAAATCAGATAACAAATTCATTTGTGTCCACAAGGTTCAATATTTGGGCACCAAAATTTCAGGGTGTTTTGTTTTAAAAAAAAGGTATATTTTCTGAAAGTGTGAAGCCGATCGGAACTCTCGTCCCTGCGCGTTAAGGTGAAAAAAAAACACTTTTTACCAGTTTATTTCATTTTTTACGTTATGTACGTACTCAAATGACCCAAAACCAACGCAGATTTGTTGGAACTTTAAATGCGAAGGTTTTTGTTTTTTTTGTTTGTCCCGATCAGGCCTCTAGAACCGGGAATATTCACCTTCTTACCGAAAAAAACACTGTTCAAAAAACAAAGTTCAAAACTCAGATATATATACTCCTGGTGATACCTACCCCATAACGTATGAAATAATATTGCTGTTAAAGACTATGCATATCTCATCGTTTATTTGGTCTTTTTTTACTGCTCTATAAGTGCCGAAATGTGATTCAACGCCTATTAGAATAGTTGAAAAAATATTTTAAGAAGACTCCTAAAATTTAGTATATAGTTATTTTAAATGTTTTTCGTGTATTTATTATTCAGTCATAATAATTGTAACTGCCGAAATCATCTTATGTTGTAAAGATCTGCAATTAATTTATGTAATAAATAAATAAATTATTATCAAACAAGATTTACAGATCAATTAAATCCTTACTAACATTCAACAGCATTATATCAAAAAAGTGTATTTTATAACGGTTGTAAAATTTATAATCGTATAAGTACTGACTGATATAAGCAATTTCAATAGTTTATTTTTTAAAAGGATAAATAATTGCCTAATTGAAAAGCACTTGTATGATGAATTTTATTTTGTATGATCATTTATTTTTTGCGTGTTTATATCTTTTGTGGTTTGTTGTTACGTATCTGTTATATCTTATACAATTCTACGTAAATAATTTATAACAGATTTTAATTTATTTTACTTTGTGCTCAATTTTATATGAAGAGTTGAAGCCACCTCCGGGGTCGCTACCACCTTCTCTTCCGTGAAAACTGAAGGATATGCACAGGAATAACGATCATGTGCCGAAAAACCTGTAAATTCTGGATAGCATGCTTTCTGGTGAGGGGTGGTTTCTGTCCGTTTGGAGGAGGGGTTGAAGCTAAATTCCACTTACTCTATAACCCCTTTCCATATTATTTCAAGTATAACGCGTGGAAATCTTTCGGAAGAAGTGGAAGGGGAACGCCGCGTTTTCGAAAACTTTCGTAGAGGAAAAAAGTTGTAGATTAGGCGCAATTAAGCCATACAAAAAGTTACAAGAGGATATGTACAAATTCTTTTTTTATACGCGGGCACCTAGACCATCAGTTAAACACATAACATAAATCAGTAACAAAGTGTATCAATCACAATTCAAAAGTTTTCAAAGCAATTTTTCTTTCCGTTATGAACCCTCATCCATTATAACCATAATCCATTGCCCTTACTCTAGCTGTACAATAGTAACTAATATAAGTGTTTATTTGCAGAAAACGGGATAACCGCGTCAAACTTCAGCACAGCAAGGAAAATGTTTGTACCAACTTCCTTAATTATTTTATGCCTACTACATCTATCGATAGCCTACCAAAATGGTCTTATGAGCATTCTGAGAAGGAATTTAACACCTACGGAAGATCTGTATGTCGAGCACAGGTTAATACCACTTAGGGAGGTGGAAGACATCCCAAACGCTGCCGCTGAGAGAAAAATTAATAAAAGACAGGTAAACGATACATCTAACTCAGACAATTCTACTTATGAAGATTTAATGGATTCATTTGGTGGCAATGACGAAGAAAACGATGCGACAGTAGTGAAGCCACAAAGCGGTTTTTATTTCTTATTGGATTGGAATAGCTTCTTGGAAGTTGATAATCAAGAGGGGAAATGGATCAATTTGAGGGTGCAGCCCAAAGTTGGAGATCCTAAGCGATTCTTACATGTAACTGTGCCTTAGAAATTAAGTTAAAATTAAAACCAAAAAATCTTAACTTTATATAAGTACGTATAATATGTTTACGATGTATGTTTTGACAGAATTTGAATAAACATATATTTTTTCAGAGTATAAAACCAGGTATCTGTAGATTAGTAAGTAACTGATACAACAGTAGTTTTATTATGAAAACAAAATGCAATTCGCTCTAAACGATATCTTACAATATATACATAACGTGTAAAAATAATTCAAGTAGACTACGATCTGGCTAATCAGCTGTCAAACCAATTGGACCTTGTTTAGTAGAATAACACTTTATAAATAAGACCCTAACTGTGAGATATACTTATGTTGAGTTTTCATATTGTATATATGATTTTAACTTAAAGGGTAATGGTATTTTTAAAGGAACTATTGAACTGTTTGTATTAGACGATATGAAGCAGCAATATTAAGATTATTATATAGTAGGTATATCATCATAATCAAGAATTGAGAGAACGAGGCTGTTACATAGGCGATATTTGGCAGTAGGTGAGATGCAAGTTTTATCTAAGTACAAACTTTCTAGGCGACTAAAAACCAGGGTGTCATCTATGATTATGTCTAGACGTTTTGCTTCACATAATTTAGATCTCGTCATGGCATATTTTAAAAAATTGAATAGTTTATGCCTAGAATATTTTGAACCTGTTTAATAAAACAGATTTAGATGTCATTAATCTTTTAATTATAATTCGAAGGAGATGTTTTTATTTTTTGTAAATCCGATGAAATATTTCCTTATGTTTTCTATACAGTTTCGGAAAATGCAGTTTAGGGTATAGGAATAACGATGTAATTCACCACGCCCCGCTAGTTCCATAAATCGTGAAAGCAGAGGCACACTGGCACACAATGAATTGAATTTAGTACGGCATGAACTAAGAATGGATGCGGACGTAGGTAATAATTTCTATAAGAAACGAGAAACTATCTCTTTGTCAAAAGCGAAGAAGTTATTTGTCACATTTTTGACAAATAATTTCTTCTATTGAAAGCATTTCTGCAGTTTCTTTTTTAGCCGTAAATGCTATGGGAATAAAATAACAAATTAAATAACTCGGAAACTAAAATCAACTAATAATTATCAATAAATAAATAATTCTCATTAAATTACAAAAATTGAACATTAAAATAAAATTAAATAACCCTCAGAAACTAAAATCAACTAACAATTATTATCAAAAAATAAATTAATGAAGTAAGGATTCAAACAAACCACCTTCTTGTGCCAAACAATAGCCAAACCGATTATACAATGAACCTCTCATCATTGAGTTGATTTGGAGTAATGCTTGCACAAAGTTGGATAAGTTTTTGCCGTAATTCAACTAAATTATTGGCTCGTTGAAACGCATGTTTGTACGCGGTTTCCTTTAAAAAGCCCCACAGAAAGAAATCATGGGGTGCTAGATCAGGTGACCTGAGGGGCCATTTTATCATTCCCCTCGTAGCCATTAAACGAATGGGAAATGTTCTTTCCAGAAAATTAATAACAGTTAAGGTACTATGACTTGGGCAGCCGTCTTGTTGAAACCAAATGTCTGCAAAGTTGACAGGAAGATTTTGAACTGCAGGAATTATTTGGTTTTGTAAAAGCTCTAAATATGTATTGCCATTTAAATTGCCATCAATTAGCAGTGGGCCTATAATACGATTGTCTAAAATTCCCGTTCAAACGTTCAACTTTTGAGGATACTGAGTTCGCACAGCAACACTCAAATTTATTTTTTCGAGACCAATATCGTACTACGGATGGATTGTGTTTCCTATGTAATGAGAAGGATGATTCATCTGTAAACAATATATGCTTTAAGAAGTTTTCATTCTCATTCACTTTATTTATCATTTCACAAAATTCCATCCTTTGAAATTGTCCTCGGGAAATATTTCTTGCGTTGTTTGAACTTAAAACAACTGTACCCATTTCTTTCCAAATTTTTCTTACAGTTCTTCCCTTCATGTCAACTTCATCAACAATTTATCTGCTAGAACAAGGTTCACTAGTTTCAACAAGTGCACAGACATTAGTTTCGCGAATTTCACGTTCTTCGCTCATTTGTTGATGACGGGGTTCGGGTTGACAGCATTTTTTACAATAATTCACGACACACCCGAAATTCTCAATTTTTTAATAATGTATGAAATTATGCTAGCTGAGGGGATTGGTCTGTCTTGATATGCCACAGTAAATAAATTTATTGTGTCATCAGTGGAATGGCCCCCGAAGTACCACTTCACAATTTGCACTTTTTCTGCAGTTGTATAAACACACGGCATTTTAATAACGAAATTGAGATTAACTTATTTTATTCCCACACGTCTAAACAGCTACGCTATTAAAAGCAGAATGGGTGCGCTCGCGCTGTTCTCAACTCGTCGCGGTCAAGCGATGGACCAATGCCCTGCATTGTTCTACGACAAGGCGTGGTTTATCTGCGCAGAAACAAGTTTACGTACCTAAAACTAAATTTGCTGAATCTGTATGTTTAATATGTTATACCTATATCAAGATGCTACTATAGGAGTCCTAATATAGCTGCTTGAGGTACACCTTGACATGATGAAGCATACTTGGAAGTAACAGCCTTATTATATATTGCTACAACTATACATTGTTTCCTGTTGGTTAAATAAGATTTTTTAAATATTGCAAACTTTAGAAAAACCGAAATAATGCAGTTTAAAGAGCAAAAGATGTAGATATATACCCATTCAAACATAAAGTGATATAAATGTCAGTGAATTAAAGTTGTAAAAACATGTATTTATTTTATGCTGAAACACGACAACAAATGTTAAGTAACGTGTAATTTTAGCTCGACAAGAATCATTCTGAATATCTAAATTTTTTATAATAAATTGCATAAATTAATAACATATTATCTTTATCTGAAAAAAACATGATGTTATGTAAAATTTGTAGTAAATAAATTTGAACCTGAGGCATAATATGCAACTCATTCCATCGAAAATGAAAATAAAAACAAACAGAAGCCTAGAATAAAATTTGTACATTAAATAAAATGGACTTGGGCATCATTATATTTAATTGGTATAAATATTGGCAGATTTCAAGTAGTATCTTTTACGACTTACAAATATAAAGTAGTCCAGGAAAGTTAGGGAGAAAAAAAATATAAAAAGACAGAACCCCCTTCAAAAAAATGTTTGTAGCGTTTTATAGTGTATGGTTTCTGTTCTTGTGGGTATCGAGTAGCAATTGTGATACGTAGATGTTCTTGATATTACTTCATCACATTTTCCACAAATAATAAACAAATCAAAAAAGTCTTAGTGGGTGTAATTTAAACTTGCTGGCATTTTTTAACATAAGAGAATGGCTGACATGAAGGAATTTTTAGGGGACGCATTATTGGCCCTTTTTTATCGACGGGACATTAAACGTTTTAAAGTATTTAGAGCTCCTGCAGAACGTTACTGCGGCTTTGAAAAACGGGGAAGGAGGAAGTTTCATAGAACTTTTGATTTCAACAGGATGGGCCCCCCATTATTATGTAATAATAGTCCGAGAATATTTAAATGTTACCTTTCCTAACCGCTGCATTGGAAGAAGAGGTGCTATTGAATGGCCTGCGCGTTCCCCGGATCTATCCCTTCTAGATTTTTCTGTGGGAGTACGTAAAACGTAGTTTATCGAAATAGACCCAATAATTTGGCAGATTTAAGAGAAAGAATTCGTGATGAAATGATACAAATACCCCAACATGTTCTGGTAAATTCGGCAAGAGGCTTTGTGGATAGGCTTGGTTATTGTCAAGTAGTGAAAGGGGAACGCTTTGAACAGTTGCTGTAAGCGAAGCGTTTTTCTTTTCTATTCATTCTTCCTTGAATAACCTTACTTTTCATCTCTTACTGTTACTTGTTACAATTTTTATCAAGATTTGTCGCATTAATGATAAAATGATTTTTTTCTTATGCAACCTATACAAAATTTTATATGGCTGAGAAGAGAATAAAAAACTGCATCAGAAAGTGGGGAAAAAATTTAGGTCGCCAGTTAAAAAAAAAATGGATGAAATTAGAGGGCACCCAAATATGCGTAAAAATAAAAATCGCTACAACACATCAAGCATTTTCTCAGGAAACTTCTACAGGCAGATTTATAGCGATTATTCCATACTTTTTATTTTATTTTATTTTTACATACGCTATCCAACAAGTCGAGAGACCCAATTACTGGATAGGACCAAAAAAGATTACACAAAAAAAAATCGGTAAAGATATTTACACAGAACTTCCCTCTTTATTTGTGCATGGCGGTCACTGTAAAAAATTAATAATTACGAAATGACATTGAAAATATTAATCGGAATATAGTTATCACTATTATTACAAAGAAAACCTGATAAGTTTTGGTCAAAAGAATATACAGAGTGCTCATCCAACAGCAAAAGTTCAATACAGGTGCCAAATATGGAAGACTTGCGCAAATACCTTTACAAATGTCCACCATGACTGAATTATTTCTTGGGATGACCACCCTGTACATTTTTCAATAAAATAATAAGTGAATATGCCAAATATTATTGCCATCTGTCACATTTTCAATGGGCCTTTTCAGCATATTTTTTTTATTGCGGAATCATAAATTTTATGAAAAATTAAAATACCCGTATTTTTTCAATTTCTATTTTGATGCAGATTAGAGCCAGAAAAAGATAATTAAAATCACCTATTTACAAGTCCAACTTAAACGATTATCCGTAACGCGCCATTAATACGTCAGCAATCCCAAGCCAATAGTGTAAAAGGCGACTCGGCAACGTCGTACAAAATCAGCATTCAATTGACGTTTGTAGTGATGGGCGATATCGCGATTTTCCAATCACTCCTTAACGGCGACTTATATTTTTCACTTCCGGTGGTTTTAAACTAACGCCATCACAATCTTCAAGCTGATATGTTTACCGTTCGCCGTAATTTGTTTGTGTGAATGTATGGCTGCATTAAGCAGCAATGGACAAGTATGAATTAAAAGTAAAACGATGTAAATCACACTTTATATTAATATTTTATATAATCACGGTGATTTAATCACGGTGATTTAATCACCGGCAGTGACATATCGCTCATGACTAGACGTTTGACAGCTTGTTGATGTTAACATTTTGGTTTTGAGGTTAGCGTACATTGAAAGCCTCCGATTTCGATTAAAATGTCTAGCAAGCAGTGTTTTGTTCCATTCTGTGAAAATACGACCGAAAATGCCCCAGAAATGACGACAGCTCAAATGAAAGTTTAAGGTTATCCGCTATCCGCAAGCTCGGTGATCGCAGTGTTGTCGGTTTGCAAGTTCTTCTGTTGTGTCCTCGATGATAATTGGTGGGATTACGTGTGCAACCAAGGCGCGTGAAACTCGAGCGTTTGAAATACCCCGTGAAAGTTGTTGTATTTCGCTAATTTATTTCTCAGAGATTGCTGTTCTAAGACACCTCATTTTTAGATAAAAAATTATTTTATTTTCCCCAAATGACACCCACCATATTTAAATGTCAAAATTCGAATGTACTGTAAAGGCCCATTCCACATTCACGTAGTGGAGTGGAAGTATAGTGGTGGTTAAATATTTTAAATTTTTTTTGAAATGTTTCAAAAATGGTGGTAAAAAAATTTTAATTTTTTTTTCTTCTGAAATATGTTTAGAATATCATGAAACGTGGAAATGTTAAATTTGAGCAAAAAGGAAAGTTTCCATCTATTCTATAGTAGTAGTAAAACATTTTTTTTTCTGAAATAGGTTTAGAATGTCATGAAACGTGAAAATTTTAAAGGTGAGCAAATGTTTTTCATCTATTCTAGTGGTAATTTTTTTTTCCAAAATGGTAAAAAAATGTTGCAAATTCTTTTTTCCGAAATATGTTTGGAATGTCATGAAACGTGGAAATTTTAAATTTGAGCAAAAAAAATGTTTTCATCTAGTAAGTAGTGATAAATAATTAAAAAAATTTTCTACAATTTTTTAAAATATTTCAAAAAAAAATTTAAATTTGTTTGAATAGGTTTAGAATGCCACAGAACCGTGGAAATTTTAAATTTAAACAAAGAAGAACAAAATTCCATCTATTTTAGTGGTAAATTTTTTTTTTAAAATGTGGGTAAAAAAATTTTTTTTTTTAAATAGGTTTAGAATGCCATGAAACGTGGAAATTTTAAATTTGAACAAAGAAAAAAAAAATCATTTATTTTAGTGGTAAAAAATTTTTCAAAAATGTTGGTGAAAAAAATTTTCAAAACATTTTTTTTCTGAAATAGGTTTAGCGTGTCATGAAACGAGGAAATTTTAAATTTGAGCAGAAAATTTTTTTCTCATTATTTATTCCCTTTAAACGGTCTGCCCTGTACATTTTCCAGTGAAACTTTAACCATTTCTTCGCTGACAATAGTGTCAACTACATACCAAATTTGACTGCTCTCCGTCAAGAAGTTTTTTAATTAATGCACCAACAGACAGACAGACAGACAGACTGACTGACTGACGGAATTGAAAAACCTATATTTTCGTAATCTACGTGATCTGAAACGACAGAATCCGAAAAAATCTAGGACGGTGATTTTTTCTCGAATACAATACTTCCCTTCGGTATGTGAGGAAAGTAAAAAGGAAAAGAGTGATATAAGTACATTTAGAAACAAAGATGTGCATACATGCACAAGCAGATCGATTACTTAAGTAAAATATTAAAATAATTATAAGAAAATTTGAGGAACACAAAGTACAATTGTTACAATAATGAGTTAATTATTATTAAAGACACATAATTTTAGAGAGGCAATGTTTTTGCCCAACCCTGTATAAAAAAAATGCATAGTCATCTACTGTTTAAGTCCCATCAATTTTTAATCAAATCTCTGGATTATAAGTTTTTCCCGAGCCTTTTCTCTTTTCTCTTTATTTCGACAAACCTACGAACGCTTAAAACAATGTTGTGAAACAGATTTCTGACTGAAATGATTGTTTTTGTAACAAAATAGGTTGTACTTTTCGAATAATATCTAACAAAGTAATTACCTCATATTGTTTTGTAAATAAAGTAAATAATACAAGTTTATTAATGAAATACGTTGCATAAATAATAATTATTGTATTAAATAATAGTGGTAAATTATGAAAATTTTAAGCCGCACTTTCAAATAAGTCCTTGTGCTCGTTTCACAATAAATATTGTTCAGGAGTTTACATTTGCATTCTGTTCTCGTTTTCTTGTTGATAATAAATTACCAATTATTAGCAATAAAATAATCTTAAAATATCTGTACGTATTACGATCATATTTTACGCGTGATTGGTCAGGCGTATCATCCAAATATCTATAATTTACACGTTTTCAGGATAGTGTAAATAACGGAGCATCCGAAATAAATACAATTTTAATAAACAGCAAAGTTGTTTTTGATGAAACAAAGTAATTTTGTTTATTTTCTACATGGAAATATTAGTCACTGAAAAAAAATTACATAATCTTCGTACGTCTCGATTTATTCAACTGTGCACGGAATATAATTATGTGCGCTATCCCAGCAAACACATACGTTTTTATAACGTATTCTCAACGCATCATTGGTTAAACATTCGCGTTAGAAAATAACCATTCATTTACGATTGGAAAAATAACGGTCTATCGTAACTTAAAAATACATAATTTCTTCAGGAAAAATGTTAGCTATTATTCTGGAGTCGTTTAATTAACGTTATTTAAAGTGTTTAAATAAAATGCATATGAAACGTTCATTAAACGTCAACTGAACGTTTTTGAGTTACACTTTAAACGTGTCATAAACGTCTGCAATTAAATATTTCGGTACCGTTTCTCTTCTAGTTAACCAATTGAGTCGATCTCAATATTTTTTTCATAAAACCCTTATAGGCCAGGCAAATGAAGAGAAAACAGACAGAAATTTTCCATAAATTAGTAGCCGAAGTGTTTTTGGGGAATGATTTTGAGATAGGTAATGAGAGGCTTTTCATTTCGTGAGTCAAAAAATTTCTTATGCATTAACGTTTTTTATCAACAATTAGAGCAGGTGATGGGTGCTGTCGGTGCAAAGTTATTGCACAAAAAATGGACAACTTTGACCTCGTGAACTCGCAATTTTCAACTAAAATTGATTCACAAAACATTTTTGTAATAATATTCAGGATCTAGCTAACCATTTTGCGAAAAAGAGCAATCAATTTTTGCAAAACATGGCCATGAATTATTATCTTAAGAAAAGGCTTGATATTTGGTAATAAACAAAGGGCATAACGTTTCTATTTTTTAATGTGCGTTCGTGTATTTGACGTGAGATCTCCTAACTAAAACTCATACCCAGGACACAGATAAGCAGAGCCGTACTTTAAATTTATCTATCAACATCGCGAAGGACGGGCAATATACAGGGTGTAATTAGTTTCATGTCATTAAAAAAAACTGGTGGTAGGGAAAGACAAGACAAACAAAAAAACCTTATATAACATGGGGGTCTAAAGCTCATAGTTTTGGAGAAAAAAAAAATAAACAAAAATTTCGCAAATTTTCAATAAAATTTTTTGAGAACTGCTGGAATATTGAGGTAGGTTTAGATCTAGATCTGATCTGAAGAAAACTATACTCTAACTCTCCCTTGTGCAATATTTTAGTTACTGTCGGTGTTTCGTTATGTACACACGTCCAACCCGCCGTTCGTTGTTTTTGTTATTTTTGAATTTCGCGTCATTGTGTATTTACAGTTAAGATTTATTTTATTGACTTACCGTTCAAGTTGTCAAACACAACTTACTTGTTTGTTCTTTTTGTATTCCTTTTTTGCTTTTGTACCAAGTTTTTATTTTATTTTTCTTTATTGACAATAGTTGATAGTTTAGTGTTTAGTGTTGAACAAAGTGCGTATGTACTTAATTCGACATACCGAACTGTGTTTTGATACAGATGCAGAGATTTTGAATCATTTAGGTAGGTAGTAAGCTTTTAACCAAGGACACTCATGTATGTTACAAATGTTAATAAACCACATTTAAATTTTCTAAATTATAAACAATACAATATTTTGTTTTAAATTAAAAAACACACATGTAAAGAAATGCTCTCTTTAAACCCCTATCGCCATTATTTGCTTGCAATTGCAGGGTTCGGACTTTTAATAGCCCATATAATTCCCTGACTTTTCCAGGTTTTCCATGACATTTTTAAACTAATTTCCAGATAACGTTAAAATAATATAAATAATATTTTTCTTCAATGCTCAACTACTTTAACCAAATTTAGTCATCATACTACAGCTCTTTTCCTTGTAATGGAATAAACATTGAATGCTTTTTTAAAAAACATGTTACTACTTACCACGAGTTTATTTAAGAATAAGAGATATACTATACATATAAACTATATATTTTATAAAACATAACAATTTCTTTACTTTTAAAATTAACAAGAAAATAAGAGAATTAAGTAAAAAAAAAAAAATTATTAGTAGTATGGTTGGCACTGACCTTGAAAAGTGAAAGTTAATTACCTCATTAACATTAATGAGGCAATTAAGATAATGACGTAATTAGGGAAATCCGCGGATTTTAATCACCGCGAGATAATTATCTTATCTGGTGGGTGGCCCCGGTGATTAACGTTAATTAGATATACGTGCCTTTTAACATGTGCTGGAATTTTTGAGCGATTAAAAAAATTTAATGACGCAACAAACTGACTGGGATTTTGGAAATTGATTAAGACTTGTTTTCATAATATAAAAACACACTGTTGTGAGCAAATAGTATTCAGTGTTCAATTCTGACGTTTCCACGTCGATAAGAATAATATTTTAAATAAGTTTGCATATATTTAACAGATTTTACAAGTTTAGAATTATTTTAAAAAAAAGTGACACATTTTCGAAAACTTAAAATGACTATAATCGTCAAGTTTTGTGTTTAAAAGTGGTATGGATATCAGCTTTAATATTCGACGTTCACCAAGGCATCTTAATCATATTCCAAGAGAAGAGATACCCATTAAACCGCAGTGCAAGTAAAGTTGGTGGTGGCTGCCCCGGCCCCCGACTCATTTTTTAAAATATTACAATATTTTTTCAACACAATTTCTCAACCGGATAATGAAATGCAGCAGGTATTAAAAGCTCAGAGTTAGACATTTTTTCATTGAATGAATTAACTTTTCAAGAAACGTAGTATTCGGTTCTCAATAAGTTTTTTAAGAAGTGTAGTAAAATATGTGTTCAAACGATGCATGTTGTGAGTTATGGGATAAGGATGACTTTCCAAGCTACAATCCTTTACAGGATATAGAAACAAGGAATGTTTTGAGGAGTGCGTTTTCGGTAATAGGGAAATCTAAAAAAGCCAAGAAAGCCTTCCGACTTGCAGAACGACAACGACTAAGTAAGCTTGAGGAAAAAGAACAGCTTTCAAAAAAAGAAAATTTGAAAATAGATAGTGTCGCAAAGAACTTAAAGTGATATTAGTGGAGACTGTACAAGTGTTCCGTATTTAAAAAACTTTAAATTTCTGTACATGTATTAATTTGTGATTCTTTTCACCATCGATTAAACTGGCAGTTATTTCTGCTTTAAAATTATTTAAAGTGGTATGAATATAGACATCAACTTTAACATTCAGACATTTTCGGTATTAACAAAAATTTTACCAATCATCTTAAAACATATTCATGTACCCGGCTAATTGGTTAATCAAGTTTGGTTTATTAGACAAATAACTTAAGGTGACTCCATAGAGATTGTATAAGTTTTCGTGTTAAAAAATGTTAAAAATGATATGGGTATGGGTTTTAACATTTACACTCACACATTTTCGGTTTTCACAAAAATTCTACTAGAGGCATCTTAAAGGAGAAGAAGATGTACCAACTAAAACCGGAGTGCAAGTAAAGTAGTTTCTGGTACCCCTGACCCATTTTACATTTTAAACCGTTTTTCGCGAGAGTCTCATTAACGATCGAAAAATAGTGGTCATCAAATTTGTAGCTTCATCACAAATTAATATATGTACAAAGAAAATTAAAAGTTACGAGATATATTGCTTATTTCGCAGGCGTGCTTTGTCAATTTATGATTACTAATGATATAAAAGACTCAGAATAATAATAATAGAAAAATGTAAACTAGAAATTTTCACTGAATGAATTAGCACTAAATAACAGTTATCAAAAAATTCTTATTCGCTGTATTGTTTGAACATTGGTAATCTTATTTTAAAATTAAATATGCAGCAAGTTTTTCGTTTTCTTACTTAAAGGCACTAACATTCCTAAATGATAGGGAATGATATTGTTTAAAAGGGTGCCTGCGAAACTTTTCGACGATGAGTTTATTTTAAACTTTTTAGAAACAAAAAATAACCAATATAAAAATGTTAGCTATATCTATACAGACTTGTTATTTAATTTTAATAATCTTATTTGTAAATCTATACGTAAGGCTTATATCACATATGTTGGAAACAAACAAACCAGTTCTATATATATATATATATATATATATAACAATGTATGTATGTTTTGCAATTATGTATTTTTAAGAAATAAAAATGATCTGTAAATTTACCTGTGTGTTTATTATATTATAGCAAATAAGAGAAAAATGGCCACTTTGATGTTAAACACTAAGTTGTGCATATTACAGCTAAAAATAATGTTATGTATTCAAACGCCTACAATAAAAAGTGTCGTGTTGTACAGCGTGCGAGAAAAAGTAAAACATATTTAAGAGCGACCGATAGAAGTAGAACTACACCAGAGTTTAAAATGAGGCTAGAGAAATACTGCAAAAACTTGGAAGAATTGAAAAAACTCATACATCTTTATGAGGATATACAGAGCATGTTCTTCGGCTTCTCAAATAAAATGTACATTGGGGATTAGTGGGTGTATGGAAAAATATTTCAATACTATGGCTTGTTAAAAACATTGAGGATCTCAGGTGTCCCGACTATAAGCTTTTAAGAAGTAGATTTTTCAAAGGTTAGCTGTATGTCACACATTGAAATAATGTATATGTGCAAATATGTATTCGCTAAAAAATAAAAAAATATTTAAAAAATATTTAAAAAACATGTGTTTATTATATATATTATAGCAAATGAGAAAAAATAGGACCTGTACTGTAGGGTTAAACGCCAAACTCTATTTAGAATATATTAATATTTTATTACATTTAAATGCATAAGACGCGACTATATAACTTTAAACAAGCTATTTTGTAAAATAAATAAAAACACATGGGGGCTGCAATGTTCCCCCAGCTAATAACTTAGTAAGTAAAATAATGAAACCACAAAATATCAAAAACACAGCAGGTGAAAAAAATTAAAATTGAAAAAAGTGACTTCCACTATTTTTTAAACACTAGCCTATTATTATTATCAACTTGCATCTCATATATAGTTTCTTAAAATTACAAGTCACATAAAGCAAGAATTCTTTATAATTGTTATTTAGTGCCTTTAAGTAATAAATTAACAGATAATAATAAAAAAATGCGGTTCACTGTATTTTTACCAGGTTGGTATTGTACGAAACGCCTGCAAACTTCGAAATATAAAAAATACACTCAACGTTATGCGTACCATTTGCGTACGAAAATAGATATTTGTTAAAATAGGGTCATCACTATTGCAAAAATAACAAAAAACAACATTATTTAAAAAAATATTGTGTGTAACTGTCAAAGAGAGCCCCGGTAAAAATTAGCTTGAATCTAGAACGACAAAAGTATTCCGTGAAATAAGTAATATCCCGTACCTCATTTTCAGTTTTTCAAAAAAGAAAGAACGATAAAAACTTATAGTGTACTTGACGTTTTGTGAGTCCGTGGTTGCCAAAACCATCTACATTTATACGGTTATTAAAGAAAAAACACAATAATAAACATTTACCTCTTTCACTGCCACCAAATGTTCCAGCGAATCACTATTGATGTACATGCTTATTAATCCTTTTAAGCTGTATGCATGTAACACAGCTTTAAATTGCTCCATTTTCACTTAACTGAACACAACACAACACAGTATATCCTCAGAACGATTGCTGCAGATGCCTAATTGGCAACTTTTTCTTACAAATAACAATGATCAAAATTAAGTCCACACGGCCATTCCCTGATGGAGAAGGTCTGGCTTAATGTATTTTGAAATACCATCGCACCCCAACTGTAATAAAATATTAATATATTTTAGATAAAGCTTGGTGCAGGTAATTACAGGGTTAAATTCTTATTATTTAAAATACCACTAATATACGAAAGCTTTTAAATAACCATATTATGTTAATGTAAAATGTCGAGACGGACTTTACAGGGGTAACAATGTGAAAGATTTCTATTCATTAAATTCTTATTATTTAAAATACCACTAATATACGAAAGCTTTTAAATAACCATATTATGTTAATGTAAAATGTCGAGACGGACTCTTAAGACGGACATCTCTTAATCTATATATCAATATGAAAGACTTTTTGAAAGTCCCAATTTGTGATTTGATTTAAAAAATCTCGGAATTTAAACGAGATACGAAACAACAATTATTTCACGGAATACTTTTTCGCTAGAAATTTTCGTGTTTAAAAAAATCGAATGGCTTCAACACTTATTACACCCCGTTTTTAATGATAACAGAAAATATGCTAAAATTTATTCCTAAAAAAGCACACATAGTTTTAAAACATTCCTAAATGATATAAGGCGGTGATCTCGTTGAAAAGGGTGCCTGCGAAACTTTCGACGATGGGTATATTTTAAACTTTTTTAGAAACAAAATAACCAACATACAAATGTTAGTTAGCTACATCTATGCAGACTTTGGCATGTCTTTAATTTATTTCTTCTAAAACTAAATAACAGCAAACTGCAAGATTTCTAATTCACTCAGCCAATGAAAAAAATGTTTCCATAATTTTTGAACGCCTCTATTAGTAATAATTATTTTTTAAAAAGAAACTGCCAACTCAACCGAAATTTTATGTCGATATCAATATGAAAGACTTTTTGAAAGTCCCAATTTGTGATTTGATTTAAAAAATCTCGGAATTTAAACGAGATACGAAACAACAATTATTTCACGGAATACTTTTTTCGCTAGAAATTTTCGTGTTTAAAAAAAATCGAATGGCTTTCAACACTTATTACACCCCGTTTTTAATGATAACAGAAAATATGCTAAAATTTATTCCTAAAAAAGCACACATAGTTTTAAAACATTCCTAAATGATATAAGGCGGTGATCTCGTTGAAAAGGGTGTCTGCGAAACTTTCGACGATGGGTATATTTTAAACTTTTTTAGAAACAAAATAACCAACATACAAATGTTAGTTAGCTACATCTATGCAGACTTTGGCATGTCTTTAATTTATTTCTTCTAAAACTAAATAACAGCAAACTGCAAGATTTCTAATTCACTCAGCCAATGAAAAAAAATGTTTCCATAATTTTTGAACGCCTCTATTAGTAATAATTATTTTTTAAAAAGAAACTGCCAACTCAACCGAAATTTTATGTCGATGATGAAAAGTAACAAATTAAAAGTTGCGAGATATTACTCATTTCATAGTTAAGACTAAACCAGCGCTGTTAGCCAAGTATACAACAATTATTTTAAGTGTAAAGCCGTTGAAATAAAAAATTATCAAAGAAATATTCTTATTCGCAGCTTACAAGACAAAAAACACAGATTGAATATGTACAAAATTAAAAAGTTAAAATGACGAGCTATTACTTAGTTATGACGATACCAACAATAGGATTACTTTATCATAACACGACACAGAGAAAATTGTTTTATAATTAAAAATTCAAGTTTTTTCGTTTTCTTACAAATAACAATGATCAAAAATTAAAACCATGCGGACCAGGCAGGGACAGGCCTCGGTACGATTTATTGACTTCTTAATATTTCTTTGTTAATAAAAAATATTATTATTTGCAATAGAATTTTTTCACTAAGAAAACGTTTTACAATCGAAAGAAAAGAACTGTTGGATTAAACATTGCTACATCACTGAATGTAAAAATAAAATATTATTAAGCTCTAGTCCTTTCTTTTTTATTTAAAAAAAAACCATCAGCTATATTTACGGGCAGTGAAAATTAATGGTTTTCTATAAAATAATAGCAAGATGCAGGTTTTCTAATTCGTTTATTCACTCAATGAAAAATTTCTCTGAGTTTAAATTTTCCATTATTTTGAAACGTTAATATCAGAAATAATTATTTGTTCATCAAATCTTTGAACAAATACTTCTACTTTAAAACAAAAACCTTGATCTTAATAGTAAGCGAAACTTTAAGAGGTTTTATATATATATAAATATGTAAAAGTGCAATTGTCTATTCACTAGAAATAAAGAAAATATTTATAAAAATACATGTGTTTATTTTATTATAATAATAATACAACATTCAGAATGTTTGTGAAGAAATGATTACCTACTGTTGATATGGGAACTCAAAAATAATAGAATCAATTTAAGTTCAGAGTTAGAAATTTTTATTGAATGAATTAGAAAATCTGCATCAACTATTTACTCGTGATGTAGAAAAATGTTAAAAAATATCTATTTTGTGCACGATTGGTACACACAATGTATAACGTATTTTTATATTTCGATGTTTGCAGATAACTTTTCATACAATTTTTCCTATCAAATTAAAAAAATCTTGAAAATAAAATGAGATATGAGGATAGGTTAGGTTAGGCGCGCGCCTAACCTAACCTATCCTAATATTTGGCGTAAAAATGTCCGAAATCCTAACGGAGTCATAGAGATGATCTTCTCATATCTCATTTTTATTTTCAAGATTTTTTTAATTTGATAGGAAAAATTGTATGAAAAGTTATCTGCAAACATCGAAATATAAAAATACGTTATACATTGTGTGTACCAATCGTGCACAAAATAGATATTTTTTAACATTTTTCTACATCACGAGTAAATAGTTGATGCAGATTTTCTAATTCATTCAATAAAAATTTCTAACTCTGAACTTAAATTGATTCTATTATTTTTGAGTTCCCATATCAACAGTAGGTAATCATTTCTTCACAAACATTCTGAATGTTGTATTATTATTATAATAAAATAAACACATGTATTTTTATAAATATTTTCTTTATTTCTAGTGAATAGACAATTGCACTTTTACATATTTATATATATATATAAAACCTCTTAAAGTTTCGCTTACGATTAAGATCAAGGTTTTTGTTTTAAAGTAGAAGTATTTGTTCAAAGATTTGATGAACAAATAATTATTTCTGATATTAACGTTTCAAAATAATGGAAAATTTAAACTCAGAGAAATTTTTCATTGAGTGAATAAACGAATTAGAAAACCTGCATCTTGCTATTATTTTATAGAAAACCATTAATTTTCACTGCCCGTAAATATAGCTGATGGTTTTTTTTTAAATAAAAAAGAAAGGACTAGAGCTTAATAATATTTTATTTTTACATTCAGTGATGTAGCAATGTTTAATCCAACAGTTCTTTTCTTTCGATTGTAAAACGTTTTCTTAGTGAAAAAATTCTATTGCAAATAATAATATTTTTTATTAACAAAGAAATATTAAGAAGTCAATAAATCGTACCGAGGCCTGTCCCTGCCTGGTCCGCATGGTTTTAATTTTTGATCATTGTTATTTGTAAGAAAACGAAAAAACTTGAATTTTTAATTATAAAACAATTTTCTCTGTGTCGTGTTATGATAAAGTAATCCTATTGTTGGTATCGTCATAACTAAGTAATAGCTCGTCATTTTAACTTTTTAATTTTGTACATATTCAATCTGTGTTTTTTGTCTTGTAAGCTGCGAATAAGAATATTTCTTTGATAATTTTTTATTTCAACGGCTTTACACTTAAAATAATTGTTGTATACTTGGCTTGTAACATCAATTCCTGCCCCTGAGTGGAATAGGAACGATGAAACTACCCGGTTCTCATTTATTTTGTGGAGGCTGGGTCGTGGTTCGAAAATTAATTAAAATTTAGAATTGTTAGGCGCCAATAGCCAATTGCTCGATACCTATGCCTTACTGGTTTTCAAAAATGTAATACTGTGGCTATTCAGTGGCCTTAATGTTTACATAGGTATCATGAATTTTTAGAAAATTTATTATGAAAAACACAAAGTAAGAAAAATAAGTTGTATATTAAAATTTTAATGACAAAACTGGAAATGGTAAATATTTGATATAAATTTAGATATTTTATTAACAAAAAATTGAATTTAGAGGGTAGCTACCTTCCTTACATAAATTATATGTAGGAGTAAGAATGTTATAAGGCTGACGGCCGATGAAAAGTTAAAGATAAAAATTTACATTTGCTGAAGGCTAAAAATTATATGTTAAATAAAAATTCCACAAGAAGTTGAGCGTGTTGATGTTCAAATGAGAATGACACTCTCACCACAAATCCTGTTTACGAGCTGCCAGAGCGCCTCGTCCCACTCAAATCTCCTCTTCCCCTTCCTCTGTTTGTTACGTTTACTGATAAACGTTGAGACTAGACTGATTAATATGTTGTCGCTATACAAGTTCCATATCCAGTGACATGTGTGGATGTGGGCAAACAATTTCCTCCTGGGCTAAATAAGGTTATCCTCACAGGACCATCACCATCAAGCTGGTCACTTTAATTGACACCTAAGGCTTATCTTTGGCTGGTCATTACCACCTCTTCAAACTGGCACCTAATACTTCATCAGGCTGCTACTTAATACCTCAGGCTGGTACTTATTAGCTCATCAAGCTGGTACTTATTACCTCACACCTATCTCCAGGAATTTGAGGCTTTAAATCTGCGGCAAGACAGCACAAACACGTCTTGTTCTTGGCTTCAAGAATCGGAAAATCCTAATTTATTGTCTCCTTTAAAATAGCTTTCAATCGTTGCCAACCGCAAAATGATAAAAAGTGTTTACTTAAAATTCTGTATTTATTATCAAATCTACTTAATTATTGCACTATTTTACTTCCCATTAGTAATTCTTATTTGTTACTAAATTTCTATTGCCTCAAATTATTAATTAAAGTTTATTGTTTAATTTTTAACAATACTATCTAGATTTCTAACTAGTAAGAGCCGGTGGTTTGCTGGTAGAATAACAGATGGCGCTCGGTGTATATTTTAAAGTTAATTCAAGTTTACTCGTTAAGAATCGGTTGGGTTTGCTTGTAAAGTACAGATGGCGCTCGGTGTATATTTTAAAGATAGATTTTCGAGTGGGGATGAGGACTTCGGCAGCTCTAGGTTTCTGTGAACAAAAAGTTAATAAATTTAAAGTATCTGCTATTATAGTGGTTTTAAGAACCCCATAATTAAATTATATATATTCTGTAGCGTCCTGGAACTTTAGGACGGTACACTTTCTCTCTCCCTCTACAAAAAAATATGTGTACTTCCATACATGTATTTTTTCCTATAAATTGAGACTTCAATTTCAACTTATCCGCTGTTGGATATAACTAAAGCTAACTTAAAATAATTGAGATATGGTAACTTAACCATAAATAATTACAAACCGAATTGTGACTAAGCTAAGCTATAAGACAGGTACGGTTCCTAGACCTTAACTTCTTACTAAATAACTAAAAGTAAAAATCTTACATACTAGTGAATGCTGCTATAAGAGAGGATTTAGTACTCAATAGTAGCTTCGCGTACTACACGCCTAATATTTCAGGGACAAAATCAGTAACGACAAATTCAATAAGGACAAAATTGGGAAAGACACAATCGGTAAAGTCAATGTAGTACTAATCCAAGCCATATTAGCATATACACTATACATATTTCACTTACTACAGAGACCGAGAGGCTCCAAAAACATAATCTATTCAATACCACATTCCACCAGATATAAAATATCCCCTGAATACTAATTATTCAGACACAAAATTGGAAGTAGAATTAAATCGATATAAAACTTGTATAGCATTTCACATACAAGAAACTCTTTGAAGAGAGTTCGGAAAGGAAACATAAAATGTTTTAGGAGAGGACCCAAACATCAGTCTCCACAGACACTGTGGTGTAGTGCCTGAGCAGCGTTGTAGCGGCTGCCAGTGCTGAAATTGGAGTAGACATAAGCACATCTAAACCACGATACAGGAACCAAGTTCTCTGCCTATCCTTAACAGTGGGATAAAATATCCAGACTGTTAATAAATCAAACAAATTTATTTTGGATGTAGCTCCAAAGGGCTGAAATTAGACGTACGTATCAACTAAAATACTTTGGATATAGCTCCAAGGGGCTGAACTAGAAATACGTGACGACTAAACAACAAAAAGGACCATTGTTCTGGAAAGCTCTTGCTTCAGGCGCGATGAACAGTGTTTCGATCGAGCGATTGGCCAAGGGCTGAGGTGAAGCGGGGAGGTTGAGATATGTCTCTCGAAGACCGTCAGACGACCTAGGTCACTCCTGACTGACAAGCTCCCTTACCCATGTTTACGCTCGACCCTCCTTAACCACCTGTCATTCAAGACAGCCCGGCCGAAACTAGTCCATCCCCATCCCGGAACAAGTTCCTTTAATGGCCGTTAAATATCCTACGAACTAGGATAATGATTACTTCTTACCTGTAAACATCTAGAAAATATAATACGAAAAGTAACTAAAGTTTATACTAACAAAACTAGAACGAAGTTAGTCAGAACACTTAACCAAAATTAAGATACTTTCAAGTATGATGTTCTCCAGAAACGTCAGAAATACAAAAGGAATATACAAACAAAGCATAATCTTTTTGAGTCAGGTTTGGTAAAGACATTACTCTGAACTAACGAAAGGAAAACTAACTCACTGTTTATCAAGGGGCAAATTGACCATCCAGGAAAAATATTCCCTCCTAACAAATTTCCCTTGACTTCAAACCACAACACATGCCTATAAATCGTTTTATCTGAGTTGTATTTGTAGGACGAGGATAACTGATCATCGCTTCTACCTTCTCAGGGTTTGTACGTAATCCACCTTCAGTATCAATTACATAACCTAAATACTTTAGAGATTTTCTAAAAAACTGACATTTTTCATAATTTACTGTTAGGCGAGCATCCTTCAACCTATCAAACACTTCTTTTAAAATTGATACGTGTTCCTCAAAACTAGAAGCGGTGACAATTATATCGTCTAGATAAACAAAAACTTTATTTTCTAATTTTGGTGTTATAACAATGTCCATTAGCCGTTGCATAGCCTGTGCAGCGTTTGCAAGACCAAATGGTAGTACTTTAAAACAAAATAAGCCCCTTCCCGGAACAGCAAATGCGGTTTTGGGTTTGGAAGTTTCAGAAAGTGGAATTTGCCAAAAAGCGCTTTTCAAGTCTATGCTACTGATATATTTAGCGTCCCGTAACATACTCAATATACCGTCTACAAAAGGTAAAGGATATGAATCCTTAACAGTTACCGAATTTAAAGATCTACCATCAAAACAAAATCGATAATTTCCATTATCCTTTTTAACTAATAAAACTGGCGACCTCCATTCACTAAAAGTAGGTTCAACTACATCTTGTTCTAACATTTTGTCAAGTTCTTCATTTAAAATATTCATCATATGTGGTGATAAAAGATATTGGCGCTGCCTGATAGGTTCAGCATTTCCAGTGTCTATATGATATACCACCCTATCGGTAAGGCCTAACTTCCCACAACTAAGTCCCTTGAATAACTGCTTGACCTTTTCAACTTGCCGGAGCTGAACTCCAGTTAAGTCAGCCAAACCGCCATCATTGGTCTCAACTGTGTTCACACGACACAGAGCTGAAACTCTTATGCTACCAACTTTATTTACCCAAGTATTTGATTCAAAATCTAAATGAATGCCAAATAACCTACAAAAATCTATACCAAAAATAAAAGAACTAGGCAAAGATGGAACTATATAAACCTTAAGTATTCGAACTATGTTGTTAATCTTGAGCGGTAAGTGAGCTATACCTGTGACAGTTTGAGGAGTACCGTCTGCTGTCGTTACATATCTTAGATCTGACGTTACAAATTTACATTTAAATTGTTCTAAAATTTTCACACCATTGCTTCCAACTACAGAACGATTACAACCAGTATCGACTAAAGCTAAAAATTTCTTATCGTATAAAAAAACTGAAATGTAAGGTCTATCGTCACCATTTTTAGACAACAATAGAGGTGTTACTCGTACTTCATCACTAACTCTACGGTAAGTTTTGTAAAAATTTCTTACTTTACTTAACCAAAAATTCCAATCTGATTTGTTAGTCACAACATTTTTAAACTTACTATAACTACGGGGATTTGGACGTTGACTAACTTTACGTGGCCCCCTTGTTAGTTTTTTGAACATTTTTTTCACTCTTTAAATGTGACATTTGATTCACCACATTTAAAGCAAAATTTATTTCTTTTAGCCCTACATTGTTTAAAAACATGATTTTCACCTTTACAATTAAAACAGATTACTGGTGTCTTGGTAGTTTTGATTTCATTAACATTTGATTGCCCAGGTTGACTTCTACGATTAGGTTTAAAATTTGATTTTGGTGGTGATACAGACTTAACAGACTTTTCATGAGATTCCCTAACATTATTCTTATCTAAAGAAGGCAACCCAACATACAAAAGATCCTTTTCCACTAAATTACTTCTCATAGGAGGCGGTATATATTTTTTGGTACTTTCCTCAGCGTATTCTACTTTTTTGCACTTTGAAATTAATTCTGAAATTGTATCTATAGTCAATAATGCTAAAGGAGTAGCAAAATATGGCAATAAATTCTTTCTAATTTGTTTAATGCGTTCTTCTAAACTTGGTTTTGTTTTTAGTCTATTATATAAAGCTTCCATGATTCTAATATAAATATGTACTGGCTCATCCACATGTTGTGTTCTCTTTTCAATGTAATCACTCATACTCTTATCAAAATCCTCATGTAAAAAATCATTTTTCAACTGTTCTACCAAATCTTCCCAAGTTCTAACCTCATTACTACCTCTAACAGATCGATACCACTGTAGAGCTGGTCCCGAAAAAAGATCTAACCCTGACTGGAATAATTCTCTTTTAGTGACGTTTCGAGCTATTGCTAACTCTTCAACTCGTTCAATAAATGAAATTACATTATTAGGCTGACCATCAAACGTGACACCCCACTTATAGATAGGTACAAACTTAGTACTAGGACTAGTTGCTATTTTTACACCAGTGCCTACTTGTAATGCTAAATCATCTACTACTTCTAAATTCAGTTTATCATAAAGATCTGCTTCTAGTAAGTAAATCGTAGCCCTCGACTCGTTTTGAAATGTTACCGTCTCCTCAGAATTCTGTTCTGGGATAGGCATTCTATTTATTCGTACCATAATATGTACTAACTGTGACTTAACCTGTTTTACTGGCAAATCATTTCCCGTAGGATTATCTAAATTGTTAATTATATTTCTGATGGAATCTAAAGTATTGTTTACTTGTACTTTCTCTGTATTAAAATTAAATAATGGATCTCTCAGAGATAAATCATTACATGGTTTGGCTATTAGAGCTCGTGTTAAAAGTCTACAGCATGTTTCAGTGTCCCTAACTGTAGTACAACCTCTTACGCGTAACTCATAATCAACCTGATCAGCTTGTAATAACGTAGGTATGAAAATTTCAGACATTTTGTTTACTTTTGATTAACTCGACTATTCAAATTTAACAAACTGCAAGGTATATCAAAATTCAATTCACTGGCTTACTAAGTACTTATAACCCCTGTGCTCCTGTATTATTTTTCTAGACTTTCTCAAAAATACTACGATAACTCGTATTTCACCCTACGATTATCTTATTCCTACAATAAGGACTCAAAAATTTTCCTGTAACTGTCTTACCGCAATGTTTAATCTTCTTTAATTTAACCCAAAAGTATTCACGACTTTGCAAAACTAATCTAATCAAATCTTGAGGTCTCAACCATAAACAATACACATAATATCAGTAATACACACAAATATATAAACAGTAAGAAAATTCAAAAAATAGGACAAAATTAAAAATGTGACAATTTGTCTCAACAGCTCAAAGTTTATTTTTTATATTTTTTGATAACACTCAACTTCTATACTCGCAAGCCCCACGTTGTGAATGCGTCACTTTGTAACATCAATTCCTGCCCCTGAGTGGAATAGGAACGATGAAACTACCCGGTTCTCATTTATTTTGTGGAGGCTGGGTCGTGGTTCGAAAATTAATTAAAATTTAGAATTGTTAGGCGCCAATAGCCAATTGCTCGATACCTATGCCTTACTGGTTTTCAAAAATGTAATACTGTGGCTATTCAGTGGCCTTAATGTTTACATAGGTATCATGAATTTTTAGAAAATTTATTATGAAAAACACAAAGTAAGAAAAATAAGTTGTATATTAAAATTTTAATGACAAAACTGGAAATGGTAAATATTTGATATAAATTTAGATATTTTATTAACAAAAAATTGAATTTAGAGGGTAGCTACCTTCCTTACATAAATTATATGTAGGAGTAAGAATGTTATAAGGCTGACGGCCGATGAAAAGTTAAAGATAAAAATTTACATTTGCTGAAGGCTAAAAATTATATGTTAAATAAAAATTCCACAAGAAGTTGAGCGTGTTGATGTTCAAATGAGAATGACACTCTCACCACAAATCCTGTTTACGAGCTGCCAGAGCGCCTCGTCCCACTCAAATCTCCTCTTCCCCTTCCTCTGTTTGTTACGTTTACTGATAAACGTTGAGACTAGACTGATTAATATGTTGTCGCTATACAAGTTCCATATCCAGTGACATGTGTGGATGTGGGCAAACAATTTCCTCCTGGGCTAAATAAGGTTATCCTCACAGGACCATCACCATCAAGCTGGTCACTTTAATTGACACCTAAGGCTTATCTTTGGCTGGTCATTACCACCTCTTCAAACTGGCACCTAATACTTCATCAGGCTGCTACTTAATACCTCAGGCTGGTACTTATTAGCTCATCAAGCTGGTACTTATTACCTCACACCTATCTCCAGGAATTTGAGGCTTTAAATCTGCGGCAAGACAGCACAAACACGTCTTGTTCTTGGCTTCAAGAATCGGAAAATCCTAATTTATTGTCTCCTTTAAAATAGCTTTCAATCGTTGCCAACCGCAAAATGATAAAAAGTGTTTACTTAAAATTCTGTATTTATTATCAAATCTACTTAATTATTGCACTATTTTACTTCCCATTAGTAATTCTTATTTGTTACTAAATTTCTATTGCCTCAAATTATTAATTAAAGTTTATTGTTTAATTTTTAACAATACTATCTAGATTTCTAACTAGTAAGAGCCGGTGGTTTGCTGGTAGAATAACAGATGGCGCTCGGTGTATATTTTAAAGTTAATTCAAGTTTACTCGTTAAGAATCGGTTGGGTTTGCTTGTAAAGTACAGATGGCGCTCGGTGTATATTTTAAAGATAGATTTTCGAGTGGGGATGAGGACTTCGGCAGCTCTAGGTTTCTGTGAACAAAAAGTTAATAAATTTAAAGTATCTGCTATTATAGTGGTTTTAAGAACCCCATAATTAAATTATATATATTCTGTAGCGTCCTGGAACTTTAGGACGGTACAGGCTAACAGCGCTGGTTTAGTCTTAACTATGAAATGAGTAATATCTCGCAACTTTTAATTTGTTACTTTTCATCATCGACATAAAATTTCGGTTGAGTTGGCAGTTTCTTTTTAAAAAATAATTATTACTAATAGAGGCGTTCAAAAATTATGGAAACATTTTTTTTCATTGGCTGAGTGAATTAGAAATCTTGCAGTTTGCTGTTATTTAGTTTTAGAAGAAATAAATTAAAGACATGCCAAAGTCTGCATAGATGTAGCTAACTAACATTTGTATGTTGGTTATTTTGTTTCTAAAAAAGTTTAAAATATACCCATCGTCGAAAGTTTCGCAGACACCCTTTTCAACGAGATCACCGCCTTATATCATTTAGGAATGTTTTAAAACTATGTGTGCTTTTTTAGGAATAAATTTTAGCATATTTTCTGTTATCATTAAAAACGGGGTGTAATAAGTGTTGAAAGCCATTCGATTTTTTTTAAACACGAAAATTTCTAGCGAAAAAAGTATTCCGTGAAATAATTGTTGTTTCGTATCTCGTTTAAATTCCGAGATTTTTTAAATCAAATCACAAATTGGGACTTTCAAAAAGTCTTTCATATTGATATCGACATAAAATTTCGGTTGAGTTGGCAGTTTCTTTTTAAAAAATAATTATTACTAATAGAGGCGTTCAAAAATTATGGAAACATTTTTTTCATTGGCTGAGTGAATTAGAAATCTTGCAGTTTGCTGTTATTTAGTTTTAGAAGAAATAAATTAAAGACATGCCAAAGTCTGCATAGATGTAGCTAACTAACATTTGTATGTTGGTTATTTTGTTTCTAAAAAAGTTTAAAATATACCCATCGTCGAAAGTTTCGCAGGCATCCTTTTCAACGAGATCACCGCCTTATATCATTTAGGAATGTTTTAAAACTATGTGTGCTTTTTTAGGAATAAATTTTAGCATATTTTCTGTTATCATTAAAAACGGGGTGTAATAAGTGTTGAAGCCATTCGATTTTTTTAAACACGAAAATTTCTAGCGAAAAAGTATTCCGTGAAATAATTGTTGTTTCGTATCTCGTTTAAATTCCGAGATTTTTTAAATCAAATCACAAATTGGGACTTTCAAAAAGTCTTTCATATTGATATATAGATTAAGAGATGTCCGTCTTAAGAGTCCGTCTCGACATTTTACATTAACATAATATGGTTATTTAAAAGCTTTCGTATATTAGTGGTATTTTAAATAATAAGAATTTAATGAATAGAAATCTTTCACATTGTTACCCCTGTAAAGTCCGTCTCGACATTTTACATTAACATAATATGGTTATTTAAAAGCTTTCGTATATTAGTGGTATTTTAAATAATAAGAATTTAACCCTGTAATTACCTGCACCAAGCTTTATCTAAAATATATTAATATTTTATTACAGTTGGGGTGCGATGGTATTTCAAAATACATTAAGCCAGACCTTCTCCATCAGGGAATGGCCGTGTGGACTTAATTTTGATCATTGTTATTTGTAAGAAAAAGTTGCCAATTAGGCATCTGCAGCAATCGTTCTGAGGATATACTGTGTTGTGTTGTGTTCAGTTAAGTGAAAATGGAGCAATTTAAAGCTGTGTTACATGCATACAGCTTAAAAGGATTAATAAGCATGTACATCAATAGTGATTCGCTGGAACATTTGGTGGCAGTGAAAGAGGTAAATGTTTATTATTGTGTTTTTTCTTTAATAACCGTATAAATGTAGATGGTTTTGGCAACCACGGACTCACAAAACGTCAAGTACACTATAAGTTTTTATCGTTCTTTCTTTTTTGAAAAACTGAAAATGAGGTACGGGATATTACTTATTTCACGGAATACTTTTGTCGTTCTAGATTCAAGCTAATTTTTACCGGGGCTCTCTTTGACAGTTACACACAATATTTTTTTAAATAATGTTGTTTTTTGTTATTTTTGCAATAGTGATGACCCTATTTTAACAAATATCTATTTTCGTACGCAAATGGTACGCATAACGTTGAGTGTATTTTTTATATTTCGAAGTTTGCAGGCGTTTCGTACAATACCAACCTGGTAAAAATACAGTGAACCGCATTTTTTTATTATTATCTGTTAATTTATTACTTAAAGGCACTAAATAACAATTATAAAGAATTCTTGCTTTATGTGACTTGTAATTTTAAGAAACTATATATGAGATGCAAGTTGATAATAATAATAGGCTAGTGTTTAAAAAATAGTGGAAGTCACTTTTTTCAATTTTAATTTTTTTCACCTGCTGTGTTTTTGATATTTTGTGGTTTCATTATTTTACTTACTAAGTTATTAGCTGGGGGAACATTGCAGCCCCCATGTGTTTTTATTTATTTTACAAAATAGCTTGTTTAAAGTTATATAGTCGCGTCTTATGCATTTAAATGTAATAAAATATTAATATATTCTAAATAGAGTTTGGCGTTTAACCCTACAGTACAGGTCCTATTTTTTCTCATTTGCTATAATATATATAATAAACACATGTTTTTTAAATATTTTTTAAATATTTTTTTATTTTTTAGCGAATACATATTTGCACATATACATTATTTCAATGTGTGACATACAGCTAACCTTTGAAAAATCTACTTCTTAAAAGCTTATAGTCGGGACACCTGAGATCCTCAATGTTTTTAACAAGCCATAGTATTGAAATATTTTTCCATACACCCACTAATCCCCAATGTACATTTTATTTGAGAAGCCGAAGAACATGCTCTGTATATCCTCATAAAGATGTATGAGTTTTTTCAATTCTTCCAAGTTTTTGCAGTATTTCTCTAGCCTCATTTTAAACTCTGGTGTAGTTCTACTTCTATCGGTCGCTCTTAAATATGTTTTACTTTTTCTCGCACGCTGTACAACACGACACTTTTTATTGTAGGCGTTTGAATACATAACATTATTTTTAGCTGTAATATGCACAACTTAGTGTTTAACATCAAAGTGGCCATTTTTCTCTTATTTGCTATAATATAATAAACACACAGGTAAATTTACAGATCATTTTTATTTCTTAAAAATACATAATTGCAAAACATACATACATTGTTATATATATATATATATATATATAGAACTGGTTTGTTTGTTTCCAACATATGTGATATAAGCCTTACGTATAGATTTACAAATAAGATTATTAAAATTAAATAACAAGTCTGTATAGATATAGCTAACATTTTTATATTGGTTATTTTTTGTTTCTAAAAAGTTTAAAATAAACTCATCGTCGAAAAGTTTCGCAGGCACCCTTTTAAACAATATCATTCCCTATCATTTAGGAATGTTAGTGCCTTTAAGTAAGAAAACGAAAAACTTGCTGCATATTTAATTTTAAAATAAGATTACCAATGTTCAAACAATACAGCGAATAAGAATTTTTTGATAACTGTTATTTAGTGCTAATTCATTCAGTGAAAATTTCTAGTTTACATTTTTCTATTATTATTATTCTGAGTCTTTTATATCATTAGTAATCATAAATTGACAAAGCACGCCTGCGAAATAAGCAATATATCTCGTAACTTTTAATTTTCTTTGTACATATATTAATTTGTGATGAAGCTACAAATTTGATGACCACTATTTTTCGATCGTTAATGAGACTCTCGCGAAAAACGGTTTAAAATGTAAAATGGGTCAGGGGTACCAGAAACTACTTTACTTGCACTCCGGTTTTAGTTGGTACATCTTCTTCTCCTTTAAGATGCCTCTAGTAGAATTTTTGTGAAAACCGAAAATGTGTGAGTGTAAATGTTAAAACCCATACCCATATCATTTTTAACATTTTTTAACACGAAAACTTATACAATCTCTATGGAGTCACCTTAAGTTATTTGTCTAATAAACCAAACTTGATTAACCAATTAGCCGGGTACATGAATATGTTTTAAGATGATTGGTAAAATTTTTGTTAATACCGAAAATGTCTGAATGTTAAAGTTGATGTCTATATTCATACCACTTTAAATAATTTTAAAGCAGAAATAACTGCCAGTTTAATCGATGGTGAAAAGAATCACAAATTAATACATGTACAGAAATTTAAAGTTTTTTAAATACGGAACACTTGTACAGTCTCCACTAATATCACTTTAAGTTCTTTGCGACACTATCTATTTTCAAATTTTCTTTTTTTGAAAGCTGTTCTTTTTCCTCAAGCTTACTTAGTCGTTGTCGTTCTGCAAGTCGGAAGGCTTTCTTGGCTTTTTTAGATTTCCCTATTACCGAAAACACACTCCTCAAAACATTCCTTGTTTCTATATCCTGTAAAGGATTGTAGCTTGGAAAGTCATCCTTATCCCATAACTCACAACATGCATCGTTTGAACACATATTTTACTACACTTCTTAAAAAACTTATTGAGAACCGAATACTACGTTTCTTGAAAAGTTAATTCATTCAATGAAAAAATGTCTAACTCTGAGCTTTTAATACCTGCTGCATTTCATTATCCGGTTGAGAAATTGTGTTGAAAAAATATTGTAATATTTTAAAAAATGAGTCGGGGGCCGGGGCAGCCACCACCAACTTTACTTGCACTGCGGTTTAATGGGTATCTCTTCTCTTGGAATATGATTAAGATGCCTTGGTGAACGTCGAATATTAAAGCTGATATCCATACCACTTTTAAACACAAAACTTGACGATTATAGTCATTTTAAGTTTTCGAAAATGTGTCACTTTTTTTTAAAATAATTCTAAACTTGTAAAATCTGTTAAATATATGCAAACTTATTTAAAATATTATTCTTATCGACGTGGAAACGTCAGAATTGAACACTGAATACTATTTGCTCACAACAGTGTGTTTTTATATTATGAAAACAAGTCTTAATCAATTTCCAAAATCCCAGTCAGTTTGTTGCGTCATTAAATTTTTTTAATCGCTCAAAAA
Organism: Stenurella melanura; assembly: GCA_963583905.1. Lineage (NCBI taxonomy): Eukaryota > Metazoa > Arthropoda > Insecta > Coleoptera > Cerambycidae > Stenurella > Stenurella melanura. The sequence continues at coordinate 257,969,574 of OY757309.1, forward strand.
TTCCAGCACATGTTAAAAGGCACGTATATCTAATTAACGTTAATCACCGGGGCCACCCACCAGATAAGATAATTATCTCGCGGTGATTAAAATCCGCGGATTTCCCTAATTACGTCATTATCTTAATTGCCTCATTAATGTTAATGAGGTAATTAACTTTCACTTTTCAAGGTCAGTGCCAACCATACTACTATTATTGATCGGGTAAAAAACTAGTTCAGTTTTGCACAACTTAAAAAAAAGCTCTTAGAATCAGGCAATGTCAAAATAATACATTAATAAAATATTTTAACCTTGGCCACTATATAACAGGTCTGACTGACCAATAGCGTATACAGTTAAAGAGTTACATATATTTAACCATAAGTACATTTTGTCACGTCAAATTTCTCACTCCTGGGTTTCAGAACAATTCAGTTTATAAAGAGCTGCATTTAAAAAACATAATTCGCCTCAAATAATATTTCTTTGGTTTATAAAAGCACACTGAAAGAATATGATAACGGTAAAAATATGTAACTGTAACTACATACACTATTGATCACATCTGTAATCTATCATTCATTAAGGTTAAAGCCTTTTAGACTCGCGTTATTCTAGCGTTGCCGAGATTTTCTATTAGTAATACTGAAATGAGCTACTAGACCAATAACTACAAAGAAAGGTATGATAGTATATCACTTAATCTCGTTTTTAGAGTCTAAGCCCTTTATATTGGGCATTAATAAATTAGATTAAAGAGTATCCAAGCAGTATAATATCACACCTTTTTTGAAGTATTGCTCTTGGTCTAAAAGAGAAAATATAAAGACATTGTCTACTATTAAACTGTAGTTGATGATTTCGTCAAAATAAAAGAAACTATGGCTTTAATTATATTTTCCAGGTTTTTGATTTTTTTCCCTGACATTTATCAATATTTTAAAAATTCCCTGACTTTTTCACATGTTCTTAAAATCCCTGACTTTTCCAGGTTTTTCAGGTTTTCCAGGTGACGCCGAACCCTGAATTGTGCACGAAGAGAGAACGAATTATTTACCTCTTTATACTTGCCTCAGTTCAGTTGAGGCGGTCCATCAAAAGCGGTCGATGATCTTTTGATACCGCGTGTGCCGGCGAGCACTTTTTTATGACAATATAAAAGTTGTATAATTGGGAAGTACAAGTCCATCGACCAAGAAAAGCAGTGGTTCTCAATAGTTGTCTACCATAATATTAAATATGTTAACGAAGATCAGTTTTTTTCAAAGTTTCAAAGTTATAGTATCGACGTGAGTCATTGTCATATTAATTGTCTTCAAACTATTGTTATTGTTATTACAATTTAACTTGATTAAAATATGAAGTACACTGTAAGCTAAAGTAAGTATGTAAATGATTTTCTATTAATAATATACTTTGCAGATATGTTTTAAAATAGAAAATAAAATTTAAAATTTTTAGGTTATAATTTAATGAAAAATCAACACAATGTAAACAACAACTACGCAACAAATCTATCGAGCACTACCGCCAACATGATAGAGAAAACATGAAAATCTCTAAAATTGAATTCTCATTACATACGTCATCATTTACCGCCTTGTTATTTTGAAAACCAATTTTTTCTTGCATGTGATTATTAGGACTTTCTTTAATATTATATATGAAATATATATTTAGTATATTTTTTGATGGTATAATACATTTTATAAATTTTGTTGAAGGAAACGACCCTATTATATAAAAACTTTAAAAAATCAGCGAAAATATGTTTATTCTTTCTCTTTGCAAACTTTATGTTTACTATAATAGAACATAGAACACATAATATGCCTGTAAAGTCCCGTCTTCAAATATTTGTAAAAATACGGGTTTTCCTATTATTAATTCGAGCACAAATCAACATGTTTTCGTCGCAGTACATAATATATACGTGCATTTTGCCCAAAATACATCTGATCTAACCAGATTTTACGCGTGCTATTTTCTGGAACACTAATAAAAAATCGTTTTTTAATCCATTAACATTTTATCGAAACAAACCATTCTTAATATCTCAGCTACGCTGTACCGTTGACACTAACAGATTGCGTTCTCTGTTAATATTACAATATTTTATCTGGAGCAATTAATTACAGATTAACATGTTTTTTCATAAATTAATACAATCTATCTACTTCTGAGTAAATGTTATTTCGTTTCGTTATCGTCGCTACCAGTGTAATTAAGTTACATAAGAGCAATGTTATTTATAGCAGCGTTATGGGATTTGAACGTTATGTTTACTGTAAACTAAGGTCAATACCCCACTTTGTTATCCGCGATCATCGAAACTAATCAAGTATTGACGGAGGCGGCCAACAATTTTAAAATCTATTTGCACTGCCTGCGGTCAGTTTGGATTTTTTCCTGAGAGATATTAATGATGACTTGGCAGTGCCCAAGTACTTCGTGTGAGTCGGCTAACAAGAGATTTATTTTAAAATATAGGCAATTTTTCACGACGTGCTCATTTAAAAATATATTTTACTAGGTTGTTACCCTTAGCAGAATCAGACTGTCATAAAATGTCTGTTACATTTTTTTTTAGCCTGGGTCAAGGTAGGTTATTAGATGTTTTATTTTATAATTTCAAATATTAGTCTGAAAATACATTTTGGAGACCGTGGTATGGTTTATTTCTCTACACCATATTAAATAATGAACACATGTAATGTTTTAATAATCTAGTTGCAGATCTCGTTATAATACAAACGTGTACCAAATTTCAAATCAATATTTTTATTTTATTTTATTAACCCCTTAAATAACGGAGTGGCAGATGTCATAAAAAATGTTGATATCTTGGCTTCTAGATATACACCAATTCCCAAGTTTCTGGACTCTTAATGGCTTGCTTTACTTATTTATCCCTATTTACTCCCCAACCCTTCAACGGAACAAACTCAAAATATATAATCTAGTTCAAGATATCGTTATAGTAAATGAGCGTACCCATGTCAATATCTTAAACCGTTCCAAAGTAATCGTACGCCCGAAAAATTTACAGATCGACAGACAGACCAGTTCCCGATCTCAAGTTCTTCACGGTGCTCCCTCCAGAGTTCTTCCCTTTTATAGGAAAAATATTCAAAGGTCGAGAAGAGTAAGAGTGCTGAAAGGTTTCTAAATGCTCGAAACTGGAAACATACTCTATAAAAATCAAATTATTTTATTGAATGGAAGAAAAACCTTGAGGTATTTATTGCTTGATCTCGATTCCATAGTCGTACAGTCTAATACAGCCTACCTGAAAAATCCGATTCGACAAGCCCTCGCATGCCTAGAATGAAAAAAAAATGCGAAAAGGGGGTGGTTTTTCGCGGGAGGGATACACAGGGCTCGTCCTGTTCACAGCACTTTTCAAGTTTACTCATTATTGCAACTTTTTCGTGGACTATAAGCGGAATAATGCGTGTGGTGGACCAGTAACAAGCGACAGATATATTTTGAACCATAAGAAGAACTCGGGAGCGTACTTAAGGTAATAGATAAGGACGATCCAACATAAAAGCGCAGAAACATGAAAATGGGAGGGAGGGGTGTAGACTTGGAGAGGGTGGGATGTGTCCGTTTAAGCTGGAATCTTATTTAAAAGGTGTATTTATATTCACAATTAATTAAGTTTCCAATGATTTTTTCCAAATTAAAAGGAGCCTGAAATCAGGCCTTATGGAGGGTCACCTCCTTTTCTTGGAGACGATGGATCAACCGCGCCCCAAAAATTTTGTACACCTGATTTCCTTTAAGAAGAAGATTTGGATTCCCTTGAGACTTACTCGGATTCTTTCCGGATATACTTTAGACTTCCTTCGCGGTTTTGCCCCTTGCTTGGGGAACACCTGCAGTTTTGAGACTATGAATTTTATAACACCTCGATATTGACACATATGGCAAAGATAAACGAGCATAATCAAATAAATCGATCGAAACGAAAACAAAATTAACATTTTTTCACCACCACATGAAAAATTGATTTTTCTCTCGACGAAATAATTTTTTGCACACCCACATGTTTAAAATTTATGCTTTTGTATTCGTTACTTTCTTATAAATTATTACAAGTTGTTTTACAATATGCCACGGTTAGATATAGTAAATGTTAAACAAAACAACTTTACAAATTTAATAAACAAGACTCCAAACACAATTATCATAGTATAGCGTTTCTTCTCAAAAACAAATCTATATTATTTAATGAGCAAATCAAATAAATACACATTCCTTTATACATAAGAAAAATACTGAGAATCTTACAATATCTAATCACTTATTTCAATAATAAATTACTTACACAAGATTTATATTTAGAAACAGCCTTTTATGTCGGTGGGTAGATAAACCGCCTAATCAAAACAATAAAAATAGCTGGGCGACAGGTTTTTTACTATTTAATAAAGCATATCAATCATATAACATAACCAATAAACGAGAATGTAACTAGGATATTTTTAGATTCTCTTTCAGTCTCTTCCACAAAGGTCACTAAATCCGGTCGTTATGGAATCTTTTTGTTCCACTGAGTAAAAATTAATTAAAATCACATTACGTGTGAGTTCGATAACCCAAATTTGAATTGCGTAAAGTATTTATTTTACCAATATAAAATTTTGAACGTCGATGTGATAAACAAAGTTATCTGGGCTTTTATTGTTTGACTGTTATTGTATGTATAAAGTGGCGAATCAATAACCTTAGTTTTTTATTGATTAATAATACCGCGGCCTTTAGTCTGTTCTGACCTTTCCATTAAGAGATGCGGAAAAGAAAAAGTCATGTTTGGATTTATAAAAAATCAATGATATTGTGAAGGTTTTTATACCCTATATAGCGAGCGGTATTAGATAAAAACAAATGTAATAATAAAAGACTTAAAAAACATTGTTGTAATTGACTCTGTACATGATCGAGTAGTTAATTACCCGTCTTATAAAAGTACGGAAAATAAAATGTTTTAGTAGACACATTATATTATTAACATTAAGACATATATTATTAACATTAACTCTAAGAGCAACGAACAATGATCTAAGATTTACATTTTAAGCTCGAAAATCGAAATTTTAACCAATTTTGATAACCGGAAATAAAATTCCAGAAATGGAGTCCGTGAGATACTTGGATGTATGCTTATACAGACGACTAATGTTTAACCAACATGTAAACGAAACTGTTGGGTCAGTTTATTCCATGTCTGTTGCATACACAGCACCGTAGTGGCGCAGCACGTCGGTCACGACAATGAAAAAACTAAAAGTCCTGCAATTTAAGTTTATGCGCCCCTACTCAAATTCCACATGATACACATCTACCTCTATGCACATTGTCGAGGCATAATGCCACTAGCGAGCTACATCAAAGTTTCATCTCAAAAATTCTAACAATTCAAACTTAATGACGCTCGACTTTACACACATTACACAAACCAGAGAGAATAATGCTCTTTTTCGAAGAAAACACAAATTACCACATCGGGCGTTGTCTATTTTTCGATAATTTATTTAGCTAACAGTATCTTTCTTCTACTAATATACAATTATAAAATCTGTCAAAACACAATTCCTGTTTAACTCTTTTTTGCCTTCTACTTTGTTTCTAATTGTTACATTTTGGTCGTTTTCCAAATTTTTCTCTATCTAATCATAATTTTTGTAAAACAGTCTTGTAAAATCACATTTTAAATCATAAAGTGTGAGGTCTAACAGAGCTTCTAGCTTGGAACGGATTTTTGGTCAGCGATTCTCCCACGTCAAAGTCATATTTATCTCTGACATATTTATATATGCGCCTTTTGTTTTTTTATATTTTAACTTACCTTTTATCAGTTTAACTTTTATTCATATTTAGATTGCACCTTTGACCACTAGATATTTTTTTAGTTGTTTTTTAGCCTCAACGATCTCGTCCCGTCGAGTCCTTCAATTATCTTCCTTCAGGCGCCACGAATGTCTGACCAGCTCCGGCACGTCTGGGAAGGGCAAAGTTTGTATCTTAGTTTCGATTGACTGATTAATTAGACTCATAATCCAAGGGTCGCGGTTTCGAAACACCATATAGTTACTTTTTTTTATATCAACGAGTATTTCACCAACTAAGTTGGCATAATGCAATTAGAAATGTCTAAACAAAAAAAAACTGCAAAGAGCCATGCTATATAGATTATTCACCAATTGTATAAAAAGTACAATAAACCGAAGAAAAATATCAAAGCATGCCTAATATGCCCTGGCACCAATGACAGTGCTATATTTACTGTAAATTCCGCTCCGTCCTCGTCTAGCGCGCGGCAAAGCGCTCTCAAAAGCCACTAGAGGCGCTGGCTAATGTTTATAGGTGTAAACCATATCTAGCTACTCCGTGATAAAACGAATATTTCGCATTTACTTTATATATTATTATTTGTTTGCTCAGTTTATAATAAATACATATATCTTTTTAAATGTCTCTTTCATGTAAGCATTATTTTATTATTTTTGTACATAAACATACTTTTATACTCTGGCTTAAATATAATTAAAAATTTAATAATTTCGTTTGAAATTACATGTAGTGGCGTTTGTTTCGGAGAGTCGTTTATGGTAGCTCCTACAAAATCTCGAATAAACTCGATTAAAACTGTGAGAAATAGTGCGAAGTTGTGTTAGATTAAAGCGTGGACAATTCTACATTGATTGATTGATATGAATTAGCATGAGTCTGGCTATTTCATATTGTTGATATTTGATTAAGATATATTGGTTGATATAGCATCAAAATGCGTATATAAACAACTTGAAAAAGGGGCGCAAACAGCTGGGAATATTATACAAACTGTGCACCATAAAATCTTCACGAATGACAACAAGCTGGTTTTTAATAAAGGTGAAACAACAAGTGCAAGTAACGTGGGAAGCCTACAGAACAAAGAGGGAAGCTGATAACATATGCTTACACGGACGAAAAGATAAATTCTATTAATAGTACTAGTTTATTAATCTTCAGTGATTATTGAACTTAGGCAGGTGTTTCGACGGGCGGCTGTCTCGCGGTCCATATATTGGACTTATTTACGAATACAAAAATGTTTTTCAGTTCAAAGTAGTTGGGGCCTGCTTGATATACAGGGCGTCCCAAATGTTCTCCTATATCTCTTTTTTACTTTTGCAGATTTTACTTTTCTGTTTTACATTACCTTGGCAGAGCGGTTCTCTCGAGGCTCTTCCTTGCACTTTCACTGTAAATGGCTGTTTACCTGTGAAACGGTTAATAAATAAAAGCTTCTTGCGACGAGCTAAAGCATGTCTTGGCAAGCAAACGAGGTGGACGCATTGATGCAGGACGTTGAAGCGAAAACGCGGATTTCTGGGAGGAATGAAACCATATCTGGACCCAATCGGGCGGGAGGAGGTGCACACTGCTGGATTCAAAAACAGAAGAAACAGAAGACTGAGAGGAAGAATAAACAAAAGAAGCATGGAAACCTAAAAGAATCATCTCACAAATACCTACACCTCCCCATCCGATGACGATAGATGGAAACTTAAAAAGAAACATGGAAACTTAAACGAAACATCTCATAAACACCTACACCTCCAAGCATGTACCACCTCCAATCCGGCGTATGGCCGATCCGGCGTAATATAAAAACATCCATGCTGGATGCCTGGAAGTGGCAGTAATGCCTACCCAGACTGGATGTCCGAAAGTGGCAGCAATGCCTACCATACGCTCAATCATTCAATAATTTCTTTTGAAATTACATTTAAAATTAACAGTTTGATTTCGGGAACATCTGCGGGACTTGAACATTTTTGGTCCCGGGACCTGGAAACCCTAATTGTCACGATGGTAATCAGAAAACGGCCACGTGTAATGTATTTTTAGGTAACAATATTATTTATTCTATTTAGCTAGATGCGTTATAAAAATTTAAATAAAATTTTACTTTACTGTGACCTTCCCAGTCTGTTCTCTTTGGTTCAATTATGATTCACGCTGTATATGCAAATTTGAGAATAACAACCTTGCGATACTATCTAGAAACGTAACTTGGCAAAAACATTTAAAAAAAAGTAATAACACAATCACGTAACACCATTACCTATAATATATTAATAATGAAATTACATAATAAAACAACGCGTTGTGTAAAAGATGGATTTAAGTTGTATAATGCACGGTTTATATAAATTTCAGCTGGCAGTACAGAGAGTGGTGGATTTGCAAATCAATTAAGTTACATAATTATTAAGTCGTTGTTAAACTCAACATGGGTATTACATGAGGCTGCTCTAAAAATGATTATGAAGAACAGTGATGTAACCGCGAGTGTGACTATAACATACGGCTGGGAGTTCGACTAGAATTTAGTAGAGCATGCTGATATTGCGACGGGTTTGCAAACTTTAAAGGAGCCTGACCCGAATTGACATAGATTTTTATGCGTCGAGCTGCAGAACAATGGCTTATTATTGTTTGCCCAACGCTTAATGTGTTTTTATGCGTGCCGCTGTGGTCGCGCCGAAAAAATTCATGACGGTGCAAGGGCACCTTTTTTTACACCCAAGCTTTTAATAACGATATCTGGGTCAGATATAATCGAATAAAAATGTTGCAATTTGTCCACTCAAGTTGCGTTATTGTTATTATTTATTTACGATTGAAGCTTGTAAGAGAATCCGTGTTAATTTATGGAAAATTATTATAAATAAGCATTGATGAGAATTTTTATACAGGGAACGTTACATAAATATCACGGCGCACACATATCAGACTTGCTAACGCTCTAATTTTCTCCATCTTTCTTTAGGCTTCTGAGATATGGACCATTAGATAAGCATACAAATAACGTAGTGATGCTTTCGAGGTGTGACCAAAAGTGACACATCACCACCGTATTCTCACAAATCCTTTTATTTTTCCACCTCAAGCGGATAGGGAACAATATAGAACATTTGATGATATAAGGAAAACCCACCGTTTTGGTATTTCTCTAAATAGTAATGAAGAGTGTAAGGTGTATAGAATATAAAGGGATTTTTTTTTGATGAACCATAAATTGAAGGTTAAAAAAGTTAGAAAATTGCTCACGATGAAAAAAAACAACTTAACCTAAACGGCTAACCTTAAATCCATCTACACAATGTCCGAAATCCTCACCAAAAATCTCCGAACTGGTAGAATCAACAATGTCAATATGGAAGTGATATTCGACATGAGAAAATAATATGAAAATCGGCAAATTAATATATTTTAGAATTGCTTGTGCTGTTCATCCATACCTAAATCAATTTATAAATAGATTTACAACTCATAGTTAAAGAAATCATGTAATAAAACAGGTTATCTTAAAGATACTTAAAGTGAACTAGAGCTCCAGGCAATCGCGACAGATTTCGTAAGACTGTCGGAAATACCATACAACAAAGAAAGGCTAACTAGAAGATTGCATGGGTGTCGAAACGTATAACAATACGTCATTAATAAGAAACCCGTATTTTTTTACCTTTGAACAAAGATTAAATACTAAGTGATTTTTTTAGTTGGTACAGCACCTTTTCCTCGCTTATTATTGAAAATAGAGTTTTTAAATTTTGCAGGCGTACGTAGTGACATTTAAATTTTTAAGTTCCCATCTATCGTCATCTCCTTATTTTTCTTCTTCTAAGTTTTCTGTTTCTTCTGTCTCTGAATCTGGCAGCTTTTTTTAAATTTATTAACCACTCCACAAGTAAATATCCATCTACGGTGGAGTTGCTGGGAAGGGCCCTCCCTATCTCGAGGTAACAATTTTTTTTTGCGCGTTTTGAAAAAAGAGGTCCGAAGGGATAGTTTGCTCACCCTGTATGTCGTTCCTTGAAACAATCGGTTGCAATTTTGGGCAGTTTTTCCATTTCATCACCTATATATTATGATTATTACCTATATATTATGTTTATTACCTATGTATTATGTTTAATAGCTTTTCAATTTTGATCTCCACTTCTTGTTTAAAATTTAATAAATAAACCAATGCTAATGCTACATATGGCTGGCTGTTGCTTATTTTATACCACCCACTTCAAGAAGGGACGAATCCAGGTATATATTTTTCAGTCAAGCACTCAAGCAGTACACTTTTCTCGGGTTGTTTATGTACACTATTTTGTGTTGCTTTATTCAACCAACACAATTTAATCAAATATCAACTTTTGCACATAAAATAACTGCAAACCGATCTATGATCAATAAATAGAGCCTTCGCTATATTTTTGTCAAAACAAAACCTGACTAGTGACTTAGGAATCATAAAATAAATAGCAACTAACAATGATTTTTCAGTTATATATTACTTGGTCACAAAATTACAAAGATATTACATTTAGTAAAATGTACCGGCAAATTAAAGAGGAAATTGGATAAAAGTATCTTTAACGTATTTTGGGCCTAGTGTTTCTGATTTCCCGACTTTTTTTCATTCCCGGGAATCGGGAAATAGAATATTCCGTTCCCGAAAATCCCGGGATTCCCGGGAAATAATAAATTATTCATATATTTCTTGAAAAACACAAATTTTTTGCTTCAAAATGTCACACCATTCAAATATTCATTTTTTAAATGTTTGTTTTCTTTTCTTCCTTTGGTCAAAAAATAAATCCGTTAGTTTTGTTTTGCTTTATTTATGATTAAAAAGACACAACAACACTAACTACAGAAATAACACAAAAACGAAATAAAACATAAATGCCGTCCGACGTGCACGCTCGGTAAAATTTCGGAGGACGAAATTTAATATGTTTTAAACTTATTTTTATTTCCACGGGTCCGGGAAATCCCGACTGTTATTTCCCGGGAACGGGAACGATAAAAAGTGACATAATTCCCGGGAAATCCCGTCCCGGGATTCCCGGGACAGAAACACTATTTGGGCCCTTATCAGAAAAAAATTCATACGTGATGTGAAGTGAACACCTTCATATAGCATTTAAATCTAGTCAAACATCTCTTGCAATGCAAATCAGAAAGCATAAAAATAAAAATCGGGGGTTTATTATGAAGAATGCCATAGCAGTAACATCGGTCAAACAGAAATAGTATTTAATTTAAGACACATTGAACATTGAAAATCACTCCAAATTAGTAAATATTCAAATTTTGCAAACCATCTTATAGAAATCGATCATACTTTTCTGTCAAGAGATATCTGGTTTTACATTATGCAACAAAGTCTAGAAAATTCAATAACGATATTAGAAGGCTGGAAAATGGACCGTTTTTCAGATATCGGGGGTGCAAAGGGGGTGGAGATTAAATTACTTTCGGTCAAATTGGATGAAACCAAATGCATAGTAAAGCTCAATTCGTCCCGAACAAAAGTTATCGAGTGCACAAGGTCGGAAAATGGATAGTATTCCAAATATCGGGGTGCAAAGTCGACTTTACAAACCCCGACATTAGGATAATTGTCCATTTTCCGACCTTGTGCCCATGAGGACTTTTGTTCGGGACGGATTAAGCCTCAATATGCATTTGTTTTCATCCAATTTGACGGAAAGAAATTTCCCATCTAAACTGAGTAGCGTTTACGCCCCACAGTGTGTCATTTTGCAAATCTAGCCGGACAAAATTACAATAATAATAAAATAAGTTTAACTGTAGCAGACGTTTATTTATAAGTGAAAACCAACTTTTATACATAAAAATAAAGAACATTATAGTCATAATAATAATAATAATTGTAGTATAAAAAAGTTTGAATATCAAGTAATATTACAAATTGAATAATTTATTTTTTCTTCATTAATTAGAACAATCTTCGGAGTCACTGCAGCTTTCAGGGTCGCTGTCGCTGTCATTATCTTTCATTTGTTTTTTGGCAGTATGAATAGTGGGTGCCTTGATTAATTTTAGAACTTCTGGGTTAATACCTCATTTATTTTTTCCTGCTGTTTTAGATACGTTATTAGGGGATCATAACTTATCAGCAGAGTATATAGTATGTCTGTATTTGTCTCGGTCCTACAAAATTTTCTTGAATGCTCAAGTCGAAATTTTCGGATTTCCTTGTGTCGAGCCTCCTGTGCTGCTTCGGACATCTGTCCAATTGGAAGCAAGAAATTTTCTATTACGTTTGGTCCATATATTAATATTTTGTGCAATGTTTCAGGCATTGGGTACCAGTTATACAACGATACATACAAATTAGGAGTTTCTAAGCAATGTTTTTTAAATTCATTTACGGCAATTTCATAGCCGCAAGTTAGTGTGCGTAAAATAAGATAAAATCGCTTAATTAAAGATTCATCAACTCCTGTTATCTCTAAAGATACTCTGGCATTTAAAAAAAATCTTCTTGCACTCTTGCCATCATATGAGTTTTTTCCTCCTTGCTTTGGAGTGTCCAGCAGCAATCCTGTTTCTGCTCGGAATCTTTTTATTATTAATTGTTTTCGTTTTGGAACATTTTCCTTTTCTTCAGTTTTGCGGCATTGCCATTTTTGCACTTCCAATCTGAATGCAGTGTGCAAACACATTCCATTAGTCTTACTTGGGCATATAATGTAGACAATCCAAAGGAAACTGTCTGTCGATCAATTGGACGTTGGAGAATTAAATTTAAGTTATTCATGTCTTTTGACGTCTGAGGTTCCTTTTTCGGTGCCCCTTGGTAAGCTCTCTTAACCTTAGTTGCTCTTTTAGGAGTTGAAACCAAGTCTTTGATGTAATCGATAATGATAGTTTCAGAATTAGATCTCTGATCCAGGTATATTATCTTCATTTCTTAATTGTTGGTAAACTTCCCTTCTTGACATATAGTTTGTTCATTTGTGTTGATTTATAGCAACTATGAAACACGTTATCTCTTTCACACTCACACTATTTGTGATTTTAACTGCTTGAAGCTGCTTTAAATCAACACAAATGAACAAATCATGGTCAATAGTCTATCTGTAACAACATGAATATGTTTTTAGACGCACATGGCCGCAAATAAAATCAGCGTATATCAGTGCTCAAAGACCCAAAGAATAAAATAAAATAAAAATCGTCATGTACAAAAGCGTACAAAAAATTTTGGAATCCTAATAAAACCAAAGCGTAGAAAATTTCAAAGCTAGTTCTTAACGTAACTTAAACCCGAAGTAAAAAAATAAAAATAAAAGAAATGTATCATCTACCTACCTTTTTGTATCATATCCATGTTATAAACAACATCCGAAACACGCACTTTCACAATAACAACCTACCCACTGAAGTACAAGTAACAACTGAAGGCTACCTATTATACAAAGCAGGTAGAAACCCTCACTTGTAAGGCGAATTGCAAAGAAATGCAGGCGCCTAATGTTATTATATTTAATTACTGGGTTGCTTGGAGTATCTATAATGTTTTTAATGGATTAGGAGTGCTTATTTTGAGAAAAGGTTTTCTGGTATTTTGTCCGGCTAGATATGCAAATTGACACACTGTGCGCCCCAAGCGGAAACAAATAATCCCGCATGCGCAGTAGTGCTGGTTGGTTATTGTACCGATTTTCAACCTATTTATTCCAAGCTCTAGAGCGAGAGGTCCCGGGATCAATTTTTGTGCACATACCGAACTATTTTTTTAAATATTTTGTAACGATTGATGTATTTTTTCAGAAATTCAGGTTTATTTGATGGCAGAAATAATATTTTCCTTCTTTTTCCTATAATGATTTCATTCTCTCAAGTGATTTCTCTAGGTAAGGTTAGTTAGGTTGATTTTTATTTTGCTATCTAATTGTTAATAATTATCAGCGCCGCAGGCAGTATTAGCGTCGCAGACAAAGAAGGGGGATGCGGGGGGGTATCCACTGCTTTTTTTCACAAAATATTTCAATTTAATGCGGGATTATTTGTTGCGACTCGGGGTCTAGACTCTAATTCTAAACTGTGACAGGCCCTTTAGTGTTTTTTCTTAAAATACTAAATACAATGTAAATGAACATTCTTCATCTATTATCAGCAAAATAGCTTTTTTTTTTTTTGAAAACGGGCGAGTTCATCGGGACACCTTGTATGTAGAGATGAGTCTATTATCTAACGTGAATTACCGTTAAATAAGGACCGCTTATAAATCATCAGCCTAATTGCACGGACGAAAACACTCGACGTGTAAATGGTCGCATAAATCGTCTGCCTTATGATTCTCCGAAAAAAAATGACAACTAATCGGTACTTCACAGGAACTGCTCACTGATAAAAATTAGTCAAGCGATGATAGAATTTCCACATATGCCTAAACACTAGATACTAATTAATTTGAATTTATCATCAAAAATTCATAGAACATGTATTTGTGCACCTAGAGGGGCCCCTCTGTATACCTGGCCAAATCAGTCAATAACAAAATATTTTAATAAAGCGTTTACATAATCATAACCATTATCAAGTTTCAATAAACCTTGAAAAAATAAACCGTCATTATTTATATTTAATGCACCGAACTTTTTAAATATAGTTCTCACTTCTAGTACCTAATGATCTATTATTGTACTAGCCGTACTTGATAGTTCTAGTTTTTTTGCAGGAATTTTTCGTGTCGGCCAATTCTATGTCATACTCGAAATAACATTTAAATATTTATGTAATTAATTTAGTTTTATTAGATTAGAAATTAGTTTTAATTGACTTTATTGTCTATTCTTTATAGAAATATTTGTGGAATAACGATAAATAAGAGAGTATAAGTAAAATTGAAGGTGTACCGAATGTACAGTCGTGGTCACAATAAGATTTCCAACCTAAATACTGTTAGGTATGTAGTGTTTTCAGATTTATTTATTTACCTCTAGGCTAGAAGATAAATTCAACGATATTATTGGTGCATTTCCCATTCAAATAATCTAAAAGACTGATTTTGCTGTAGAATCAAGTCGTTGCTCTTTTTTTAAAAGCCCAGTGACGCATACTGATTTCCTGGATTTCACTACCTTACTGCCGTAAATTTTCTCAAGAAAAGACAGTAGATTTAGTGTAACGCTAAAATGAGCAATAAAATATTGTTGAAATAGAAAAATTTCTCTTCAGGAGTAAAATGATCTCCTGGAGACTTGTGCTGGTGCGCTACACATTTAGAGAAAAGGGACACAGCTAATATACGACTCAAATGTATTGACCCCTCACTTTAACCGTGACTATATCAAAAACGTAGGAGCGGAAAAAATTGAAAAAATTATGTGTTGTTTATGCGTCTATTGTTAATCATTCACAAAATTTGAATAATGTACATTGGACAGTTTTGAAGTTCTGCTAAGTTATATTGAAAAATCTCCTACTTTTTAAGGAAATTTTGACCATACCGGTTTTAAATCCATTATATCGTGGAAAATATGCCTACAATGTAAATAATATTTTAGATGCCTATTAAGCACGGCATTTTTTATACGAGGACATTTTTTCATAATTTTTTGTTCCAAAATTTTGCAATTACTCTCAAAAACGTGACCTCATGTTTATTCGGTTATTTATCAAGGTATCTAAATAATTTTTGATAAAATAGTTGATTTATTTATTTATTTATTTAACAATACACTACCCAACAGAGCATTCCAATTACAGGGTAGGAAATAGTAAGTATTTACAAATACATAACGTATGAGAGTAGAATACAAAGTAAACAGATAAAAACAAAGATAAAACAAAACAAAAAATTTTAAATTATGCAGTTAATCTTCTTATCGCAGCTACATTGTAGTGAATATAACAAACTGATTTTGTAGATTATTATAATTCTCACACATTTTGTATAGCGGCGAAAATTTCTAGACGTTAGTTCGGGAAGTCGGCAAATAGAACAATGAGTTATGCCTAGAACCAGGTCTAGAAGTTCGAAAATTTAGTAAGTTTAAGATAGCGCCGCAATCAGTTATATTATGTATTATATTAAAACGAAAAATTTGCTGTGAAATAGTTCTACGAGTCTCCAGACTCGAGAGTGAGAATCTATTTATCAGTCTGGGGAAAACTAATAGCAGGATAGACACCATCTTCCCTATGACTCAAAGTCTTTAAAAAACGCCTATTAATTATCTCTATGCTCTATATATGTGTGTTATAATGGGGCGACCAAATAATTGACGAATATTCCAATTTGGATCGAACAAACGATTGATATAGTAGTTTCAGTGTGTTAATGTCGTTAAAATCGCGAAAACATCGTATTATGAATCCTAGAGTTCTGAAACTTTCATTGGCGATGGTATTTATATGGCAATTAAATGACAGTTTGGTGTCAAATGTTACACCTAGGTCGCGGAATGTTGATGGACGTGTAAGCACTGAATCTTCTATGCGGTAATTAAATTCTACATATTGGTGTTTATTAGTAAAAGTTAGGACATTACACTTTCTTATACTCAACTGTAATTGTTTAAATTACATTCATTAATTTTATCAAGGGCACTTTGTAATACCACACAGTCACTCACATCATTTTCTTTATTGCATAACTTCATATCATCTGCGTATAAAAGACAATTGACACCCAATTCCTTTGCAATGTCATTAATGAAAATGTTGAATAATAATGGTCTCAAAACAGAGCCTTGTGGCACACCGGAGGTAGATACGAATTCCACAGATAGTTGTCCACGGCATTCAACATGGTGATGTCTATTTTCAAGATATGATTTGAAAAATAACAACAAATTTCTTGAGAAGCCAAATTTTGAAATTTAGAACATGAAATACTGTGATCTAGTCTGTCAAATGCTTTAGTAAAGTCTGTGTAAATTACGTCAACCTGTGAGTTAGTGTCGATAGCATTAGATATATATTGAGTTATACAAAAGAGATTTGTTCATGTAGATCGTCCCTTGAAGAAACCGTGCTGGTATTCAGTAATGCGATTCTTTGCATAAGAAAATGTTGGTTCATGTAGCAGAATTTCGAACGCTTTTGAGAAATTGTTGATAATCGTTACAGGTCTGTAATTCATAATTACCTACATAAATTATAAACATTTTCAGGAAAAATAATTCGGGTGTATCAAGTATTAATTGAGTTATTAAGCCCAATAGATATTAATGCGAGAGAGAGATGCAGATAAGATAGCGCGGTCGGCAGAACGTCTAAGCAGTAAGCAAGCAACGGCACTTCACCTCTTGGGGATCGAATAATTTCTTTTTCTATTTACTTACTTTAAATGCTATAATTAATAAACATTTTTTTTTCGAAATAACTGTTTATTTGATTAGAAGTGGCCATCCGAAAAAGAATTTTCGTCTCTTCTCCTGAGCAGACACGACGGTACATTTTTGTAAATAATAACGAGGAGGTTGGACAAAAATGTTTAAAAAAAATACCACATATAGAAAAAGCATTCGTTCATACCATACCAAAATTTTACACAAAAATAATACGTGGTTTTCGAGATATCACTTAAAGTTTAATGTGACGAGAATCTCGTTAAAAATAGGTACATTTTGTGGTGTAAATTAAATCATTTTCATATCGTTTTAACCTAAATTATTAAAATTTCAATGAGCGATGTTACAATTCACATGTAATGAATATATAATTTTTTCCGCTCCTTCGTTTTTGAGATATTCGTGGTTAAAGTAAGGGGTCAATACTTCTGAATCGTATATTAATATCCGAGTGTACTGAGATTAATGTACTCTTCTGCAAAAATCCCGGTGCCATGACCGGGAATCGAACCCGGGACTCCTAAATTAGATAAGTCAATTTAATTCAATAAATCTGCTCTAAGTATTTCTGTGCTGTTGGATGACAGCGCAGCTCTGTATTCTTCTCTTCTGTATCAGAAGAAAATAATAATTGGAGACTGCTATATCGCTAAATAACCCTGTTGTTGGGATTAGACGGCTAATATTGGTTAAAGATACTCTCTTTTCTGAGAATTTCAACATAATCAGAGCACATTATCAAATTTCACTGAGTAAGAATACCCTATTGTCCGAAAAACCAACCCAGAATTGTAATATAACGGTGTTAGTTACAATGTAGGACTAAACGTTTCTTTTGTATTATAATATCTCTCTTAATGTAATCCATAATCTGCGTGGAAGACGTAGAACGAAAACAAAAGATATAATTGGACGATAACTACACAATTATCTGTTACATAAAAGAATGAATACATAATTTATAATTCTTTAACCTTATGCTAATTGAATATATATATTTTAATGGTATTTAGTAATGCTGCTTAGCATATAAACGTGGCCCCGGATTACATAACCAGTTGAAATAAATTTTAAATATTTTTAACCTTTTTATAATTTTTTTATTGTACATTGTGACGCACTCTATTTACTATTTATTGATTTGTCCTTAGAACGTGCACCATACATGTTACATAACACATCTAATACGCCGTTGGAATATTCAATATAAATTACCTTTTATAATATAATAACTGGATTTTAAATTATATTTATATAAATTATGGTTCGGATCGCTAACGCTTATGTAACTCTATTATTATCTCCATTATTATTAATAGATCATGCATTGGTGACAGACAGTTCCGCCTGTTGGATTCAGCTGGATGTTGATAAGGAGTTAATTTTTTATGGGCCGTGTCAATGTTATCACCGCTATCAATATTCTGTCGGGGTACTTCCTCGGTTGATACTGTGTTGTAAAATAGGCATTCAAGAGAAGTAGATCGATCCATAGTGTGAGGCCTATGTGCTCCTTGATGCAATATTGGGGTATTTTTTATTTTGTTTTATAGGCAATAGTACAATTGAGGGCAGTTCGGGGATCGACTACCCAGAATAATGTCACTTTGAAAATTGAAAATCCATAGTAGTAGTAGACATACCCTCCTCAACCAGTTTTTAGTTTGATGAAAATGCCGACGAGAACGGCTTTTGTAGAACCTTTCTAGGATGTTTTGGTCATATTTAATATACATATTGTTGTGACAACAAGTTAGTCACATCCCAGGGAATTGTACAGATTGTTAAAAAATTTGATTTCACAGAGAAAACTGAAAAATCCACTACAAAATGGTCAAATTAAATTATAAAAACCTATGCGTTAGATGTAAAACTTTATTGAAATCTTTGAGCAATAACAGCATGATATTTTAAACTGGATAACAAACCTAAGTTCTAATGAAACACAACCAAAAGTATTAAATTATTGTGAATGAAACGTAAAAGGTCAAATGACAAAAAAAATAATATTTAAATGTATCATACCCGAATATTTTGTATAACATAATATGTACAGGACTTTAAAAATGGTTTAATATCTATTAAGTTACGTCACCATGAACTATAACATGTAGACATAAGTAAGGACTTGACCCATGGTCAACATAAGCAGCATAATAGTGGGAAATATAGATGAAAATTAACAAAAATCTATATAAATGTGAAATAAAAACATTATTTGTAGTGAAATTTTCAATAAGTACTCATGAGTGAGCTATAAACACTAAAAGACTTGATAAACGCATATCCAAAATCATGGATACAAAAAACATTATTAGTAAGAACGGTAGACTCCACCGCAGAAGTGAAAAGTGATAAAAACTGTAGAATTTCACATCGTATAGACTTTAAAGTAATGAATATGGTAGATACTTACTATATTTCACTAAAGAACGTGAAAGTTCTAGAATACCTGGACTATTAGAGGTCTCAAGATCCATTAGTTAAAATAAGGGTGCATAACCTTACATATTTCAGACTGTATCTCACAAAAGAGAAAATTTATGTTGATAAAACACAGACATGGTGTTGAAGGGAACTTTTCCCAGTAGTTTTCATAAGTTGTATGTTAAAATTTCATCAAGGTAGATAAGTTGTAAGCCAATCAAGAAAACCAATGACAGTTTGCGGTACCCTAAAAAGGCAAAAAATGCTTTGGTCATTATTTTGATGTAAAATATAGTAGGATAAGTGTTATTAGTATAGAATTGTTCAGAGAGGATTGCTAATCAATTTACATAATAGTTATATTAGTATAAGATAGTTTTTAATTGAATATTTGTAAAAATAGTTGGTAATAGAAAAATTTTAAATATTGACAAAAACATATAGTATGGCATATCAGAAAAAGCAGAATAAGCTCTAGTAAATGAATATGAAATTAGTTTTATCATTTTCAATCCACAAAAAGAATTATATTAAAATAAAGTTTTTCATAATAAAATGACAGAAGTCAAGTAGTCTGTTTTGTAACATAAATGTCAAATTAAGCTTGTGTGGGCCAATAGAATTCCACAAATTCAAATTTAGTATGTATTTGGTATCGAGAGCGTAAGCACGCTAAATTTAAGAGGAAAAAATAACCTCACTTTTATAAAAATATAAATAAATAATGAAACCAGCATACTCACAGTAATAAGTAAACCAGGCTGAAGATAAAATTTAAATTATTTGATATCCAAGTGGATAAATACATGCTGAACAAGCAAAAGTTCCGTTCCTGAAAGAAATCATAATTTAAAATAAAATTTCTATAACCAAATATATCAACAAGTTTTGTTTATGAATGAGAAGAAGTAAATTAAAAGGTAATAATTTGTGCAACGCATATTTTGAAGTGAAAGTAATCAGGTAAATACTTACCTAGATTTAATAATAAATCCGGTGATATTTTAAACAAAGTGAATTTCATCGAAACGCCAAGAGCTCCGTCAAAACAGTGCTGCCAACGGCAAAAAGGAAGCGATAGTTTGAAAGCTGAACGTGCGCACGCAGAAGAATAAGGAGCACCGATCGATAGACTCAAGGTAACATCTAAATAAACAAACAAATAAAACCCTAGGTAATTGAAATCAAACATATGATTATTTTTCAACAAAATAAAGGCCAATTTATAATTTTATTTTAGTTTTAAGTTTAAACATTATCCAAATTTTATACTCTTTGTCACATTTCATTTTTATCGTTAAATTGATTAGCTTATTAAAATTTTGTATAAAACCAGTGGTTGTGTTTTTCATTGGAATTTACAGTTTGCTTAGGAGAAAGAAACGTGCAATTTTGAGCAATTGAATCCACTCTTGGCCCTGAAAGAGTCAAAAATCTCATGCTATAAATTATACTGTTTATTAAAAGAAATAAAATCGGTTTGGCAACAAACCTGGCGCTCAACAAAATTCAAATTCATATAAAAAAAAAATATTATTAAAAAATAAAACAGTATAAAGTGGCCCAACAACGTGAGGCGCGTTTTGCACGGTTGTTAGAAAAGAGCAAACTAGGTTTCCAGTGAGGACAAATAAATTTGATAGTCTGTACAATATTTTTGCGCTTTGATAGTAAATTTTGCCACGATTGTGACAAGAAACTTTAAAATTTTTATTCCAAATTTATGAAATTGAGGTCAGGTAAGACAATGGATCCAGAACAAACTACTTCTGATACAACCACCTCGCAACAAACTGGCGACAGTGCATCCAATGAAAGCAACATGATGCAAAAATTAATGGAAATGATGGCAAACATGAACAACCAGATGAACAAGAACAGCACACAGTTGGAAGAAAAAATGGAAACGCACAATGCAAAGTTGGAAGAAAAAATCGAAACGCAAAATGCTAAATTGGAAGAAAAAATGGAAACGCACAATGCTAAGTTGGAAGAAAAAATCGAAACGCAAAATGCTAAGTTGGAAGAAAAAATGGAAACGCACAGTGCTAAATTAGAAGAAAAAATGGAAACTTTAGAAACGAATATTGGTAAGAGAATTGAAGAAAATAATCAAGAACTTAGAAACAAAATGGAAATATTGGAAAATAAATGGGCATCAATTAAAGAAACAAATACCCAGGAAATTTATACATCGGTAAGAGAGGCAACAAAAGATTTAAGGGATGAAGTTATAAAAGAAGTCGAAAATATTGTGGACACAGGCATGATACAAATGGGAAATGATATAAAAGAACAGGAAAGGAAGATATTTGAGAACACGAAGATGTTAAACGATGGCTTGAAAGAACAGGAATGCAAGATAATTGAGAACACGAAGATGTTGAAAGATGGTTTAAAGGAACAGGAGAACAAGATAAAAGAAAATACGAAGATGTTGAGAGAAGGAATCAAGGGAGGACACACAGTGACGCACAACTACCCATGTAATAGAACGCCATTCTATTTTTATGGAGACAACAGGGTACACCCGAAGATATTTTTAACAAGATTAAGACAGCAGTTAAATCCAATGCATACAGAGGATGAATTAAAAGCTACTATACAGAACATGATAAAAGGTGAGGTGGAATATTGGTTCCAGGTAATAGTTGATAAGTTTAGTTGTATCGATGAATTTGAGGTAATTGTATTAAAACAATTTTGGTCGGATTATATCCAACAAAAACATAGACACAATTTATTCAATGGAAAATATAACGAAAAAAGCGGTATGAGTAGGGAGAACTACGTGTTGAGAAAGATTTGCAACATAACTCATTTAGAACCTAAATTTACTGAGGGGGAAACTGTAAGATACCTTGCTAGACATTTCACGAGTGACATACAAAATGTTATAATCACTCAAAGAATAGCAACAATTGATGAGCTAATTGAATACCTTCAGGAAATTGATGATTATAGACCTTGTCAAAACACAAATAATCAGAGTGGTCAAATTAGTAGCAGGTTTGTCAATAATGAGGGGGGAAACCAATTTAAACGATATTACAATGATGATAGGGAAAGTCAGAGATATACTAGCTATAATAATAATCAATACAGGAACGGAAATAATAGTAGGAACTATGAAAATAGAAATTATGACAACAGGTATTATAATAAAGAGGGAAATCGGTATAATAGAAACGAAAATAGAAATGAAAAAGAAAATAATGACAAGGGTAATTTTAATCGGTATAAGGAAAATGAATATAAGAGGGAACAAAGAAACTATAATTCAAATCAGTATTATAACAATTCAGAAAATAAAAATGGGGAAAATAATAATCGAAATGAAAGGAAATATATAAAATGGGATGATAGGCGAAATTCTGATGAAAATCAAGGAAATAACAGGACGTATGCTCAAGTAGCAAACACAAATATTGTCAGGGAAAGCACGGGAAATGACACGAGTAAGATAAATCTTAATCAAATAGATACGGTTGCTCAAATTAATGAAAGACCTGGGGCACAGGATTTTTAGATAAGATGGTTTTAACAATTAGGTCTAGTTACGAACACATGCGAGAATTTATAGGCGATGAGGAAGGAAATCAAAAACAAAATATTAAAATAAGTCAATTACCAATTATTCAAGTAAAAATAAATAATATTAAACTAAATTCTTTAGTTGATACGGGTTCTGAGATTAGTTTGTTAAATGAAGAGGTATATAATAAATATTTAAACAAAATAAACAAATGTATAAGGGTGTCAAAAATAAAACTGGTAAATGCCAATGGAAAAAAATTTGCGGAGTGTAACCGAATATTAAATACAGAATTTGAAATAAAAGATCAAGTGTTTAAAGGGGATTTTGTGCTAGTAAATAATATGAATTATGATGTACTATTAGGGGACGACATACTCTCGGATATAAGGGCTAAGATAGATTTGGGGGACAAGTTATTATTGATAGAAGGTCAGGAAGTACCTATCTTCAATTTAAGTTATTTAAAAGGCAAATGTGCCGAGGTAGAATATGATTATAATGGCGAAAAAGCCAAGGTGAAATACGAAAATGATGGCGAAAAAGCCAAGGTAAATAATACATTAAATGGTGGGAAAACCAAGTGTATAAATGGGGAAAATGGGGAACATACAGTGGGATCAATCACGTATGTAATGAATACAAATTTTATAAAGCCCGAGGAGTTAATGATTAGTTGTCCTGTTCAAAAAGAAAAAATAATACAAACATTATTACTAAAGTATAATTCTTTAATAAACTTCGAACCGCGAGTAGCAAAAGGTTACATTCACAAATTAGAGGTAGATGAAAATAAAGCATTCAAGTGTAAGACATATCCTATACCGTATAAATATAAAGATAAAGTACAAGCTGAAATAAATAACATGTTAAATGCAAATATTATAAAATCCGTAAAAACAAATTACATTAACCCGATCAGTATAGATGGACATATTTTCCAATTCAAAGTCGTTCCGTTCGGACTACAGTCAGCCTCATCCGCATTAGCAAGGGCAATGCAAAACATTCTTGATAAATTTGATACTTTTTGTGTGTATTATATCGATGATAAAACAATATTCTCTGCAACAGAAAAAGAACATGATAAACGATATATCAGTAGGGTAAACAAAAACTTTAAAAAGAGAAAAAAATTTGACAAGGGGGACTTAGTAGTCATCAAAAGATTAAAAGTGTCTGACTACAAAAACAATATGTGTGCTAAACTTCAAAATCCTTATGAAGGACCATATGTAGTAGAGAAGGTTTTAACTGAAAACACATATGAACTAAAAGATATAACGAGAAATATAAAAAGGGGAAATTTCCATATTGAATTAATGTATCCATACGAACCTGAACCGAAGGTAGAGTAAACTGGAATAAAAAAAAAAAAAAAAAATTGATAAACAGTTGTCACAAAATGCAGAGCTAATAATAAAATTTTCAAAATTTCAAATTTTCTTATAGCTGAGGGGGATATGTTGTGACAACAAGTTAGTCACATCCCAGGGAATTGTACAGATTGTTAAAAAATTTGATTTCACAGAGAAAACTGAAAAATCCACTACAAAATGGTCAAATTAAATTATAAAAACCTATGCGTTAGATGTAAAACTTTATTGAAATCTTTGAGCAATAACAGCATGATATTTTAAACTGGATAACAAACCTAAGTTCTAATGAAACACAACCAAAAGTATTAAATTATTGTGAATGAAACGTAAAAGGTCAAATGACAAAAAAAATAATATTTAAATGTATCATACCCGAATATTTTGTATAACATAATATGTACAGGACTTTAAAAATGGTTTAATATCTATTAAGTTACGTCACCATGAACTATAACATGTAGACATAAGTAAGGACTTGACCCATGGTCAACATAAGCAGCATAATAGTGGGAAATATAGATGAAAATTAACAAAAATCTATATAAATGTGAAATAAAAACATTATTTGTAGTGAAATTTTCAATAAGTACTCATGAGTGAGCTATAAACACTAAAAGACTTGATAAACGCATATCCAAAATCATGGATACAAAAAACATTATTAGTAAGAACGGTAGACTCCACCGCAGAAGTGAAAAGTGATAAAAACTGTAGAATTTCACATCGTATAGACTTTAAAGTAATGAATATGGTAGATACTTACTATATTTCACTAAAGAACGTGAAAGTTCTAGAATACCTGGACTATTAGAGGTCTCAAGATCCATTAGTTAAAATAAGGGTGCATAACCTTACATATTTCAGACTGTATCTCACAAAAGAGAAAATTTATGTTGATAAAACACAGACATGGTGTTGAAGGGAACTTTTCCCAGTAGTTTTCATAAGTTGTATGTTAAAATTTCATCAAGGTAGATAAGTTGTAAGCCAATCAAGAAAACCAATGACAGTTTGCGGTACCCTAAAAAGGCAAAAAATGCTTTGGTCATTATTTTGATGTAAAATATAGTAGGATAAGTGTTATTAGTATAGAATTGTTCAGAGAGGATTGCTAATCAATTTACATAATAGTTATATTAGTATAAGATAGTTTTTAATTGAATATTTGTAAAAATAGTTGGTAATAGAAAAATTTTAAATATTGACAAAAACATATAGTATGGCATATCAGAAAAAGCAGAATAAGCTCTAGTAAATGAATATGAAATTAGTTTTATCATTTTCAATCCACAAAAAGAATTATATTAAAATAAAGTTTTTCATAATAAAATGACAGAAGTCAAGTAGTCTGTTTTGTAACATAAATGTCAAATTAAGCTTGTGTGGGCCAATAGAATTCCACAAATTCAAATTTAGTATGTATTTGGTATCGAGAGCGTAAGCACGCTAAATTTAAGAGGAAAAAATAACCTCACTTTTATAAAAATATAAATAAATAATGAAACCAGCATACTCACAGTAATAAGTAAACCAGGCTGAAGATAAAATTTAAATTATTTGATATCCAAGTGGATAAATACATGCTGAACAAGCAAAAGTTCCGTTCCTGAAAGAAATCATAATTTAAAATAAAATTTCTATAACCAAATATATCAACAAGTTTTGTTTATGAATGAGAAGAAGTAAATTAAAAGGTAATAATTTGTGCAACGCATATTTTGAAGTGAAAGTAATCAGGTAAATACTTACCTAGATTTAATAATAAATCCGGTGATATTTTAAACAAAGTGAATTTCATCGAAACGCCAAGAGCTCCGTCAAAACAGTGCTGCCAACGGCAAAAAGGAAGCGATAGTTTGAAAGCTGAACGTGCGCACGCAGAAGAATAAGGAGCACCGATCGATAGACTCAAGGTAACATCTAAATAAACAAACAAATAAAACCCTAGGTAATTGAAATCAAACATATGATTATTTTTCAACAAAATAAAGGCCAATTTATAATTTTATTTTAGTTTTAAGTTTAAACATTATCCAAATTTTATACTCTTTGTCACATTTCATTTTTATCGTTAAATTGATTAGCTTATTAAAATTTTGTATAAAACCAGTGGTTGTGTTTTTCATTGGAATTTACAGTTTGCTTAGGAGAAAGAAACGTGCAATTTTGAGCAATTGAATCCACTCTTGGCCCTGAAAGAGTCAAAAATCTCATGCTATAAATTATACTGTTTATTAAAAGAAATAAAATCGGTTTGGCAACAAACCTGGCGCTCAACAAAATTCAAATTCATATAAAAAAAAAATATTATTAAAAAATAAAACAGTATAATATATACGATAGAATTCTGTCAACATTGTTCTTGTTCGTTAATAATAATTTGTCGTGTGTAATTAAATAGGAATCCAAATTACAATTATCTTTTGTTTACATGACATACTTGAAATAGCAAGGAATATCTCGGTATTTCTTGATTTTTTTTATTGAATAACTGGGTAGAGGTTGAAGTTAGGTTAAGTAACTCACCATAAAATTAAATTTTCTTTCGAATGGAAAATACGTGCCATTTTAAAAAATTGACTTTTGAAAATTTCGATTGCGACATTTGAAAATCGCCTGCGCCCATACGGGACATAATTGGATCGCCGATGGGGCATCATGAGTTAGCTTGGATTTCCAGCTAACTGCTCCACAAATTTGGTTTCCTAATTTTGAACGGTTTGTGAGACAAATTTGTTCATAAACTACTATGGGGTTAATTCTTTTATAAAAATCGACATATGTCAAAAGCTGTAAAAAGAAATCGACATATGTCAAAATCTGTAATAGATGAGTTAACACTTAGCTTGCCTAAACTCTGAACTAGAAGGCCAATCGACCCATGTAAAAAAAATTGTTTTTATTTAAAATAAGAAAGTTAGTACCACTTTTGGCACACCCTGTATAGGTGGAGGACTGAAAATATTTTAGGTAGAACGGGAATGATCGATTATGGTTGCGTACCAAGTTTCAAGTTTCAAACCCAACTGCAAGTTGAAAAACTTCTAATGCACGCCCTACGTAAATCACCCTGTATGTGTGTGTATAAGTAGGTAGGACTTTCACACATACTTTGATGTATATGTATATGATATGTCCACGGATCGAGTTGCAAAGCGGAAAAACTTTTTTATTTTTCATTTTACAAAAACGATGTATTCTTGATAAAAATTTGTGTTGTAAAATAGGCATTCAAGAGAAGTAGATCGATCCATAGTGTGAGGCCTATGTGCTCCTTGATGCAATATTGGGGTATTTTTTATTTTGTTTTATAGGCAATAGTACAATTGAGGGCAGTTCGGGGATCGACTACCCAGAATAATGTCACTTTGAAAATTGAAAATCCATAGTAGTAGTAGACATACCCTCCTCAACCAGTTTTTAGTTTGATGAAAATGCCGACGAGAACGGCTTTTGTAGAACCTTTCTAGGATGTTTTGGTCATATTTAATATACATATATACGATAGAATTCTGTCAACATTGTTCTTGTTCGTTAATAATAATTTGTCGTGTGTAATTAAATAGGAATCCAAATTACAATTATCTTTTGTTTACATGACATACTTGAAATAGCAAGGAATATCTCGGTATTTCTTGATTTTTTTTATTGAATAACTGGGTAGAGGTTGAAGTTAGGTTAAGTAACTCACCATAAAATTCAATTTTCTTTCGAATGGAAAATACGTGCCATTTTAAAAAATTGACTTTTGAAAATTTCGATTGCGACATTTGAAAATCGCCTGCGCCCATACGGGACATAATTGGATCGCCGATGGGGCATCATGAGTTAGCTTGGATTTCCAGCTAACTGCTCCACAAATTTGGTTTCCTAATTTTGAACGGTTTGTGAGACAAATTTGTTCATAAACTACTATGGGGTTAATTCTTTTATAAAAATCGACATATGTCAAAAGCTGTAAAAAAAAATCGACATATGTCAAAATCTGTAATAGATGAGTTAACACTTAGCTTGCCTAAACTCTGAACTAGAAGGCCAATCGACCCATGTAAAAAAAATTGTTTTTATTTAAAATAAGAAAGTTAGTACCACTTTTGGCACACCCTGTATAGGCGGAGGACTGAAAATATTTTAGGTAGAACGGGAATGATCGATTATGGTTGCGTACCAAGTTTCAAGTTTCAAACCCAACTGCAAGTTGAAAAACTTCTAATGCACGCCCTACGTAAATCACCCTGTATGTGTGTGTATAAGTAGGTAGGACTTTCACACATACTTTGATGTATATGTATATGATATGTCCACGGATCGAGTTGCAAAGCGGAAAAACTTTTTTATTTTTCATTTTACAAAAACGATGTATTCTTGATAAAAATTTTTGCATGTCCCAAAACGGCTAATTCAAATTTTCTTTTAGTTTCACAGGAATATCGAAAACAGGTAGATTTAGTCCCAAAAAATAAGTTCGCGTTATCATAGTAATAATTGTTAAGATAACTTTTGTTTACTAATTCTTAATTTCATAAACTTAACAACAAAAATAATACAACCAACAATTATTCGTCACAGCGTCTTTAATCCTCTCCTTTAAATTCTCTACGTTCGGAGGAAGATTATGTGTATAAACTATTTGTTTCAAACGGCCACAAAGATAGAAATCAGCCCTAGCCAAATCAGGGCTCCTTGGTGGCCATAACACGGGACCATTTCGGCCGATCCAACTCTGTCCAAATTGCTGATTTAACCATTCTACAAAAATCCGAGCATAATGCGCCAGACAACCATCTTGTTGAAAACACCTTGCTAGGTAATTAATAGGTAAATCGTCCAACGTTTCAACGAGACATTTTTTCAGTATATCCAAGTACGTATGCTGATTGACAGTCGTATCGAAAAAATTTGGTCCCATGATACCCTGGTAAGAAAGTGCACACCACACATTAGCTCTTGCCGAATATTGTCGATTACGAAGGATGTTGAGATACAATAGTACCATTACTAGAAAATGTGGCCTCATCAGAGAAAATAATGTTTCGGTAAAAGTATTGATTATCCATGATTTGAGCGCCCGCCCACAGACAAAAATCCAAACGTTTCACAGGATCTCCGGGTTCTAATGCGTGATTAAAAATGGGCTTGAAGGGATGGAACTTTCCGGCCAAAATCTTTTGAATGAGCCATTTACTAATTCCAAAGTGGAGTGAGTGATCTTCGCCACAGAGAAAGTTTTGTATAGTTCACTACTGAGTCCATTACAAGAAGAGTGGCGGTGTTATCTTCATCGCGTACTATCTTGGTTTTTTTTTACATCCAGTATGGAGCCAGTTGATAGGAATTTTTTGACAAATTTTCCTGCACCTACATTTGAGATGTAAATATCCGGAAACTTTTGATTAAATTCTTCGACAACTCGACGGATCGCTTTATTACCTTTGCCATAGCATTCAATTAGGTAAATTCGTTGGCCTTTTGACAACATTTTCAACGATTAGGGCAGATTTTTCTAACTGAGAGTTGTGGATGAAAATAAATAAATAACGGCAATTGCTATGACAACGCGAACTTATTTTTTGGGAGTTTTTCAACTATTACCTGTTTTCGATTTTTCTCTGCAACTAAAAGAAAATTTGAAAAGGTTAAAACCAAAACGGTTTTGGGACATGCAAACATTTTTATCAAGAATACATTTTTCTTGTAAAATGAAAAATAAAAAAGTTGTCCTCTTTGCAACTCGATCCGTGGACATACTGTGCGACAACGACGAAGACACCCTCGTTGTGCAACAAATCAAAGGCTTGTCTCCTCTAGTCATAGAACTCTTTGGAAAAAACGCAGACAACATCTATTACCCAACACTGCCAGTGCCGGTGCTGGGGATCGAGTCCACATACAGGAATCGATTACTGACAATTTTTAGCGAGTTTACAAACAAACAAAAATGTTTGTCCTACAACTTTCTGGAGCCCAGATAAAATTAAAATTGGCAAAATTATTTAAAAAAAAGATAACCTAAAAAAAAATGCAATTATTTTGAAGCCATATTTACCCTTAAAATTAATAAAACCGTTTCAATTCGTTTAAAGTATGATAGTACAACTCTATAAAAAATGAGACCAAGATCGTTACTGTAGAACCCCCCCGTTAAGCAAGACTAGACGATATTCGAGAACGTCTTTTTTTCGAAAAATCGGTATATCTCGAAAAATAAGATATTTTTTAAATTGTTCAAAAACGTTCTTCTTCGGTTTGCCCTGAATATACTTGTGGTTGGCAGTAAGCACTTTAAGTAAATTTGAAAAACATACAGGGAAAATAAGAAAAGCCGATTTTTTACAGCTTTTTCGATATATCTCGAAAAATGTTATCACAATTGATACTTAGAAAATAGCGATCGAAAGATCTTTTTAGCACCTCTCTCATTTATTTTTTTTTTCGATTAGAATATACGTTTTTTTTATTTAAGAAAAACTGTTTTTTTCCAACTTCTTCAATTTTTTAGGTTAAGTTCACCACTTCAGATCAAGTCCATCGAAACACAAATCTGTCTTAGGATTTTTTCTTCTATTCAACCATATTTTTTGCTTCCGGCTATTAATGTTGATATACACTTCTACCTATTGATTGCGCTATAAGCAGATGATTATATGACGTTGACCGATAACAAAACTATTTTCGCTTCCGACATGAAGGTTTTCCTGTCGAATAACGTTCGATTTTAAAGTGATTGGAACGATGCAAAGGGCAGTACTTTCGTTGAAAATCTCGCTCGCGATATTTCATAGACGTTGCAAGTGCAGAAACTGAAAGCTGTTGTCAGGAAGCTTTTTAACGAATTCCTTGGCTCTCGCTTAAAAATTATGTACCCATTTATCCGCAACAAAAAAGAAAAACAAATAGGGGACTTTGGATTGTTCACATCGTTATTATACGTTATATAAGAACCAACAGATGTGTGTGATACACACGAGCCAATATCTATTCCTGCTAACTACTCAATTTCATTGTTATTTTTCATTGGTATTAATTTTCTTTGAAACTTGTTAATAATATACGTTACGTTACTTTTCTCACGTATATTGTTATTAGATGGCCTCTATACCAAAGTTTGTTACAGAATGCATAACAAAACAACATATTTTTAGAAAACATCGCGGTGGCACAGATGGTGTTGGTTTCTATTAGAGCAGGTGATATGGGCGCATGCGTTTCGAATACATTTCGAACGAAATTATGAAAATCCATGTTACCAGACAGTAACCTGGTGTGTTATTAGTTCAAATAACTTTGTTTTGGCTTGTCTTTGGTCTGGAGTATTCGTCCAGCATTTCTTCTGTTGCTGTTTTTCTGCTTACATTTTAGGGCTCTTCATGATCGTCCCCCTTAAATAAGTGACAGAACGGTTTGGGCCCGAAAAATGAAGCTTCTCGTTACCTTCTATTCCCTCGTCAACCCCTTCAGTCTTCTTCAATTAGCCTGTGTACCAGATAAATAACCTAAAGATCGACTAAAAAGTGGAAGACTGGTAAACCTTACAAATGAAGAAAATTCGCTGAATGTCATGTAGGATGTGGTGGAAAAGCAAATAAATTCGACACAACAGAGGGCTTTAAATCATAACATGAGTCGTTATTCCATTCAAAAAATTTGCAAACGGGAAAAATTTCCATCCATATAAAATTCAATTACGCTTTTTTGTTTTCTGTAAAAAAATTATATTAAAATGTAATCATATCCATATCCTCCACCTTGTGTAACTTTCAAAATAAATATCCAACATTTCGGGCTATTTCTTGAATGAGAGTAGTAAAAAGATTCGATATCTCGAAAACGATTAAATTTAGGTACCTATATGATGTGCTATATGAATTTTGTTTAGAATTTCGAGTAATTTTTTGAGGTTAGCAAAGAATTGTGACCCGATGAGACAAAATTAACATTATTTTTTTGTTGGCTTGTGTAATTAATGAGATGTTATATTCCAGATCACTTTTCGCATTAACTGAATTATTTAGGCGGAGTGATAAAAAGCGAAACCAGGATAATATTATGATAAAAGTTACTTAATTCAAAAACCTTGCTGAATTGAAATTAAATAAACAGATCTCGGTATGAAAATAAACAAAGTATTTTATATTCGCGTAAAAAATGCATTATCATGTATCATTATCGATACCTACATATATTTATATCACGAACTGATATAAGTATTTACTGATTGTAATCTATTAAAAAACATATGTTGTACTTTGTTTTAAAACTGTATTAATATTAGTAGTTAGTTAGTTAACTTCTTCAATTCATCTGGAGAGTTTTAACATGGTACACTTCGCAGAGGCACAGCAGTTGGATACACATATTCTCAAAGAAAAATTGCAGCCATCTTATAGATTAAATAATAATCTACATGAATCCGAGAATGTATAAAGTGATTTCCCACAGTAGCACAGCATAATTCAGTTTTCCGTACATGAACTTAATGTTCAAATTGTCTTTATAAAATGTACGCCATATTTGTTTGATAATAATTGTTCTTCATTCGAGATACGACGATTTCCGACACGCGGCGAATACCACCTTGTGTTGAAGTTCAGTGTATAAATCTAATTATTTAGGACATAATTTTACAGTGATTTTTAGAATGTTATAATAATTAGTAGCATTCGCTATGTGGTAGATGGTATTAATGTTAAAGAATATTACTTATATTAGGGAATTAGAGACATCTATTTATTAACGAAAGTAAGGGTCACAAAGCGCTCGATTTTTCTTAATTAATCATTCTAGTAAAACCAGTTAGTTGTAAAGCAGAGTTTTAGTATAATGTCCAAAATTAACAATTTATCTAATAGGATGTTGGAACTGAGGTCCGTTAACAGCTATGCAATGTGCAAGTCTCTGTTGAAAGAGTCGTAATTAGTTATGGAATGTCGTTTGAGGTAAACGACCAATCTCCGTCCATATTCTATCTTTCAGATCCTTCAAATTATTTAGCTCATTGAAGCAACCCTTTAAATGACCCCATAAAAAATCAAGGGGTATAAGGTCAGGAGATCTGGCTGGCCATTCGATTGACTCTCTTCTGCCTGTCCATCGGCCTGGAAACACATCACTCACGTACTTTCTTACATCATAGCTCGGCTCTAAACAGCCCTTCTTCACAACTACCTAAAAGCTATTTTGTGAATTACCCTTAACTTAGTTGTTGCCCAGGACTCCCAAGCTTTTTGCAAAGCTTGTGATTTTCCTGGGGGCTAATTTCCCTATGTCTTCAGGCGTTAATTCCACCATTTCTAGGTACTTCTGTTTAATTAAGCATTTTAAAGATATTATTTTATTTTTGAGAATAAAAATTGTAAAATTTGTGTTTAATTTAATAATAATATTTAAAGCCATAATTTAAAACACAATACGATTTATTAAAATTGGTTGTATCAGCTCAACCCTGGAAGGGACATTGAAAATTGTTCAGTCATCCAGTGTTGCGAAACAAACCGATTTCATTTCGTCAATTTTTGACTTTTTATCATTAAAATAGCACGAGAAAAAATACAAAGCCCAAAAGCGATACGTCGGACAACGATTGTACGATGTCATTGCTTTGCTTTTACATAACACCACGAACAGACAACATTTGTCTGGCCTGCTGGCTCACTACGACTCCTGCAACCTACGGCAGATATTCGGTTGCAATAGCAATTGTTACGTTACGTGGCATATTACATATACACCTAAGATTTATTCGTTAACATGTAACATGTTAATATAAAATGGACTGTGACGGTGCTTACATCCATACTTGTGCAAGAGATTTAAATCTAAATACGTAAATCTATCTGCTTTTATCCGAGATAGATTTCCTCATACCTGGTGGACTCGTTTGACTATTGCACTGGTCAGGTAAAAGCCAAACAAATACTACAATGGGCGTGGCCCCAGACTTGTCGGATGTCCATCTCGGTCAAATTTTGAATTTGCTATGTATTAACTGTCTGAAGAACATAAGAAATATGGAGGAAAAAAGTAGAGTATTAATGAAACCTCACAATGTTCATTTTTACATTTTACAACTTTTAAGCTTTCAAAAGCATCCCGTTGTTTATTACTTGTTACATTCCTAATTAACCTTACGTTTTGGATTACATGAAGAATAAAACGAAAGTTGTAAATCGCATTTGAAGTATGTTGGACAAAAGAAGAGTCTAATTATAACTAAATTCAAGAAGCATATAACTCATCTTAAATACGGGAGAACAACAATCATATGGTAGATAGATATCAACTCAATCATCAATAAATGATATCAGTCTGAAAAGCAAATGATCTTCTTTTTGGTAGAAATTAATCTATTTTTCACAATTTTCAAGAAAAAAAGGCTAACAACATGCAAAATAATTAAAGATTTTAGAAGAAAACGTCATGTGAGATAAATAAAAGTCGATACCTTTCATTTCATTTTTCTCTTTTTGTTGTATTATAAATGTGATGAAAATTGCAAATCTTAGGAGTTAAATTATTTTTGCGTTTGAAGTGAAGCAATTTTTAAAGTAGCTAATTTCCACCACATCCATCCAAACAAGAATTACTAAAATAAATTTTATCAGCTTAATTTATCTCTCTACATTTGTCTCTAAACACAGTATTTCACGAGATATCCGCATCATTTTCCTTAAAAATTGTACAGAAAATAGGCTAGCTTTGAATACATATTACTCAGAATATAAAATTACTACAAAAGATACTTACAGGTTCGTATATGCGAAATATTATTAAAGTCAATATAGTCCACTATTAAAAATCACATTTTTGACTTAAGTAAATCTTCATATTTAATTTGTCAGTGCTACATTAGAACATTTTGCTTTAAACTTGTGATAAAACAGTATCTCAAAACATGACAGTATACAGGCCTCTGGCAATCACCCTGTATGAACGATATGGTCCAATTTCAATATGGGGATTGTATAGTAAATTATAGGTATTTAATACACATAAAAAAGCCATAAAGCCGGCCATAAATCTGTGTAACATTAGCATGAGTGATATCCCACAGAGCCGTACTTAAAGTTTGTGTGCACAATAACACTGGAAATTTAGAAGTATTGTCTTTGCTATTGCGTACAGTGATT
The DNA here is from genome assembly GCA_963583905.1 of Stenurella melanura. Classification (NCBI taxonomy): domain Eukaryota; kingdom Metazoa; phylum Arthropoda; class Insecta; order Coleoptera; family Cerambycidae; genus Stenurella; species Stenurella melanura. Next base: position 258,005,194 of record OY757309.1, read on the forward strand.
AAAAAAATCCTGTTTTGCTTGTCTCAAGATAGCAATAATATCTTATATATTTGAATTCGATATTTCATGATTCACTGACAATATTAAGCTCGACTGTGTCGTGGGAGGGTTTACATACCTGCAGTAAACCGTTACATTCTTAAATATTTCGGTAGGGGGGAGTCGGGTAACTATATCAAAATAATTTGAAATTACAACTCAAACAGGTTTCCGTTAATTTCTTACTATTCTCTTCACAATTGAAAAACGAAGAGTATATTGCATTCGATTGGCACATTTCTAAAACCGGTAATATTGCTCGTAGAGAAAACATTTTCATATCACTGTGTTGGTGATTGAATTCTGAACAAGTTTCAAAATGTTCGTCCGTCCGTCTGTCTGTCCGTCCGTCACGTTTCTTGTAAGCACGATACGTAAGAACGAAAAGTCCGAATGTATTAAAATTTGGAAAGTATGTTAGTGTTAGGTAGAGGAACAAACCTATTATTTTTGGGACGAAATCGTCCAATAAATAAGAAAGTTATTAATTTTTTAAATAAGAATTTTTTTTAATGTTTAGCAATTAGACTAAAAATGTCTAAAATTAACATTATTTACAAAAAACTGCGTAGAGTATCCTATAGAATGTGCAATAATTATATAAAAGTGTAGTAGAACGGCGAAAAGTATAATGGTTAGCTCGTTTTAATTATGTCAGAACATACTTCACATGAGAACAATATTGTTCTATCTGTTAAGTAATACATTATATTTATGATTTAACATATTCTACAAAAATAGAGCATACCCCGCTCTTGAAGTTTCAATATCTTGTACATCCTCGTATATTTGGTGGTTAATCAAATGCATAAGAAACACTTTGCTCTGAAATGGTACCGAAACATAATTTTTATAAAACATGACAATTGACAGGTCTCTGGCGATCATCTTGTATGACGGATATATCCTAATTTCAATGGAGAATCTTCTACCATGCTATTTTACATACATGTTAAAAATTTGAAACAAAATTTTCTCTAAATCTGATGGGCTAGATGGCGAGGGATTTTAATTGGATTTTTGGCACATAGGCGAGATTATTGTTGGAATCACTTCATTTTAGGGGTAAGTTTGCTTACAAATTAGTGAACCGCTTGATTTTGTAGTTAACAATTAGTGAGTAAAATAGAAAGTGAGTTAAGTGTCGTCGTGAATGGACGTGTTTTTAAGATGCTCTCTAAAAAGCGGTAAAAAAGCCGTAAAAGCCCGTTAAAATGCCACCGGTAGATTAAGAAATTCTGCGTGAAATGAAGCGCCTCAATTGAAAAACAGAGTTCATATGGAATTAATAATTACAAGATTTTCTAATAATATTAAATCAAATAAAGCAAACAAGCTCGCGTGAAGTGCAGTGTCCCCACGTACACCCTAGACGACCCAACAAGATACTTTTTGGTTGTGGTTGTGGTTCATGGGCAATAAATAATAGCATAGTCAGTATCAAAATGAGGTACATATATTTACAAAGCAATATAGCTGTGTTGCGACCTAAAGTAATTGTATACAGTGGAATGTTTTTAAATGGACAAAATCAACTCAACTCATGAAAGAAAAGGAAATAAAATAAAACAACAATCACAAGACGCTGCAGAAAGACAGAAATTAATTTATTTTATTTTATCTTATTTAATTGATATTATTCTATTCTATCTTTCTATCTGATCTTTACCATCTTATTTTTATCAGCTCGATTTATTGATTCAAAACAAAATATTTTATTATTAATTTGGAAGGCGGAAACTGAAACCAATTGTCTCAAAGAAACAACACACAGGGTGAGCAAACGATCCCTTCGGACCTCTTTTCTCATAACGCGCAAAAAAATATTGTTACCGCGAGATAAGGCCCTTCCCAGCAACTCCACTGTAAATGGATATTTACTTGCGGAACGGTTAATAAATAAAAACAAAACAAAAAATAAAAAATGAAAGCTGCCAGATTCAGAAACAGAAGAAGAAAAATAAAGAGATGACGATAGATGGAAAATTAAAAGAAGCATGAAAACTTAAAAGAAGCATCTCACAAACACCTACACTTCCCATCCTATATTCCCACCAAATGCGTCATGCGGCTCTCGCTGCTGACAACAAGCATGTCCAATGCCCAACCCGGCGTATGCAACCGGTCCGGCGGTATATAAAACATCCGCCACGCGGTTTGGCCGTCCGTTGGGCGTGTTCGACGGACGACCAAACTGCGTGTTGGAACGAACCTCCATGGATGCCCGGAATCGGCAGCAATGCCCACCTTACGCTGGCAAATCAATCAATCAATCAACAATTAGTGACTAAAATAGGCCCTTTTTCTATATTTCTTTAAATATCTCCGTTCCTGCTAACTTTTAGTACAACATATGCATTAAGAAAATTGTTCGGTATGAAATTCTCAAAAAAATGAGCACCGATAGAGGTCGCTAGGTGAACTTGTTAACTTGCAAATGGCTTCCAAAGCTTTTAAAACACGTTATTTTCACTGTTTCTTCACTTGAAAACAACTGCACATAGAGGGCTAAAAATTCTTGAAGATGGTGTCTGTATTGTCCCGAAACTTACAAAAAACAGAATCCGCTCTTGCATATCTAAAAAGCTTGAAAGCTTCGGAAGCCAAGTACCTATTTAATTAAATGAAATAAGTAAAAATGTATCTAAACATAAAAAGTATGAAATTAAATATCCCTTACTTTAACTAAAAGGGTAAAAGTAGTAAAAATCGTCCCGATTATTCCACAGCACCCAATCTGGAGGGATTCCTGCAGATTGGACTCGAGAATAGAAATTGAATCGTGCGTGGACCCCTCAAGATAAATCTGTTTATGCAACCCATAAACTTCGCGTAAATACCAACTCAAATTGCTAACAGTTGACACACATTTTATTGCGAATTATATACAAATGTGAAATTCGCATTGCTCGACTTTTATTGCCTCATAATTAAAGAGATATGAAATAGAATCCAATGCTTCCCTTTTCTGGCAAACTGAACTCCATACCTAACTTTCGTTGTCTTTTAATTAACCAATTACGAACGTTTTAATTACCTAATAACGTATTGGCAAATTCGTTATTAAACGGGCGACTACAATACCAGATTGCCATGAAAATGATTTACTCGATTTAAACAAGGTCTCTCCACAGTGCAGTTGCAGCAGCACGTAAGCAAATGAAACTAGGTGAGTTAGGCAATCTAGATATACAGAGTTAACCTAAAGAAACGCATAAAATTGAGATCTTTGGTATGTGTCATTTTTCAAAAAAATCCTCGAATTTAGTTTTGTAAATGCTACACATTCTGTCACTATACCAAAATTTATGACGTCATTGGTTTTTGAGTTAAGACGTCATCATAATTTTTTTTTAATGGAAACAGACATTTTTGTTTACTGTTTTTGGTGGTATATTCATTTAGCCTTCTGATGATATAAAAAAAATGATATTACCTGAGCCATTCTTTTGGAAAAATGACATTTTATGTAAAAATAGGTTACATTTGATATAAAAACAAAAGAAATAAAATAATAATAAACAATCACTTTAACAACAGAGAGATACAGGCCTTTTGTGTAAAGTATCGATAACTTTTTTATTCCTGGCATGTATGGAGCCTCAGTTTTGTGACACTTGTGAGACAGTGTAACACTAGTGAATGCAATGCCAAGTGAAAGAGAACGCGTAGAACTTTTGATGATGGTTGAATGTGGTGATAGGCTGAGAACTCATCAGGAAGCATGTGATATTTTCAATGCCAAGTATCCCGAAAAGCAAATTTCTAGATCCACTATAAGTAGATTAGTGGCTAGATATGATGAATCTGGCAGTGTAGCTGACCTCCCTCGATCTGGTCGCCCTAGCACAAGCAACGAAACCAAATTAAATATTCTAGAAAGTGAGGAAAACCACCATCTTTCGACAAGGCAGCTGGCTTTAAATCATAACGTGAATCAAACTTCTGTTGCACGTCTATTGAAAAAAGAAAAATACCATCCATACAAAGTGCAATTAATCCACGAATTGAATGAGGACGATCCAGATCGGCGCTTACAGTTTTGTGAACAGTTGATGACCTTGTGCAATGAAAACCCAAATTATTTAAAGAACATTGTTTTTTCTGATGAAGCTACATTTTCTTTAAAGGGAACTGTACATCGGCATAACTGTAGGTATTGGTCACGCGAAAATCCTCATTGGACTCAAGAAGCCCATACACAGCTACGAGGGAAAGTAAACGTGTGGGCAGGTATGATTGGTGATCGTTTATTGGGACCTTTTTTTTTGAAGAAAATCTTACGGCCGCAAAATATTTGCAGTTTTTTTGCGAGTTGAGTTAGTGCCAGCCTTAGCACTTACGTTTCTGAACAATGAAGTTGAAGATATTCCTGCTGAAAGCGTCTGGTTTCAGCAAGACGGGGCCCCACCTCATTTTGGGATAGCAGTGCGTCAGTTTTTACAAGACACTTTTACTGGAAGGTGGAGAAGTCGTCGAGGTCCGATGGAGTGGCCCCGCGTCCACCGGATTTAACTACCTTAGACTTTTTTCTTTGGGGTTACTTAAAGTCAAGGGTGTATTTTAACAGACCGGATACCATAGAAGAATTGAAAGACAGAGAATTGGCGTGGAGATGAGACGAATTGCCCATGAGACGATTCAGAACAGCGTGCAAAGCGTCTACACTCGTCTTGGTCAATGCCAAATGGTTGGAGGGTCACAATTTGAGCAATGGAGATGATTTTTTTGTCACAATTACTTATGTAAGGTATCAATCAATAAAAATATATTTTTTCAAAAGTATGGCTTAGGTAATATCAATCTTTTTCATATCACCAGAAAGCTAAAGGAATATACCACAAAAACAGTAAACAAAAATGTCTGTTTCCATTAAAAAAAAATTAGATGACGTCATAACTCAAGAACCAATGACGTCATAAATTTTGGTATAGTGACAAAATGTAGCATTTACAAAACTCAAATCGAGAATTTTTTTGACAAATGACACATAAGTACCAAAGATATGAATTTTGTGCGTTTCTTTAGGTTCACAGTGTATACACTATTCACTACCAGTGAATATTGATTAATCCCTGGCAGATAGGTAGTTCTTCTCGCAACTTTTTAATAGAATTTATGGCGTTTCTGAAATGTTAAATGGACTTATTCGTTAACTGTCATAGCTACAACTATGTAAACAATTTGATTGTTATGAATTTTATGAATACCTAAGTAACTTTATGTGATATTTCAGAAACAGATAATTTTTTATCAGGCAAGTCCGTTTTTAAATTTCATTGAGCAGGCCGTTATGTATCAAACGAACGACTTGTCAACTTTAAACGTCAACGTTATTTACAATAATTTTACATATTACTCAAAAAGAGTAAGGTATCTAATTAAGTAAATAAATGGATACTGACAGTGAAAATGAGATTTCTTTGACATCGCCAGAGGTAAGGGAATTTGCAGAAATCGCCTCATTAAACCAGTTGCCAGAAAAATCGAGAAAATTATATATAATGGCGTATGAATCTTTCTCAACCTGGAGAAATGAAATGAAAATAAATTAAATAAATGCTAAATATTCAATAGTCGTTGACAAAATATAGTAGAGGGTCCACACCTTCGAAAGCCGTCTAAATCGCCAAGTAACCCATTCCAGCAAGGTAAATAAATTTTGAGCTCGCATATCGAAAGAGGGTCCTAATGGGCATCCGAAATGGCTTGTTGGACTTTTTTTGGCGCTTGCACAACTTCTCCACAAGAAAAAAAGATGGCGGAACGTTATTTCAAGAATGTGTGTTTTTAAACATATACCTCTCGCTAGAAAATTAACTACGTACGATATTGATGTGATTTTTTATATTTGTATACTACTGACATGAGCGCATATATCTGTACTGTTAGAATTTCAAAATCACTTACGATTTTTTTCTAAATAAATCCTAAATCACAGGAAGCAAATTTGTGTGTTTGAATTTTCGACGTGCGATCAACTATATTAAATGTTTAATTTTTTTATATATTATATGCGAATGAAATATGGCCTAAAGACCAAAAAAGTTTTTGCAAAAAAAATTAGCTCCATATCTTTTACAATTTTTGAGTTACAGACTTTTCAAATTAAACCATAATTTAGGTCCGTGATACTCCTATTACCATGCGGCTATTATCTCACGTACTGCTATGTGGTTAATTGTAATGCATCAAGATAGTAAGCCAATACATTTTTGATATTGTGTTATTATTATTTATAATTTTACAAAAATATTAATATGTAAAATGAAACTCATTTGGCATAGTATTTATTAGATCTATAGGTTATGAAGGTGTTGTATATGGAGATATTTATTATATATACCATCATTATACAATATAGAAATAAAATATAAACACGTACACAAAACGTGTAATTTATAAGTAATAATAATAATAATAATAATAATAATAATAATGCATAATTATACACAGCTCAGTAAGCATCGACAAAGCACTACTAGACTAGTAAGAATTACTGTCTGTTAAACACTGCTCTGTATTATTTCTGCCCTTAAAACAATTGTAGGAAAGGTCACATGCACATGCAACATTTTTAGTCACACTCTACTTTACAATTCCACTTTTTGTTTTCTTTTTAACCACTTGTGGTTTTTTGTCATCATTTGTGGGTTTATTTGGTTATTCTCTATCAGATATCCAAATTTTCTGGAAGAGTGTGATGTGTTTTCTTAACCGTTTTTCAAGTCACCGAGGTACTTAATTTGTTTAAAATCCAGAATTTTGTGTTAGGTAAGGAAAGTATAGGAGAATCTAAACCACTTCTTGTGAATAATTTTTACAATTAAAATTATTTTGCAGTAAGCAGGGTTTGACCCTGCTTCGCTAAGTACTTCAGTTGCAAGCTAAGCTAAGCATACCAAACTACTGGACTTAATGACCGTTTCAAATGCAGTAAGTAAGCTCTCTTGTAGGACTTAGCGAAAGTATGTCTAATAACTTTATGAAAAATAAATGCTACCTTGGTGAATCTAATTAAACTCACTATGGCCATACAGATTCACATAGGTCTTACGACCATCTTCAATGACACGATCACCAATTGCATCGCAGTTATCTCCAAGATTAGTCAAACTGTTTAGATGGCCTGTTTGATTTAAGGCAACTGTAACTGCTCACTTTTTCCCCTTCGGAAAGAATCACTGACAGGTCACACAATACATAGACTGCCAATAAACAATATTTACAATATTTTCTTCTTCATGTTTTTCACCTAATTATTTATTGGTTTCGTGAATACTATAAAATACCCTTTGTTGTCGTATACCCACAAAACTTTTGTAGTTTTTCTATTTCGGAAAAATTAAACATACCTTTCGTAAATATTATTGTGTTCGTTTGTTCATCGCTGCACTTCAAATTTTATGCTAGGCGTGAGGAATCCAAGTTCACATTGTTGGGCAACATTTGTCCTTATTTACACCAATATTCAGGGCTTGTTTTCTTAAGTCATATCGTACTTTTTTTAAATCCGAAGTTTAGGTCAATTTTTATTTTTAAACTCAATTTATTAAAACTTATTAACGATTTCGTACACTATTTGCAAGTCTAGATATACTGTCCTAAACCAAAATGACGTAACTTAAAATTTCCTAAGCAAATTGGACGTACTTCAAAGTTTCCTTGTTAAATGACCGGCTTTTTTCAATAATCAATAAACCATTATTTTTGCATCTGCCTCATAGAATTAAATTCAAAAATCGGCAGCTACTGGAAGCGGCTGGAACCTCCCTACCCGGTGATGGGCTGCCAAACAGAGGTCTGCTACTTTCTAACTGTAATTTGATTCGTAGCAGTAGCAAATGGTATGAGCTCTGATAGTCAATTCAAATCAGCCGTCATGACATGCCTTTAAATCAAATATATTATTGTAATATGACCCACCTATATTTATTTAATTTACGACGTCCTATGTGTTCACCGCCAAAACAGCAATAGAATTATTTCTTTATATTTCATTTAAAACTAGTGACCAATCCTCAAACTCTGAATAATTATAAACACCTAATATATGATGATATTTAATCATGTAACATTTTCCGCAATTATTAATAAGTTTATAATGAAAAAAGAAAGAAAAAAAAACAGCGCTGTGTTGGGATCGAACCGTCGATCTCTTGATTTGTAAGTCGACGCTTTAGCTCACTGGACCACCGACAACTTGTGACGTAATTTTACATATGTTGATATTATAGAGACAGTGAATTTTGTTTGTTCTCTGTACAATAATTTGTATAAAAAAATGTAGGTATATAAAAAAAGGTGCAAGTGTGATATATCGTTGAAATCGGAATTTTAACTGCTTTCCAGTGGTTAGATTGCAAATTGTAAGTAATAATAAAATAAACAAGTTGTTGTGCCAAAATGGCACTAAACGTAATCCGATCTCAACCAAAACCTTTTCAGATCTTCTAGAGCACTAAAGAAGCCCTCGTGTAAAGTTTCATCCAAATCCGTCCAGTAGTTTCGCCGCTATCGTGCTAACACACATACACACATACACACATACATACACACATACACACATACACACACACAGACATTTTTCAAAAACCACTTTTTTGGATTCCTGGGACCTCAAAACGTAAAGATTTGATGTTATCTCAATTTTCGATTTTGGACCAATTTTAGTAACCTCCCACAATTTTATTGTAGGGAGGTTTAGCACAAGCAACGAAACCAAATTAAATATTCTAGAAAGTGAGGAAAACCACCATCTTTCGACAAGGCAGCTGGCTTTAAATCATAACGTGAATCAAACTTCTGTTGCACGTCTATTGAAAAAAGAAAAATACCATCCATACAAAGTGCAATTAATCCACGAATTGAATGAGGACGATCCAGATCGGCGCTTACAGTTTTGTGAACAGTTGATGACCTTGTGCAATGAAAACCCAAATTATTTAAAGAACATTGTTTTTTCTGATGAAGCTACATTTTCTTTAAAGGGAACTGTACATCGGCATAACTGTAGGTATTGGTCACGCGAAAATCCTCATTGGACTCAAGAAGCCCATACACAGCTACGAGGGAAAGTAAACGTGTGGGCAGGTATGATTGGTGATCGTTTATTGGGACCTTTTTTTTTGAAGAAAATCTTACGGCCGCAAAATATTTGCAGTTTTTTTGCGAGTTGAGTTAGTGCCAGCCTTAGCACTTACGTTTCTGAACAATGAAGTTGAAGATATTCCTGCTGAAAGCGTCTGGTTTCAGCAAGACGGGGCCCCACCTCATTTTGGGATAGCAGTGCGTCAGTTTTTACAAGACACTTTTACTGGAAGGTGGAGAAGTCGTCGAGGTCCGATGGAGTGGCCCCGCGTCCACCGGATTTAACTACCTTAGACTTTTTTCTTTGGGGTTACTTAAAGTCAAGGGTGTATTTTAACAGACCGGATACCATAGAAGAATTGAAAGACAGAGAATTGGCGTGGAGATGAGACGAATTGCCCATGAGACGATTCAGAACAGCGTGCAAAGCGTCTACACTCGTCTTGGTCAATGCCAAATGGTTGGAGGGTCACAATTTGAGCAATGGAGATGATTTTTTTGTCACAATTACTTATGTAAGGTATCAATCAATAAAAATATATTTTTTCAAAAGTATGGCTTAGGTAATATCAATCTTTTTCATATCACCAGAAAGCTAAAGGAATATACCACAAAAACAGTAAACAAAAATGTCTGTTTCCATTAAAAAAAAATTAGATGACGTCATAACTCAAGAACCAATGACGTCATAAATTTTGGTATAGTGACAAAATGTAGCATTTACAAAACTCAAATCGAGAATTTTTTTGACAAATGACACATAAGTACCAAAGATATGAATTTTGTGCGTTTCTTTAGGTTCACAGTGTATACACTATTCACTACCAGTGAATATTGATTAATCCCTGGCAGATAGGTAGTTCTTCTCGCAACTTTTTAATAGAATTTATGGCGTTTCTGAAATGTTAAATGGACTTATTCGTTAACTGTCATAGCTACAACTATGTAAACAATTTGATTGTTATGAATTTTATGAATACCTAAGTAACTTTATGTGATATTTCAGAAACAGATAATTTTTTATCAGGCAAGTCCGTTTTTAAATTTCATTGAGCAGGCCGTTATGTATCAAACGAACGACTTGTCAACTTTAAACGTCAACGTTATTTACAATAATTTTACATATTACTCAAAAAGAGTAAGGTATCTAATTAAGTAAATAAATGGATACTGACAGTGAAAATGAGATTTCTTTGACATCGCCAGAGGTAAGGGAATTTGCAGAAATCGCCTCATTAAACCAGTTGCCAGAAAAATCGAGAAAATTATATATAATGGCGTATGAATCTTTCTCAACCTGGAGAAATGAAATGAAAATAAATTAAATAAATGCTAAATATTCAATAGTCGTTGACAAAATATAGTAGAGGGTCCACACCTTCGAAAGCCGTCTAAATCGCCAAGTAACCCATTCCAGCAAGGTAAATAAATTTTGAGCTCGCATATCGAAAGAGGGTCCTAATGGGCATCCGAAATGGCTTGTTGGACTTTTTTTGGCGCTTGCACAACTTCTCCACAAGAAAAAAAGATGGCGGAACGTTATTTCAAGAATGTGTGTTTTTAAACATATACCTCTCGCTAGAAAATTAACTACGTACGATATTGATGTGATTTTTTATATTTGTATACTACTGACATGAGCGCATATATCTGTACTGTTAGAATTTCAAAATCACTTACGATTTTTTTCTAAATAAATCCTAAATCACAGGAAGCAAATTTGTGTGTTTGAATTTTCGACGTGCGATCAACTATATTAAATGTTTAATTTTTTTATATATTATATGCGAATGAAATATGGCCTAAAGACCAAAAAAGTTTTTGCAAAAAAAATTAGCTCCATATCTTTTACAATTTTTGAGTTACAGACTTTTCAAATTAAACCATAATTTAGGTCCGTGATACTCCTATTACCATGCGGCTATTATCTCACGTACTGCTATGTGGTTAATTGTAATGCATCAAGATAGTAAGCCAATACATTTTTGATATTGTGTTATTATTATTTATAATTTTACAAAAATATTAATATGTAAAATGAAACTCATTTGGCATAGTATTTATTAGATCTATAGGTTATGAAGGTGTTGTATATGGAGATATTTATTATATATACCATCATTATACAATATAGAAATAAAATATAAACACGTACACAAAACGTGTAATTTATAAGTAATAATAATAATAATAATAATAATAATAATAATGCATAATTATACACAGCTCAGTAAGCATCGACAAAGCACTACTAGACTAGTAAGAATTACTGTCTGTTAAACACTGCTCTGTATTATTTCTGCCCTTAAAACAATTGTAGGAAAGGTCACATGCACATGCAACATTTTTAGTCACACTCTACTTTACAATTCCACTTTTTGTTTTCTTTTTAACCACTTGTGGTTTTTTGTCATCATTTGTGGGTTTATTTGGTTATTCTCTATCAGATATCCAAATTTTCTGGAAGAGTGTGATGTGTTTTCTTAACCGTTTTTCAAGTCACCGAGGTACTTAATTTGTTTAAAATCCAGAATTTTGTGTTAGGTAAGGAAAGTATAGGAGAATCTAAACCACTTCTTGTGAATAATTTTTACAATTAAAATTATTTTGCAGTAAGCAGGGTTTGACCCTGCTTCGCTAAGTACTTCAGTTGCAAGCTAAGCTAAGCATACCAAACTACTGGACTTAATGACCGTTTCAAATGCAGTAAGTAAGCTCTCTTGTAGGACTTAGCGAAAGTATGTCTAATAACTTTATGAAAAATAAATGCTACCTTGGTGAATCTAATTAAACTCACTATGGCCATACAGATTCACATAGGTCTTACGACCATCTTCAATGACACGATCACCAATTGCATCGCAGTTATCTCCAAGATTAGTCAAACTGTTTAGATGGCCTGTTTGATTTAAGGCAACTGTAACTGCTCACTTTTTCCCCTTCGGAAAGAATCACTGACAGGTCACACAATACATAGACTGCCAATAAACAATATTTACAATATTTTCTTCTTCATGTTTTTCACCTAATTATTTATTGGTTTCGTGAATACTATAAAATACCCTTTGTTGTCGTATACCCACAAAACTTTTGTAGTTTTTCTATTTCGGAAAAATTAAACATACCTTTCGTAAATATTATTGTGTTCGTTTGTTCATCGCTGCACTTCAAATTTTATGCTAGGCGTGAGGAATCCAAGTTCACATTGTTGGGCAACATTTGTCCTTATTTACACCAATATTCAGGGCTTGTTTTCTTAAGTCATATCGTACTTTTTTTAAATCCGAAGTTTAGGTCAATTTTTATTTTTAAACTCAATTTATTAAAACTTATTAACGATTTCGTACACTATTTGCAAGTCTAGATATACTGTCCTAAACCAAAATGACGTAACTTAAAATTTCCTAAGCAAATTGGACGTACTTCAAAGTTTCCTTGTTAAATGACCGGCTTTTTTCAATAATCAATAAACCATTATTTTTGCATCTGCCTCATAGAATTAAATTCAAAAATCGGCAGCTACTGGAAGCGGCTGGAACCTCCCTACCCGGTGATGGGCTGCCAAACAGAGGTCTGCTACTTTCTAACTGTAATTTGATTCGTAGCAGTAGCAAATGGTATGAGCTCTGATAGTCAATTCAAATCAGCCGTCATGACATGCCTTTAAATCAAATATATTATTGTAATATGACCCACCTATATTTATTTAATTTACGACGTCCTATGTGTTCACCGCCAAAACAGCAATAGAATTATTTCTTTATATTTCATTTAAAACTAGTGACCAATCCTCAAACTCTGAATAATTATAAACACCTAATATATGATGATATTTAATCATGTAACATTTTCCGCAATTATTAATAAGTTTATAATGAAAAAAGAAAGAAAAAAAAACAGCGCTGTGTTGGGATCGAACCGTCGATCTCTTGATTTGTAAGTCGACGCTTTAGCTCACTGGACCACCGACAACTTGTGACGTAATTTTACATATGTTGATATTATAGAGACAGTGAATTTTGTTTGTTCTCTGTACAATAATTTGTATAAAAAAATGTAGGTATATAAAAAAAGGTGCAAGTGTGATATATCGTTGAAATCGGAATTTTAACTGCTTTCCAGTGGTTAGATTGCAAATTGTAAGTAATAATAAAATAAACAAGTTGTTGTGCCAAAATGGCACTAAACGTAATCCGATCTCAACCAAAACCTTTTCAGATCTTCTAGAGCACTAAAGAAGCCCTCGTGTAAAGTTTCATCCAAATCCGTCCAGTAGTTTCGCCGCTATCGTGCTAACACACATACACACATACACACATACATACACACATACACACATACACACACACAGACATTTTTCAAAAACCACTTTTTTGGATTCCTTGGACCTCAAAACGTAAAGATTTGATGTTATCTCAATTTTCGATTTTGGACCAATTTTAGTAACCTCCCACAATTTTATTGTAGGGAGGTTAAAATAGAATGAAACTATTTAAAAAAATAAGATGTGCTGAGATTAGCGGCATAAAATGTCAAATATCTCAAGAAGAGCGTATAATGAAGTACGTCATTTTGGCTTAGGACGGCAGTATATTACATGTAACAAATTACATCATAATTTAAAACCACGTATTTATTGCACCGAAATAATTGTTTAATAATTTTCAGACAATGAGTGATCTAATGATCAAGAATAATATAACACCTAAATCAAATTAGGTATTAGACTAATATATGATCTATCCACAATTGCACAGAACGAGCCCTGCCGTAGCTGTCACGTTGCGCGCTAATAACAAGACATTATTACGGTCGAATTTAAAAATCCGTATCTCGAAAACTGTATAAGATATCGAGCTAATTTTTTTTGCAAAAACTTTTTTGATCTTTAGACCATATTTCATTCGTATGTAATAGATACAAAATTCGAATATTTAATATAGTTGCCCGCACGTCGAAATTTCAAACACACAAAATTCGTTCATGTGATTTTGGATTTATTTAGAAAAAAACCGTAAGTGATTTTGAAGGTCTATTAGTACAGATATATGCGCTCATGTTTGTAGTATATAGATATAAAAAATCAGATTGATATCGCAAGTAGTTAATTTTTTAGGAAGAGGTAAACGTTTAAAAACACAAATTCTTGAAATAACATTCGGCCATGTTTTTTTCTTGTGGAGAAGTTGCGCAAGCGCCAACAAAAGTCCAACAAGCCATTTCTGATGCCCCTAAGGACCCTCTTCCTGAATTCGTTTCCAAAAATCATTTACCTTGTTGGAATGGGTCATTTCAATTTTTAAAGCTTTGGACCCCTTACTAATATATTAGGTATTCTATTCAAAATAAACCGAGAAATAAACTAGAATGGTCCATTATTATGGGGGGGGGGGGAGGTGATTTGACATGTTTGAATAGTTTGGACGTTGTCAAACTGGGTATTATATTAATATTTATTTTTATCATCGCAGCTAAAGTATAGTATTCAACTTGCGATAATGGTAATAACAATAACACACTTGTTGATACAGCACGCGCCTGTGGCTCCAAACTTCATATGCGTGAGTTATTACTTATATTATCGCTCGTTAAATATATACTATTATCGCTCGTCGTCATGAGACACGAGCTGTAAAGTGACATTACTCATACGTCCCCAGTAAACGCCAATTTTGTGCTGTCAAATGCGAGCGAAAAAGCCTACTTTACCTGTCGATCATAGACAAAATTATTTTACAAAGTGTTACAATAGCCCATTTCTTGAACCTATTTCTCGAGTATTTTTTTTAAAACCCCAAAGGCGTTTACGAAATTACCTCAATATTCATATTCAACATTGCTTCCCGAAATTTTGCTATGAAAACGTAACCTGCAACTATTACGTAAGAGTGATCTCAATTTCCAAAGCATTAAAGCTACCAATTAAACACATTTAAACATAGAACTCAACTTGTAAAAAGATCTTGAATGGATTATAGGTGAGCGTTTGTTAATTTAGAAAGCCATTATAAAAAATAAACGTTAAGTAACTGCAACTGCCGTTTATTTAATAATATTTAACATTATCCAACTAAGTTCAACAATGGAACAATGTTTTTCGACCATACGTAACTACGCAGTGATGTCATAAAACTCATAAATCTGAATTACAGGACAACTGACTGACACCCCGCATGTTATGAATGTTATGATGTTTTTGCTGGCGAAACCCTAAGACGAATTTCATGTTCAAATTAACAGACATTTTCAGGTTATGTATTACTAAAATATGAGTTGACATTAATTTGTAATGTGTGACACTTACCAACGTCGGTATGGCATTTATTTCTTTCCCTCCACTTCTCCAGCAGGTCCTGCACCAAAACATTGACGCATCGAGTCTGGCTTACTAAATCTATGGCACAAACTACACACCGATTGCAACAACTATCCTGCGTGGAAATCAAACAGTCCCCACAAAAAGTGTGTCCACACTCAACAGTGACAGGTCCTTTCAGAATGTTTCTACATATGGGACAATTGAAAAGCATAGTTTTCTGGTCCATAGCTTGGAAAAACGCGTTCTCGAACTGCCTCAGCCTCAGATTCGGCTGTTTTCTAAACCGCCGTATTCTTTTAATCCTCTCGGTGTCTCTACGCAACACCCTGCCTTCGCACTTAAGTTTGGAAGTCGAGTAGCTCGTGAGGGAGGTGAGCAAGTCGGGGTACTTCTTCAAAAAGTGACTGACATTTTTATCTGCTCGAGTGGCGAGTTGTCCGAGGTCACTTATGCCGTATCGCTGCATAGTTGTATAACCGCTAGTCCATTACAAATTAGCACGTGTGATGTTAAGACCGCCGGTAAATATCGATTTTTAACCACCACTTGCGCAATATTGTCACTGCAATGCAATAATTCGAATCCGGGCTTTATTTTGTTTCAAAAAAATGACGCCGTATGAATCACTATTTACCCACTTGATTTCCATTCACTAAAATATTATCTCGTTACACAACAATGTATGTCTCAAGTGCCTTTGTACTTCTTGCACTACATTCGCACGTCTGCTTTTCTTGAACCAGCTCAGCGTCGTTAGATTTTGGATGTTATGTAAACGATGTTACGTTGTCGCACATGTAATAGGCGCGCTTATACTGTTGGAGCGCGTTCTCTCGCGCTGCTCTGTGTCGACTGACTGAATGCGAAGCGGTTGCGAGATCCGCCGACTCTGATGCGGAGCTTTGTTATTAGTCCAGTCGATATTTTCACGACCGGACCGGAGCTAATTTTTTTTTTTTGTGTAGTTTTTAAAGCTCACAACTACGACTACTGTTAATTAAAATAAAAATTAAAAAATCTGTCTGGACTGCATAATGCTCCCAGACAGTACCTATTAGTGGAGACCAGGAGTCGGGATTTTCCTCGAAAATTGCAAATATGTGCTACTGGGCCAATCTAGTTTCCCCCAAAAATTGTTGACTCAGGCAACCCCCCGAAATCACCCGAAAACCACCCTTAAAGTCTCTTTCCCGACGCAGACATCATTCCAACCCTGTGTTTTGGTAAATTGGCCCTCCCCATAACCTAACGTGATAATTTTAGAGGGGGATGACCCTAATCACCCCTACCCCTCGATTCAACCACCCAGGGGGTGGATTTTTTTTTTTTAATATTTACAATTTTTAAAAAGGGTTTGTTGAAGAGAAGAGGAAGGTAGCCATGGTTATAACCAGGGGTGGTTACAACCCCTTCAGGGGGTGGACTTTTTTTATGTAAAAAATATTCCATATTTTTAGAAAGGGGGTTTGATGGAGGGAAGATGAAAGGCGGCCAGGGTTGTAACAACCCTCAGGAGTGGAAATACTCGGATATACAGGGTGTCTCACCGGAAACTGAATCGATCGATATAGAGAAAAGCACGTATCAGAAATTTTTGAAAATTTAGATAGTTACTAATGTCGGTGTGGTCAATCCAACTAAAATAATTAGAAGCATGAGGTACATCCGGTTATACTGGAAGTCGATACCAACTTGCTTATTTTAAACGGAACTTCCTATATATTTTCGACTTTTCGAGATGACAATAAAATTCTGATTTCAGGCATGTAGCATATCCTATACCTAAACCCAGTAGTTTCGAAGATATTTGCCATTTTATAAAAAATTTGACAGGTGCAACGGTTTGCATAAACTGTTATAACCCTTTCTGTGTAGGACATCCTCATTTGCTCTTTGGCACGGAGAAAGAACACAAAGAGAACTACGTTTTACAACTGAAATAAATTCAATAATATCATACCAAGTGTTCCGTTTTTCGCGTCATATTTTGTCAACTTCAAACCGCGAAAACTTGTTTAGGCCTTGTATTTTTTTACGTCAAGTTGTGTAAAATTGAATTCCCTTTTTTCTGATTTTAGCATTGATGGGCTAAAGTTTTCAACTTTTTGAAATATTTGCGACATTATTAGAAATTCATGAATTGTTGTAATCATTTCATCAAAATAGCCATGATTAGAAATAATCAGTCATTATCTTACGTCAAAAAATGCCAGCACGTTTAAATTACACCCACGAAGACTTTTTAAATTTGTTTATTATTTATGGAGAATGTGATAAGGTAATATCAAGAACTTGCAGCACATTTGCTACTCGATATCCAGAAAAACGGAAACCGTCACCAAACGCTGTAAAACGCATACTGGAAAATTTGTAAAATTATGGCTGTCAAGGCAAAAATGCAAAGATTGTTGATGACGAAAACATTGAAATAGTCAGTCTGGGATATTTTCATGCCTTTCCAAGGATGTCGTTAAGACACGATGCTCTGGAATCGGGACTATGCAAGGATTCAATTCACAGAATCTTATTAAAACATAAGTTTCACCCGTTTTCATTCCATATGGTTCAAGGATTAAAAGAAACAGATTTCCTAAGAAGACAGAATTTTTGTGAGTTTATTCTAATAAGGTCTGAGGGTGACGATTCTTATTTGGGAAATATTATATGGACAGATGAAGCAAAATTTACTAAAAATGGACTTTTTAATAGACACAATTCGCATTATTGGAGTGACTCAAATCCTCATATGTTCAGAGAGCGAAACTTTCAAGGAAGTTGGCAGTTCAATGTTTACTGTGCCATGCCATAAGAAACGATAGAGTGGTGGCATTACAATTTTATCAGGGAAATTTAAACGGTAAATTAAATTTTCTCTTCTGCCAACATGCATAGGTAAATTTTTGTTTTTTTTTAGGTCAAAAATATCTGAATATCTTACAAAATTTGAATAATAACTATTTAGAAAATTTACCTCTCACCGAACATAGAAACATTTTTTATCAGCACGACGGTGCTCCCCCACATAACGCATATTTAATTAATAATTATTTACAAGAAACTTTTTATGATCAATGGATTGCCAATAATGGACCTTTTTTATGGCCTCCTCGCTCGCCCGACTTATCAGTTCTGGATTATTTTATTTGGGGAACTATATTAAAAATAAAGTTTATGAGAGCCCATTAACAACCATCTAATCCGAAAGTGCCAAAAATGTGTCGAGGTTCGAGGGCGGATTTTGAGCAATTATTAAATTAAAATGGAATCATGTTTTAAATTGATCTTATCTCTGCTATTTTAGTTCATGCCATATCTTCAATTCGATTAACACGCATGCTACAGTGTTAGTGTTATTTTCCGTTATTGTGGATATCGAGTAGCAAATGTGCTGCAAGTGTTTGATATTACCTTATCACATTCTCCATAAATAATAAACAAATTTTAAAAGTCTTCGTGGGTGTGATTTAAACGTGCTGACATTTTTTGACATAAGATAATGACTGATTGTTTCTAATCATGGCTATTTTGATGAAATGATTACAATTCATGAATTTCTAATAAAATCGCAAATATTTCAAAAAGTTGAAAACTTTAACCCCTTAATAATATCAGAAAAAGCGAATTCAATTTTACACAACTTGACGTAAAAAAATACAGGGTGTTCCATTTGACCTAAACAAGTTTTCGCGGTTTGAAGTTGACAAAATATAATGCGAAGAACGGAACACTTGGTATAATATTATTGAATTTATTTCAGTTGTAGAACGTAGTTCTCCTTGTGTTCTTTCTCCGTGCCAAAGAGCAAGGGAGGATGTCCTAGACAGAAAGAGTTATAACGGTTCTTGCAAACCATTGCACCTGTCAAATTTTTTATGAAATGTCAAATATCTTCGAAACTACTGGATTTAGATATAGGGTGTGCTACATGCCTGAACTCAGAATTTTATTGTCATCTCGAAATGTCGAAAATATATAGGGTGTTCCATTTAAAATAAGCAAGTTGGTATCGACTTCTGGTATTACCGGAAGTACCCCATGTTTCTAATTATTTTAGTTGGATTGGCCACACCGACATCAATAACTATCTAAATTTTCAAAAATTTCTGATGCGTACTTTTCTCTCTATCGATCGATTCAGTTCTCGGTGAAACACCCTGTATACATAGTAGCATTGCCTACTTGATGACAAAGCAGCTATATTATAAAATCATCTCTTAGGTTTTAATAAATGGATTATTCGGAATCGAAGAATTCTTAACAGATTGATGTCTGTTTACAGATGAGGCATAATTTACAAAAGATGGTGTTTATAATTTAAGAAATTCACATGTTTGGACATGCTGTACGACAGAATAAATCCCAACATCGATTTGCTGTTAATATTTGGAGCGGTGTTTTCAACAATCATTTCATTGGGCCACATATCCTGACTGATTATTATCACGTTTAGACTTTTTGCAAATTTTTTTACACGTGTTGTTGGAAAATGAAAATATTGCGAGAATGTATTACCAGCATGATGGCGCTTCACCCCATTTTAGGAATATTGTGAGAAATTTCCTAAATGACAATTTTCCAAATATGTGGATAGGTCGAAATGGACCTCATCATTGGCCTTCAAGCTCACCGGATTTCAACCCTGTTGATTATTATCTATGGGGACATTTAAAAGCAAAGGTATACGAGTAGCCGTTAATAGTAGAGAGAAACTTTTGGAACGCGTTAATAACGCTTGCATACAAGTTAGAAATAATCCAGATATGATTTGACGTGCAATTAGAAATATTATTACTAGAGCAAGTTAATGTATTCAACGAAATGGAGGCCACTTTGAACAATTATTGTAGTTATGTATTTATTATTTTCTCGTATTTATTGTTATTGTACAGGGTGCCCCAAATTGCTTGATTTTGGCTGGTTTTCCTATTTTCAGACCAGGTAGAGAAAAACTGACGTATGAGTCTAGAGCTCGATTTTTGTGAAACGCCGGTTGGTGAAAACCGCATTTCGATATCTCTGACCGTTTCTGAGATATCGGCAAAAATTGACATTTGGCAGATTCCGAAAAACTGTCATAACTTTTTTATTTGTGAATATTTTTTCAAACGGTAAAAACTTTCTACAGGCACTTTTTGACGTAGAATAAGATGCATTTGTCAAAAAAAAATATATCGCTTTTCAATTGTTCGATATCAAAGCTAACTTTGTTATTTCAAATGGAAACCATATTTGGCTTTGACTTTTGAAAATAGGAAAAAAAATAAGATATGTAAAAATATATATGTCAAGATATGTCTAGTCATCCTTGCTGCCAATATAACACATTTCTCTTCAAAAATTACATTTTAGCAGAGTTGGCCATGGAAAACAAGAGTTTCAGTTATTCAAATGAAAACAATAGTTTTTCTATTAAATTAATTTTATTAATTAAACATTTCATTAAGTAGGTAACAAATCTTTAACGATTGAAGTATCACAAATAGTGTTCAAATTGTCTACCATTTTTGTCGATGCACAATTGACATCTCTTCTTTACTGATTTCTCGGCAGTTGTAAAGGTGTTATCCCAGCGATGGTATTTCTCACTCGTTGCTCTAAATCTTGGCGCGTTTCTGGTATGGTTTTAAATATCTGGTTTTTGACGAAACCCCAAATAAAAAAGTCCAAAGGACTTAGGTCCGGAGATCTTGCAGGCCATGGTATGGGCCCCCTTGTTCCCATCCACCGATCCTCGAACATTTGATTTAGTTTGTTCCTTGTAACCGCCGCGTTATGGGCTGGTGCGCCATCTTGTTGGTAAAACTTTCGTACCAAATCGGCAAGGGGCAAGTCTTCTAAATATGGTTCAACAATGTTTTCCAAAATATTAACGTACCGTTGGGCGTTAAGGTTTCGGTCATAAATAAAAGGTCCAATCATTCGTTGTCCCACTATTCCAATCCAAATATTGAAACCAAATCGTCCTTGCATATTTCTAGGTTGGAAAACATGCTAATTATGGTCCGACCAACGATGCCGATTATGTCGATTAAATATTCCGTTGCTGGTTACTCTTGCTTCGTCGGTCCAAATGACATTTCGGTGAAAATTTTCATTTTCATTGCATTTTCTGATGAACCTGTTGCAGAAATTAATCCTGCGTTCTTGATCACCAGGGAATATTTGATGAGTGAGCCTGATTTTATAAGGTTTATATTTATATTTCTTGAGAATTCTTTGGCTACGGCTTTTGCTCACACCCTTAGTTACAGTTATTTCTCTGGTAGAAATTTCAGGATTTTCTAAAACCGCTCCAATTATTTCTGCCTCCACCTAGTATCTACCTACAATATCATACTGTTTAGGTCTAGGCTTGACAAATGATCCATAATTCATCAAAGCATTTTCCAATCTAGGAAATATTTGTTCGCTTGGCTGCTGGCGTTGAGGGTAACGTTCGAAATATACATTTAATGCATCTTCAGAATTTCGGCCTGATTCAATATAGCATATAAACATCTGGCATTTTTCAAAGTTTTCATACATTTTGGAATAATGCAGAGAGATTATAACAGATGTCAACTTGAACACTTATTTTATTTACTGTCAAACTAACTTTTAGATATGCAAAGCAACTGTTTTTGTGTGGCCAACTGGGTTAAAATGTTAAATGTTTAAAAAATGTCATTTTTATAGAGAAATGTGTTATATTGGCAGCAAGGATGACTAGACATATCTTGACATATATATTTTTGGAAAGCTTATTTTTTCTCCTATTTTCTAGCCACTTGAAATAACAAAGTTGGCTTTGATATCGAACAATTGAAAAGCGATATAATTTTTTTGACAAATGCATCTTATTCTACGTCAAAAAGTGTTTACCGTTTGAAAAAATATTCACAAATAAAAAAGTTATGACAGTTTTTCGGAATCTGCCAAATGTCAATTTTTGCCGATATCTCGGAAACGGTTAAAGATATCGAAATGCGGTTTTCACCAATCGGCGTTTTACAAAAATCGAGCTCTAGACTCATACGTCAGTTACTGAATTATTTTGGTACTTTTGAAGCCTTTTGATTTAATTTTTAAGTGTTCAAGCTGGACTTTCGATATTCTATCAGCAGTGGTTGTTTAAACGTCAGGAGTTATATATTTTCCAATGATTATACATTTAAACTTGTCCTTGATGCTTCCAAGAATAACTCAAAATTTAATAAAAAGTTAAATAGTCATTAGTTGATAAAAAATTGAATATTGTATCCATGTATTGATCTATTAACAAGTAAATACAACGAACTTATAGTATTCAAATAAAAAAGTTTGAACCGAACAAAGAAACTGATCAATAAATTTAAATAACTAATAGCCAGAAATCCATGTAAAGGTTATTGCAACTTGCCTCGATTTACTTCAGTACAAAATACATATATACGATTCAAATGTATGCAAGTCCTCATTATAGTAGAGTAAATCTAAGGGTCTAAACCGCCTAGAAAGGAATTGCCTTACTATAGCAATTTTATTGCTGGAACTTGTTGAAAACATGTCAAAAAGTGTAGTAAAAAGTTATGGATTAAATCCGTGTGGCGCGGCGGAAAGCTTTTGTTTAAACAAAATAGTGTTCAGAGTTCTGTTTTTTTCGCAGTTTTTCTTAAATATCTCTGGTTGTATAACCCGTATCGCAATAAACAAAGAGACATCAATTATTCACAATGAAATTGTGAAATAATCTAGATTTGTCCGAAACTTTTTGGTTAATATGCCAAGTTGCAAAACGAAGACATTTTAGGAGGCCATTTTGAAACAATTGATGCTAACTCGAACACTATGCACATACACTAACGAAACTTTAAAAGAATATACCCCTTCTGGTGTTACACCATTAAGCCAAGTTTCAAGTTAAAATGTTTACAATAACACCTAAAAAACAATCGCAAATTCGAAAATCGAATCATCGACTGTTTATGGGCATCAAGTCGTACATCAAAAATTACAGTTGTTTTTATGTCCTTTGTGGTGACATAAAGAAAAATAAATTTTAAAATTTTTTGCTTCTGGTAAGTATATACTCCAACTTCCAAGTTTCTGTACTCTTACTAGACTGCTTTACTTATTTTCCCCTGCTTACCCCTATTTACTCCACAACCCTTCAACGGAATCAGCTCAAAATATAATCTAGTTCCAGATGTCATTATAATACATATGTGTATCAATTTTCAAGTGAATAGATACCTTAATTTGTTCACCCCTTTAATAATGGAGTGGAGGTGGTGGTGGGGGTGGCCGATGTCATAAAAATTAGCTTCTTCTACATACAGTAATTTTTCAATTAATGAACTCGTACTAGCTTGCTTCACTTATTTTCCCCCTATTTACCTCCATCTACCCCCAACCCTTCAACGGCGGAGTAAGTTCAAAGTATAATCTAGTTCCACGTTATAATGTATACGTGTACCGAATTTAAAATCAATATCTTAAGCCGTTCCACAGCAGTAGTGCGCACAAAAAAGTTACAGACAGACAGAACGGCCGACCGACAGGCAGACAGAATTTCTGTTGGCCCAAATCTCGACGTTTCATGACATTCTAAATCTATGCAACACACAATTAAAGTATACAAATCACCGTTTCAAAGATTCTCTGGAAAACCACTGAATTTTAGCTACTGTAAAGTTATTAAGTAGGAGCTAGAAAGCTTATTAAAAATAGGGATATGGGATATGGTACAATTCTGTTTTACGTGGTGCTAAAGTCGGGTCCAGCTTAAAAAGACCGATGTATGAATTAATATTGCACATACGTTTTCACTATCTCTTGCACACAAACTTAAAGCCATAGCCTAAAGACATTGTCAATGTATGTCTACCAAGATTCTTTCCCACTTCTTTTGAGACGGAAATATGAAATGTACACTGAGGAGTGAGAAACATAGTCATAAGCTCAGCGATTCTCAAACTGTGTGTGTTTTGACGACGAATATTATTTATTTCCGTGAACTAACACCACTCTAAATATGAAAAACGCCTTTATATGAAATATTTAAGTTATTTTTAGTGGTAAATATTGGATATTCATCCGTCAAACGAACAATGTCAAACCACTAAGTCTTACAATTTTCTAGTACGTAGATATTACGCCTTTTAGAATACAACAAAGAGGATCGCGTAGCTCAATCAGTAAGATGCTCCTCGAATGGGTTTTTTCATTGAGTTTTTTCCCGTCTCGGCAATCCAAATTCAAAAAAGTGAAATAGTGCGCGACCAAACGCTTAAGCGAGATATTTTTAATTTTAAGCCTACTATGTAGACAAAAACAATGTTAATGTTAATTTTAAGCCGCCACAGGCGGCAGGAGTGCGGCAGGAGTTTTAACCTTTAAATATAAATTTTACTGAGCCGAACCGGTCGCGAGTCGCCCAACCGCACTAACACCACGGCGCTGATCAATCAAATAAATTGGTTATGATGATGATGATGATGGTGAGATGCTCGAACAACAATAAATATAAATGGGCCTGTGGCGAGATCAATCCCCAAGCACTTCTACTTTTTTTTTATTTAATTAATTAATAAAAGTTAATAATTTTCCTTCCAAAATTTTTATTTTATTAAACTGCGTCACGAGTTTTGTTAAAACTTTATTTTCCCCAAAAATGTGTCTTTTATTACTACTAGTGCGTGTTTATCTCTAATAAAATCTACTTTCTTACGTTATATATTAATACAGGAATGGTGAAACGTGCGTCTAGTAGATAAATTGTTCAAGTGTAGTGTTTTAGTGTTTATGAAAACGTGTCAATGCGTTGTTCTTTCAGAATTGTTTCAATTTATTTGTTTTAAAATTATTGTTAATTTTTTTAATATTTATTGTGTCAACCAGAATTTTTATTTATTACCGCTAAAAGAAAAATAATTTATTTTCGTTATTCTCATAGAGATTTCAGTTTTCTTTTTTGTTATATGAAATATTTTATTTTTACTGACATCGTTTCCCCTACTAATACTACGATCCTATCCTTTCCTGGCAAGAAATGCCCAAACCTTCCCGTGTTTCTTGCTGGACTGTAGCAATATTAGTCTTTGATTTCTTTTTCTGATCACTCATTATTATTGACTAAATTGGGCAATTCATTTTTTGTTATCAGTTTCATTTGTGCCCGAACCTAAATACCTACAGTGTCCGTCATAAAGTTGGCTACATATGGGAAAAATTTGTATTATTGACATTTCTAAAAAATACTGTATTGGGGGTTAATTTCTTTTTTACATGCAAATACCTTTATTCAACTAAAATACATAAAGTTTTTGTCGAAACTAATCAAATATTTGTGAAATAGACACAAGAGTTTATGATTTTTCATACAGTAATTAATGGTAGGGGTAAAGTTTGCACTTTTTTATTTTCCTCATATCTGCTTCAAAATTAATATATGGGGTCCTTGTTGTATTCTATATGCACTTTTTCTTCATAAAATTTTTCGACATCTTAACAATTTGACCCATTTTTCTGTACCATCGTCAACTATTTTTTACAGTCCTGCCAAACCGGTGATCACATGACATGTGTCAAAATGTAATTTTTTGTTGTTGGACATGCATAAACGAACCCCCAATAGAGTTTTTTAGAAATGTCAAAAATACAATTTATCCCATATGTAGCCAACTTTATGGCGGACACTGTATAATCAGAATTCCACTAAAAGTATGAAGTTACTAAATTAATAATCTTAACATTTTATAATAACATCTTTCCTATTTTTTTAAAATTATTTAGCGATATCATTGCTGAGAACTACTGGCATGTCTTATGCATCAAATAAAATCTTAATTCAGAGTTTTAGCGGCCATGGCACAAGTCAGTTTAAATTGTACCCGACTTTACTAAGATTGAATACACAGCTATATTTCTTATTTTCATTGTTCGAATGGGTATTCGCGGACAGCGCCCGAACGCCTCTTTTGTTCCTTTTATTCCTACTAAAATAATTTAATAACACTTTAAAGTAAAATTATACACCTTTGACTTTTTGTGTGCTTAATCAGAAGGATAATTTTGTTCTAAAATTATAGCAAAGCTTAGTTTACATAAAACATAATAGTTCACATGCCTCTAACGATCACCGTGATGACAGATATAGGGAACGTTCTTCCTTGCTATTTTACATACGGAAGTAGTTTCCGTAAACACCTAAACACTTGAACATTCCAGTCGAATACTATCACTCGACGCTTATTTCGCTTACGACGTTGGCATCATCTGGAGATGATTAAGCCTATTTTTTGCATGTTTCAATAGTTAAAAAAGTATTAAAAAATTGGTCTTTATGTTCGTTTATACAAGGGGAGGGAATTACCAAAATGTGACAACATTAACGATGGGGGGTGATTCATAGAAGTTGATGTTCCTACAAGAAAAATGAATGGAAAATAGCTACATTGAAGGAAAGGCGTTTGCAAACGAACTTTCATGGAGGAAGTGTCTCACAAATTGAATGGGCCTGCCCCTTTCAGCAGGTGCGACTAATAAAAAAGTGAACTGTATTTAGAATGAAAAGAATAAATGTGTCGAAAACTTACCCAGTAGGTTCGATGTATTCTCCGTCTTCGATGTCGGTCCAGGCAATAGGACGGACAGAGGAGGGCCAAAAGGAAAATACGCAAGTCTCCGACACACACAATTAACATATGGCAAATTATTAAATTAATTAAAGAAACGAAATTATTATAAATATTATAATTCACTTATTACTGACACAAACATGTATTTATTTCCAGGAAGGGCGCGTAACCACAAATATTACAAGGTATTACAGAGGGAATAAAAATATCCCTACTCGTAAGGTTTCACCCTTAACATTAAGAAACCTATGAGCCCCTAATTCCAAAAGATGTAGAAGTCCGCTTTCTAGGGATGGGTGAAAATTGTTTTTTAACATTTCAATATCGTTAAAAAAAAAATTCTCTCTTGTTGAGAGCTGAGTCATAAACTTCCTATTAGATTTTTACTTCCACATCCACGTAGTAGAGTGGAAATATAGTAATTGTAAAAAAAATTCAAACATTTTTTTTGTTGAAATAGGTTTAGAATGTTATGAAACGTCGAAATTTTAAACTTGACCGAAAAAAAATTTTTTGTCTGTCGGTCTGTCTGTCTGTAATATTTTTTGTCCGCACGTTTTTTTTCTGGAACGGTTTAAGATATTGTATAATTTTATACACGTATGTATTATATTTAACAAGATCTGGAACTGAATTGTTTTTTTGGCTTTTCTGGTGAAGGGTTGGGGGGTAAATAGTAGTACATAGGGGAAAATAACTAAAGCTATTAGAGGTAAGAGTACAAAAATTTGGAATTTGGTGTATATACTAAAAGCCAAAGCCTCTGATTTTTTTTTCAATATTTTCCATACCCCCCCACTTCACACACGTTGATAAAATAAAATTGAGATATTCACTTGAAATTTGGTAAACTTATATATTATTATAACGACACCTGGAAATAGATTATATTTTGAGATGATTCCGTTGAAGGGTTGAGGGTTAAATAGGGAAAATAGGGGAAAATAAGGGAAAACAGCTAAAGCAAGCTGGTAAGAGTACAGAAATTTGGGATTTGGTGTATATACTAGAAGCCACGGCCTCAGATTTTTTAACAATATTTTTTAACTCCCCCCACCACCCCCACTCCATTATTAAAAGGGTTGATAAAACAAAATTGAAATTTTCACTTGAAATTTGGTACATGCATGTATAATAACGACATCTGTAATTAGATTATATTTTGAGATGACTCTGTTGTAGGGTTGGGGGTTAAATAGGGGAAAATAGGGGAAAGTGAGTAAAATAAGCTGATAAGAGTAGAGATTTGGTGTATGTACTAGACAAAGGCCTCAAATTTCTTTATGTTTTTCAACCCCTCACCTCCACTTCATTATTAAAAGGGTTGATAAAATAAAATTGAAATATTCACTTGAAATTTGGTACACGTGTGTATTGTAATGACATCTAATTGAGATGATCCCGTTGAAGTGGTGGGGGGTGTAAGTTAGGAAATATAAATATAGCAAGTTAATAAGAGACCGGAAACTCCATTTTTGAAGTAGATATTTGCTAAAAGCCAACGCCTCAAAATTCTTTATGATAACGGTCTAAATTATTATTAAAATTCTATGACCCATTATTTCCACATACTAGAGTGTAAACATAGTCAAGATGCTTTCCTTTAAAGAGACTTGGAGGGTCACGTAATCTTTCTTTAATGAAACTTATCTCTTGAAATTTTTTGTTGAAATTTCAACTTTTTTTCTAGAAATTTTAACATCTTAAAAAGTTGAAATTTCTAGAAAAAATGCTGAAATTTCAAAGTTTAAATTTCAACTTTTACTTCCCTCGCATACCGAAGGGAAGTACTGTATTCGAGAAAAAATCACCCTCCGAGATAATTTCGGATTTTGACGTTTCAGATCACGTAGATAACGAAAATATGGGTTTTTCAATTCCGTCAGTATGTCTGCCTGTTCGTGCATTAACTAAAATAACTACTTGACGGTGAGCAGTAGTTGACGCTACTGTCAGCGAAGAAATGGTTAAACTTTCAGTGGAAAATATACAGGGTGGATCGTCTAAAGGGAATAAATAATGAAAAAAAATTTTTTTTGCTCAAATTTAAAACGTCCACGTTTCAGGACACGCTAATCCTATTTCAGAAAAAAAAAATTTTAAATATTTTTCACCAACATTTTTGAAAAATTTTTTTCCACTAAAATAAATGAAAACTAATTTTTTCTTTGCTCAAATTTCAAATTTCCACGTTTCATGGCATTCTAAACCTATTTCCAACAAAAAAAAATTTGAAATTATTTTTTACCAACATTTTTGAAATAATTTTTACAAATAAATTAGATGGAAAAAATTTTTTTCTTTG
This sequence comes from Stenurella melanura, assembly GCA_963583905.1. Lineage (NCBI taxonomy): Eukaryota > Metazoa > Arthropoda > Insecta > Coleoptera > Cerambycidae > Stenurella > Stenurella melanura. The sequence goes on from OY757309.1 coordinate 258,034,544, forward strand.
TTCAAATTTAAAATTTCTACGTTTCATGGCATTCTAAACCTATTTCAAACAAAAAAAATTTTGAAATTATTTTTTACCAACATTTTTGAAATAATTTTTACCAATAAATTAGATGGAAATTTTTTTTTTCTTTGTTCAAATTTAAAATTTCTACGTTTCATAGCGTGAGGACAAATATCTTTTTGGGGGGCAACAGTTATTACAGATTTAGATTCTGCCATTCCTAAACCCATTTAAAAAAAAATTAGAATTTTTTTTTACCATTTTTGAAAATATTTTGCCACTAAAATAGATGGAAAAATTTTTTTCTTTGTTCAAATTTAAAATATCCATGTTTCCATGGCATTCTAAACCTATCCAAACAAATTTTAAAAAAAATTTGAAATATTTAAAAAAAAAATTGAAAATTTTTTTTCTTTGCTCAAATTTAACATTTCCACGTTTCATGACATTCTAAACCTATTTCAGAAAAAAAAAAATTGAAAATTTTTTACACCAACATTTTTGAAAAATTTTAAAATGGATGGAAAAATGTGTTTTCTTTGCTCAAATTTAAAGTTTTCATGTTTAATGGCATTCTAAACCCATTTAAAAAAAAAATAAAAAGATTACCACTACTATAAAACAGAAGGAAACTTTTCTTTTTGCTCAAATTTAAAATTTCCACGTTTCATGACATTCTAAACCCATTTCAGAAGAAAACAATTTTGAAAAATTTTTTACCAACATTTTTGAAATATTTTTAAAAAAATGAAATTTTTTAACCACCACTATACTTCCACTCCACTACGTGAATGTGGAATTGAAAATGTGACAGATGGCAATAATATTTGGCATATGCATCTATTATACTTTTATTGAAAAATGTACAGGGTAGTCATCCCAGGAAATAATTCAGTCATGGTGGACATTTGTAAAGGTATTTGCTCAAGCCTTCCATATGTGGCACCTGTTATTTAGTACTGAACTTTTGCTGTTGGATGAGCACTCTGTATATTTTTTTGACCAAAACTTATCAGATGTTCTTTGTAATAATAGTGATAACTATATTTCGATCATTATTTTCAATATCACTTCGTAATTATTAATTTTTGCACAAATAAAGAGGGAAGTTCTGTGTAAATACCTTTACCGATTTTTTTCTTGAAATTTCAGCACTCATTTTTTTTAATTTCATTATTCTAGTGAGTTAAAATTTCAACGTTTTTTATAGAAATTTTAACATTTTAAAAATTTGAAATTTCAAGAAAGAATATTAAAATTTCAAAAAAAGTTGAAACATCAAAAAAATTTAAATTTCAATTATTTAAAATGTTGAAAGTTTAAAAAAGAAAGTTGATATTTCAATAAAAAAGTTAAAATTTCAAAAGAAAATTTGAAATTTCAACTTTTTAAGATGTTGATATTTTAAGAAAAAAAGTGGAAATGTCATGAAGAAAGCTAATTTCATCTTAAAAAAAATTATTATGTGGTCCTTCAGAGATTTCGTGCGTGATTATAATAAAAATTTGGGTTAAGTAATTATCGATTTCCAACGCGTTGAATGACATCTGTTAACGTGCACAACCGTTGCGTAAGTCGCAACACGTGACCTTTACATAAATGTTCATCTAGAGTTGGATATGATGTGCGTAACATTCCGATAGGGTTGACTCGATGGCGGTGGCGGCGGCGCGGCGGGAGAATTACGTTAATCCGATTGAATAGATGCTTAAACTACCTTGCATACTTTGCTCGCCGTCTACAGGGTAGAAATGACGTAGATCATGTTTACTTCAAATCAAATATTTGTCCCACATTTTTGTTATAATCTATAAGTTCGCGTCATTTTGTAATTCTTGTACACCATCGACAAATCGTCATTTACGAAGGTAAATCCTAAACAAAGACCTGCTTAAGGTATAAGGCCTCCCACACATTGGCAATTATTAGCAGGTGTTTTAATCAAAAGCTGAATTTTTGCGCGCAGTGTACAAGCAAAATTTATACAACTGGATCTTCACGCGCACTTCTAAAAATCGAGAGAATCATTATGAAAATAAACAAATTTGTCAAAATTTAGGAGTAAAAAGAATTAGAAGTGTTCCACCCCTGCCTTACTTACTCAAAAATACTTACTATGTATTGTAGTATTTCTATTCTCAATTGACAACTTCAGTCTAAAGCGTTGCTACCAGGATAAATCATTACAAAGTCTGCTTGTGATAGAATAACACCGAGATCATGCTTGAATATTGTCAACGATACCCGTATACGAATACAATTAACCAGATATATTATGCTCTTAACCAAACGAAAGTAGTCGATTGTTTACCTGGCTCGCCATTACAAGTCCGTTACCTGCCCTTGGTTCATTCTTAATATTGCCGGCAGCATAGCCATATGATATTTATTTACTTTCATTGATGGAGTTGTTCATTAAATCAACGTTATTTATGATAAATAAATAATGTATTACAAATAAATCTGCATAATGCCTATCAATTAATTACAATAATTAAAACGGGATTCGAAAAATTGTCGGTCGACGATCATGACATCGCTAGTATTATGAATTATTCACTTGTCGATCTTTTTTATGATTTTCCATTGACACTGGATAAACTATACTATACAAATTTTATTACGGTCGATAAAACTAGTCTGTAAGCTATCAGCAAAACCTCTTTTAAGATTTAGCATTTAAGGGACAATAGCTCCGAAAGAAGGTGTCATATGAACAAGTTTATAAATACTTAGTGGTATCTTGACCCAAATTATACGCTTGATGTATTGCCTGGGGCATAGTCCTAGGACATCCATTC